>JAMXBB010000010.1:65708499-65866340 GCA_024138015.1 Lumnitzera littorea
TCCCCAACAAAAAAAAAAAAAAAAAAAGCTATTAAACGTGCTGTCGCCGATTGAATTGCTTAAGGCTTTTCTTCAAGGGGTATTTATTTATCCCTATTCTCTTTACTCTACATGGATGGTAAAGAAGCTAAAAAAAACTTACAATTCTTTTGGTGGTCGATAGACAATTGTCAATGGTTTTCCAGTTCAAACACACAGCATATAGGGACGTAACCCAGTCTTAAGCTGTACTGTCTAATCCAAAATCCGAGATGAAAAACAAAATGCCTTTGTATAATTTTATCATAAGGGAAAAATAAATAGAGATGGATCGGATAATATAAATAGCAGGAACAAAAACATATGAATCTCACAAGTATCAGCAACAAAATGACAAAGAGTCTACTCCAGCTACAACCGCATTGTCTTAATCAAAACAAGGTAATGCACAACCACTAGAACACTTTGGCTAATGACATGTTACCCGATGGTGGCATTGAATTGAAGTGACAATGACCTGATATTGTGCGAATATGAAAACTCAAATACAGCCACTAAAACACTTCGGCTAAGGCTCTAAAAACTAATATACGCTCTTACACCGAAACAGAAACAAACATTTCATTTATGCATGTTTCTTGCTGCCTCCAGAGCTATTTCGCAGATCTGAACAATCCGTTTAGCCTGTTCACTCAGATCCTTATCTAAATATTATCATCAAGCGGAAGGAGAAAAAAATAAAAAAAAGAAAAACAATTTTACTTCACTTCAACAGCCTACAACGATTGAGCCTCTTCACTTATTAGCATTTTACCATCAAAACAATAAACTAACCACTGACTTGCATGCCATAAAGCAGAAGAAACACCTGTTCTTGTTGTGTTACGGATTCTGAAGCCTCTCCAGACAGCAACATAAACAACGATATAAAGTCATTGCTATGCTATTGTCGAAAGAAATGCAACAACGGTACCTTCATGACTACATCGTTGGAGTACATCTGCAATACAAAAACATTATCAGCAGGTCATCAACTGAACCATCACACAGTAGAATTAAACCATACGGACATGAAGTATCTTGGAGTCTTCATGACTACATTGTTGGACTGTTGCCCACAAGTTGCTACTGTCAAAAGCTTAGTTGGCATTCAATAAGAAAATTAGAAAAATGACATTTCTTTTCTTAATCAGCATTCAATAAGAAATTAGAAATGTTCCTATCGGTTTATGTAAAACAACTCTATCTATTTGAATTTTCGGATAGATGAAGTTACGTTATTCAACAGAATGACAGCAATTGTCAAGTTTTTATCTTGTTAATGGAATGGAAAAAAAAAAAATCAACAGAGCTTTCCGATTTAAAGATTTGGCTTCTTAACCAAGGATTAGATTGATGCAATTGAAGGTGTCCACTTGAAACCAATGTTGTCAATGAAAAAAAGATGCCAACACTAACCAAAAACTTGCTTCAGCTTGAAAAAAACTGTTGTGTAATTTAGACCAATAACCACAAGCAGAGCAATCAAGATAGTAGAATATCCATATACACTATATACAAAGTCCTTTTAAATGAGTGACATGGGATTCAAGTCATTTGAAAATTGACAAAAAAAAGAAAAAGGACATTGTACTGAATATGGCCATTGGTCCCATGATCGATACCTTATTTTGACAACACAGAAAATATCACTATACTGTTTCATTGACACTGCTGCAACATGCATGCACTAACAAGTCAATTATCCCAAGGATAGGTATGTTCTCAAACAGCCAAGCCATGCGATACCAAACAGGAACATTTATATACATCAATTTAGAAGCGGGTTACACGCATCGAGTTAGAAGTAGTACAACAATAGGATCTCACACAGTATATTCTCAAAATACCCACTACCACAAGTTCCAATTGCTTCTATTTACAGTAGTGGTTACATTTATAAACCTTCATATGGTCTAAGTAAGTTTGATTCATAATATTTACTTCCAAAAGACACCAAATTCTTAGGTCATTGCGGACAATAACGAGTTGACATAATCATCACCAACCCACAAAAAGACAATCCACCAAACATCGTCACCACAAAAACTTCTTCTTAATTTGCTGCACACCACAAAGCCATTCAGACATAGTCCAAATGCTCCTTGGGTGGTAGGTCGTAAAGTAAAATGACCTTATATGGCTTTTTGGGGAGTTTATCTGGTGCCTCATAGATTTCTACTTGAGTAAAGCCTTCGTTTCCTTCTTCAAAACTTCTAACCATATCAACCATTCCATCTTCAACGTGCATAGACCTCTTTCTCTTCAAACTAGGCCGAGTTGCATTATGGTAGATAGATGGCTCCTCCGCTTCCTCTATTGGCCGTGTGTCATCTTCGCTGTCTCGTGTCTATGCTTGCTTCCTATTTGTCTCATTAATGATGTCCTCGACTGTTTGTGCATCTTTGTCAGTGGCATAGTCTTTCTAGTATATAATAGAAAACTTAAATAGGTACTGGAAGCTCTTAGTCATAAATGCGGAGGCAGCGGAGTGGCTCTGCAAAAAAGTGAATTAAGTGATGTAGCGAGCTATAAGCAAATTATAGGGATATAAAGTAATGGAGTGGGGCATATGGCAATTGGCAGGTCACTTGAGTATTTATATTGATAGGATCAGATTGCCTAAAGTTTGTCTATGCAAATAAAACAAAAACACCAGAATCATAAGAACCCCCTTTCGCATCAAACAAACCCACTGTAGGATTTGATGATAAAAGAAAGCATATAGTTCTTGTCTTATTTAGGGTTTCTAAATAAGATACGAGTGGTTTATGGAAATCAACAATTATATAATGAAAAGCAAAATGGATAATGTGTTTATATAAAGAAAGATAAAAATAGAAGATATCACATATTTGTAAATTTTTAAAATAACTCAAGTAATCATTGAGAAAGAAAGCACATTAAATAAGGGGGGAATTATAATGATGGGGATCAATATTGGGGTGAGTTAAAATAGGGGATTGATGTTACAAAAAGTTAAAATAAGGAATTAATATTTTACAAAATGATTTAAATAGGGGATCAATATTTCGAAAAATTTAAATAAAAGATTAACACTTCATGAAGTTATTTAAATAATTTTATGGATTGACTATTATAAATCTCTCGTTTAAATTATTTTGTAAAATGTTGAGTACTTGTTTGAATTTTTTAAAATATTGATCTCTTATTTTAATTTTTTGAAACGTTGATCCATTAGTTGAACTTACTCTTAAATATTAATCCATTCCATTTTAATTCTCTCTTAAGTATAGGGCAATTGTAATGTAACTCTAGCGAAGAGGCTGTTTTCTTCAAATTGATTGACTTACATATGTTGAATAAATACTAGTTGAAGAATATTGCAACAAACAATGAAGAGGCTATACTACAACTTCCACTTTCAATTGCATTTCTGCTTGCATTAATAATGATGTCAATAGAAAGTTCTATGCACTTATTCACAAACAGTAATTAGAGAATTATGTTAGGTTTTATGATAAATTCCATCTTTTAATTTTCGTCCACTATAGTAAGATACAAATTAGGATTAACAATAAAATGCATTAGCTTGATCATATTAGGTGGTATAAATTTATCATGCATAGTACTAAATTAGACAAGCATAACTGGATCATTACTAGAATTACGTATTATATTAACTAATCATAATAGTTATAAACTTGTGTTGTGAGTATATGTAATATTTATATCTAGATATGCGTATGTCATGGTTAGAAAACAAAAAAGGAACGTATGTCATGATATCAACTCAAATTCAACAACAATTAGATTTATGCATCCATTGCATACCTCTAAATATGCTTCCCATTCATGTTTGTTGGCCATAACCATTTTCTTGTTGTTGTCTCATCCAAACCACTAGTAGATCTCCCATATACCATGTCATACACAATGCTCCAATCCTTCTTCAAAGTCTTGATTTGCGACTCCATGTTGGGCTTGGCCTTTAACCCACTATTAGAAAAGCTAACACTTAGTCCATTCTTCAACTCTTACAAATGCCTTTGCTTGAAGCCGCAATGAGCATTGTGTGTCTTGTTGTTGTATACGTTAACCATAGCTACCATTAAAGCACTGTCTTCTAGAATGATCCACTTTCGCTTGGTTTGTTTGTTGGTCTTTCTCTCTGTTTTGCATTGATTGCACCGCCTCCACATGCGTATTCTTAGATTGAAGAGCAATGAAATAGAAACAAATAGTGTATGATAAAAGCAATCAATGAATATAAGGTAAAACCTATAACTTAAAATAAAACAAAGGTAGATGAACTACCATGATTTCATTACCTACAACTAGAGTACATAATGTATTATTGCACATAAGTAGGACAGGTGGTATAATCTAAGCATGGCAAGATAGTAGGACTATTGAAAAGTAAAGTTGATCTAATAGAAGGTATGTAAAAGTTAGTGTGCAATAGCTTTGAAATAAAATATTACATAACCTAATCTCCTGTGGTTACCATCATAGAAATTTCATTTCTCAACATGACATTGTAAAACTGGTTAGTTTTATTTTTAGAAGTTCTCCACTCTTTGAACATGTCATTAGCTCATTGAAACCTTTATGTGGACTATGCATCATTGTTTCTCAATGTTATGATCAAGTTATTGCCTATGTCCACATTGTTATCTTCTATATTAACCACTTACTCCTCAAGAGGGGCTTAGGACATTTCTGTTCTTATGAAGTTATGCAGAAGACAACAAGCCAGGATAATACTGTTGTAGATCCTTACTGGGTAGAATGATAAACATCTTATAATACTCCACCTCATCTTGGGAAGTCTAAAGCAACTTTCTATTACATTATCAGCAAATATGTGTCTTAAATTGAATAGTTCTTCTTGGGTTCTTGGCTAATGACTAGTACTTTGACACAATTCACTTAGATGATACCATTGGCCCTTAAAAGATGTGAGGAAGCCGGATAACCACCATCCACTAGGTAGTAGCAGCTTATTTGAAGGATGGAAATATGGTTATTTCGTTGAAATGTTTTCTAATAAAAGGGGGGCAAAGTTGGATAAATCAGGAAATATTACCCTAGGGAACTTAAAGGCCGCTTCGTTAAGTTATTGCTTCTCAAAGAACCCTAATATCTGTTATAAATCCTTCCTATCTTGATAGAACATACATGAACTGTATACTTAGGGTACAAACACTTAGGAAATTGGTTGCAATGTCATTCCTTGGGTTCTATATCTTGGTTTTTCTTTCATGGGCACTCTAATAGTGATGTGTATCCCATCTAAAGCACCTAAATAGTTCTACATGAGAAGCAAATCATTAGCACCCTACATTATGTAACTTATGTAAGAAAAATAAAATAATTGTACATCACTAAGAAGGTTGAGGGTATAACTTAAAACACTTCCATCGAGTATCTGAACACATATTGGTAATGGGTTTAGGCTTCTTAAGTAAACAATTACTAAGATGAAGATTTGCATTCAGGACACTATGGAAGTACCGGCTTACTGTTACACTGAAATGCTTGAAATTATGCTTTATGACCATATATTTTGCATGATAAGCAAGCATTTGTAGGAACATAGCTACTTGCTCATTGGCAGGCAAATGTTTACTAACCTTTAACTATTCTATACTCTCTAACATCTTGTATGGTTTAAAAAACGAACACCTATCTAGTCACAGTTGCTCGATACGTGTGATATCATCACTATAGACTAGCCTCCTACTGTATTTGCAGTGTTAGTAGAGATTCTATTAGTACAACAAGACTCGGGAACGGTAAGAATGTAATGACCAAGTACATAAATGGAACATAAGACAATATGCAACTTCAACATATTTCAACCATAAAGTTCAGGCGAAGCATGTGAATTTTTTTATCCTTTATAGTTCACTATTGTGAAAAGTCAACTGATCTACTACTGGAATACATTTCATACATATCAACTAAGGATAGAGATTAAAAGAGAAATTCATGACACACGCATATACATACCACCAGCATATATAATCGAAGTATTATCATATGATGATAATGTCACAAGATGTTGTTGGATATTATATGATAATAATGAAATGATTATAATTTTGTTTTGCTTACAAAGGGCAATCAAGAGAGTGAGATGATTAATAGCAAAAGCACTATTAGTTTGTTTTGTGTACAAATTGCAATTATAATAGTATTCCTAAACCAACAAGGTGCTAACTTATTTGAACTCTTATGTCTTATGAAGCTAAAATGAGATCTTATATGTAAATTTCCTTGTTTGTTGATTTTATTATTTGCATATCTAACTGAACTTATATTTGTGAATTTATTGACTCGCTCAATTTAAACGGTGAACAATATTTGGACAAAGTACTTGGGCATAAGAGATAAGAGGCAAATTATTGAACTTGAGAAGTAGATATTGATTCCTTACAAAACTGAGCAACTTCATGTTTTGAGACAATAAAAATTCATAATAGTTTTACATTATCATGAAGCTGAAACAACATCTACCATACCACTACCTTGTAATAACTAAAATCCAATATAACAAATAGATATTTTTGTTTCCTTGTTAATTGCCCCACACCCACTTTCACTTAGTTAAAGCAAAAATGGATTCACTAGAGATTAGTCCCCAAATGATAACCATAACCTACAGATTAGGTTCTTGTGTATTAAATTGCATATTTCATTTTAATTTTTTAGCATAAGTGGTTGAAAGACACATATGGCCAACTTCAAAAGGTTATGTTTTGTATAATAACATACTTTATATGAAACGAATACGTGCTTGCTACTCCTAAAATTTCACCATGTAGTGATATGTTATGTACTAGTATTTTGGAACCCACACAATTTAAGGATCAATCAAAGCATAAACAACAAATTAGGAATTTCTTTAAAAATGTACAGTAAATAGACTGAAACCATTATATGGCCTATAGCTTTTATTTTTCTTTTCTGATTTTAAAAAGTAAATTGTCAACAATTTAATTACTTTTGGGGCATAGCATGAATTCTTAGATTAGGACAATGGCATCTAATATCTTCTAACAAAACACTATTTCCAAATTTACAAAAGAGGAGCTTTAGTAATTTTCCTTAGATTAGGGCAATGTAATCTTAAATCTATATGCTATGAATTTGTAGGAAAGTCGACTATTATCAGAAAAGAAACACGTAGTAGACATGTTAATGTACACTATAAGGAGGATAGTGTCACTTGTGCTTCGCAAGTGCTTGGATGCAAGTAGAGGATGATGACGAGTTTAGGGTTGTGACCTTTGAATCATGGCTCAATTAGGAGTGACTAAGAAGATAGAGACAAGGGTCTTTACATGACTAGGTGAGTTAACATACCAAGATGAGTTAGGATTTTATCCAATGCAACTGTGAAATCGATGGAGGAACACTAGAAACCCTAGAACAATGGTGTATGTGAGGATTGTTGCCTGTGGTTTGATATTTTTATTAGGGGGTAGAAGTTGTAAATTTGGATTTTTAATAAGGGCAATCTTGGCATTAAGCAAGTCATATAGATTGAGAATGTAAATTCCTCATTACCAAGATGGAATTTTGATTCCTGATATTTGCAAAAAAGTCATTTTCTTAGAATTGAATGATAAGTAGCCAAATTCCATCTAAATAGGGGAATTGAGGGCTTATTAGGAAATAAGGGGGGAAATGAATTGCCATTCTCTCTTATTAAACATGACATTAAAGTAATATAAGAGGACTCTAAAAATACCTTTATTATAAGAATGTAAATTTCTCCTTTATGTAGAGGGACTATTACGAGCTTCTTCTTAAGTATGCTGGATTTAGATAGGGGGCAGATAGGATTCTCTTCACTTACTGAGATTATAACTGATTGACTGTAAGGATTTTGCCCTCATGAGCTTAGCTAGATCTTAATGAGCTGGAGTTACGGTCTAAGCCCTCACTAGAGAGTGTGACACAAGCACATACCATGGACCATGGCACCTCCCTTCTACACTAATATTAAGCTCATATATGCTCTTGAGAGGGAGGCTCGAGTAGCAGTTCCTAAGGCTAGAGCTTGGGATATGCTTGGTGAGTGTGTATATGCATATGTTTTATATTTGATTTTATAATTTTTTTGTAAGATTTCTAGGTGTTTGTATTGAATTTGATGCTTAATTGTTTATATGTTGATTTCAGACTTCATTTGAAGAGAAAAATGATTTTAGATAAAGTTTTAGATGATTTAAAGAGGATTTAGATGAGTTTTAAAGCCTTTTAAAGGATCGCCTATGAATATGACCATGCACTAAAATCACAAGCAAAGGAGCTAGGAAGTATGGAAGAATTGATAGTTAAATAGAAGTATGGGTAGGATCACGGGTATGCTCCTTAGGAATGCTTCTCCTATTTCACTTATTTGTGATTTTTAAGTTGAGAAAGATCAAGGGTAAGATTCGTAGCTGTGATCTTAGGACATGAACATGCTATTCCATGAAAAATCTTCTTATTTTTGGAAAGATTTGAAGCTTAGAGTGTTGCCCTACACTTATACTTATATAAAAGGTCTTGTAAACACAATTAGATATAATGTAACACATTCTTATTCCTTTCATTTAATTAGAGTTAAGGTTTAGAAGAAAAGAAGAACAACTTTGAGAGTAAATTATTCTCTTTTGATTTGACATTGAGGGTAATAGGAAGTGTTTTTGATCTTGAATTAGAGATTAGAGCTCCTAAATAGGATATTTTCACTCTTTTTAATATATTCTTAATTTCAATATTGTTTGCCCTATTATATCTTCCCTATGATAAACTATTATTGTTAATTGAATATTTAGATTATTAGTTAATGAATTTTGTTTGTTGAAGTCATTGATTCCCTAATCACTAAAACATATATTTTGATTTTATTAGACTATATGTTAATTAAGATTAAGGATGTAACTAGGTGGGTTGTTATAGGGTTCCCGACTCACTTGACCCACTAAAAACCCTATAGGGTACTATTGATAGGGTTATGGGACCGGTTTTAGGGTATAATTAAAAACCTGCTGGGGTTTTAGGAATAGTTATGGGATTTTAGAAAAACTTGATGGGAAACCCATTACTTGATAAATAATAATAAATTAATAACATAATATCAACTAAAATTTTTAATACCTAAAATAATAAATAGATGAAAACATGGATGATAACAATTTTGATTACATTTACTATTTTCCATTAGTATTTATGAATATGTATCTTTGTGAGATTGTTTTTTTTTAAATCAGCTAAGAGAAGATGGTTGTATATTTATTATACAATAGAGTGAAATAATCAAGTAAATAATAAATTTGATGCAAACATTGACTATATGCCTAAAATTAAAACATATAGAAAAATAAAGATGGAGCCTACATAGATCATTATACTTATTATATAACAATATTACTAGGCACTTTATCAATATCGTGACAAGATATATAGGATAAAAATGGTACGATAAATAGATTCCTTAATCTTGATCATGTTACATATGTTTGATCAGCAATGTAAATCAATTTCTCACATAATGATTAATAAAAAAATAGTAGTTGTTTAGCAAGAAAAAAAATTTACAAAACAGGTTTAGTAACTTAGAAAGCAAGTATTCTAATAGGTTAGTGGGACAGGTTCTAAGTGTAGAGCTAAAAACCCTATAGGGTTGTAGGATGGGTTTAGGAACCCTATTATTGTAGCAGGATGGGTTTTGGGTTCTTATGATCTATCCCAAACCTGCCTCATTTACATCCCTAAGTAGGATTAAGTTTGGAGAACCTTTTCTAATTGATTACTATGAAGTAGGGAATTAAGATTATAGAAAATATAGCGATATGCTCTAATTAAATTAAGGTTTAGGAACTAGAAATGATTAATTTAGATTATTTCTTATCTAGTGATAGAAAGGATAAATTGGTTAATCCTAGGTAATTATTTACTTTTCGAAAAGAAAATTTACTTAAAACTTAAATGCTTTAAAACTAAATCGATTAGTGACTTGATGTTTACATTAGCTAATTTTTTTTTTCTATTTGGTTTATAATTGAATTCCTTGAAGATGTTGAATATCCTAATAAATTTTCTTTAATAGATTTTTTTTAGAGTTTAAATTATTCAGTAAATCCTTAATTTAATTCTCCTACACTTAGATGGGACTAATACTAATAAGAGTTAGTAAACACTCCATATGAGTTTGACTTAGTTCTCACCAATTTTATTACTACATTTTTTTTTTTTATAAAAGTAAGATTAGGTTTAGCATATCAAGTTTTTGACACTAATACTGGAGAATGTTTTATGTTAATTTCAATTTTTAAGATTGTCAAGAGTTAGTTGCTCTCTTTTATTTACTTGTTTTGTCTCTTTATTCTCATTTTCTTTTAGTTTCTTTTTATTATCATATTTCTGCTTCCTTTTATTTTATTTTGTAGGCACTTTTGTTGGAAGATTATTTGAGCACGAGACCATTATGGATAAAATTATATATGGTCTTATCTACTATCCTGTATTGTAGAGCTTTGATTACAAATTCTTTCTTTTAAGTAATGTGAGGGCAAGTCATTACATGAAGCGTGGTTGAGATTCCGTAATTTAATAAAAAAATGCCTACATCATGTTACTCTTATTTGGAATTAGTTGTTGATATTTTATGATGGGATTATCTATTGTGACAAAAGTAGGATTGAAGTTGCTATTAGAGGACCATTGACAAATATGCTATAATGAAAGCAATGAAAATAATTGACAAATTGGCATATTACAAACATGATGAATAGCTTCCCTTTGTAAATCCTGTAATCTCAACTCTAGAAAAATAGAAGAGTTCTATAAAATTGTTGAGGGATTTGGAGTAGAAGTGGGAAGAAAGATTTGAAAGATAGAGCTAAACCATCCTTAATTTAGAAACTTAATAAGCATAGGCACTAAAGCTCTTGAACATCATATTGGTGGTTGTAAAGATAAATAAGTCACAAGAGAATCCCTATGAAAAGATAAAGGAACTAAACCCTTTTGAGTTTACTAAGGATAAGGAATAACCAGAATGGTAGATGACTGTGTTTAAAGATTCTAAAGTTGATTGCAGCATTCATGTAGCAAAAGAGGTGAAAAAAGAAGAGAAACTAGCTTAGGAAGTAGTAGTTGAGAGCTTGCCAATGTGACCATAGATAGGTTTGAGAGACTAGAAAAATAATTTCAAAACGTTGTGAAGGCTCTCACCTCAGCTAAACTAGTTAATGCAATCCATCTAAAGTTAAGCAAGAAAGTGGAATCTTAAGAACCACTAGCTTTTACATGAAAATCAAGGGGAGAAGTGGTATAATAAAATCGCACTCTTGAAGTCACGTAATGTGTACCAACTGTACCCTATCCAAACTAGCTAAAGAAATAGAAAAATGATGAAGATAATGAGTCATTTCTAGAAATATTTAAGAAGTTCGAAATTAATATTCCTTTGGTAGAGCTACTTGAGCAAACACCTTGTTACAGACACTATTTGAAAGAGATAATGACCAAGAAAAGGAAAATAAATTGGTGAGAAACAGTTATGTTATCTTAGGCGTATATTAAAGCACTAAAAGATACCTTCCCCCTCAAGTTAAATGGTCTAGGAGAATTCACTTTGGATTGCACTATAGGAGATGGTGTACTTAAGAGCTCAGTTATCATTAGAACTTACCGTAGTAAATCTAACTAAGATGGGTCTTTCGAAATATCGAAGAAAATTAGAGGGGAATGGTCCATAAATGAATAAAAGTAGCTGACGTCAAGTTGCTCGGAGGATGTGACTCACCAACGAACACAACACGACTTGACACCTTACTTGATATGATGCATAAGTTGATGTTAAGGTCTACCCACTACTAATCTTGAGCTACTCGGCAAGATTAGATAAGAGTGTAAGAAAAATGGACTTGAAGAGGGTTGCTTCACAAGAACAAAATATTCAGTCTTAAAATGTAAGTTATATCTAGCTTACAAGGGAAAAGGACTATTTATAGTAGGTTCTTAGGGCAGCATTATGAATAAAGAAATTACAAGAAAGTATATACCAAAAGGGGATTCTTAGTACATACAAAAAAATGGTAAAAAGGACAAAAGACCAAAAATGGAAAAGTAGTACAATGTCAGATGAGGTAGACAGGTAGCACTGCAACATTGGTCTAGTACGAATATTCTCTAAGCATAGCAAGTGAGAGGGGTCAAAATGTATGGCAATAAAGGGGCCGGGATGAGAGAGATGGTGGCATATCGAGAGAAAACTATTCGACCATTTAAGTGAGTCTCTTGTTACTCGGCAAGAACTTTTTGGCAGTAATTGGTCGAGTTACTTAGTACGGGGTTTTTGGTAAAGGAATGGTTGGTATCATCACTATCGAGTGTATAGATTAACGTATGACAATTCGGGAAGCTCAAGGAGTTCAGCCATATTCCTTTGGTGTAAAATTTCTCATCATCAATAGGTTGTCGAGAGAGAATTCGTTGGGTGAGGGATTGGATTCCTTGGAGCTGTGTACGAGTAATGGGACCATTGGTCAGTAGTTCATCAGGAGATTAAAATCTCAAGAATGTGTTTTGTGATATAGGTGCATGTATAAATGTGATGCCCTTATTTGTAGCAAAGAAACTAGGATTAGGAGATACGATCAAAAGAATTGAGATGATAATACAATTGGTTAATTGTTCATTCAGAAGACCTAAAGGGGTGATTAAGATGTACTTTTGAAGGTGGATAAATTTATATTCCCAGTAGACTTCACAATTTTAGATATAATGGAAGATCTAGGAATTCTTATTATGCTTAGTTGTCCCTTTTTGGCCTCAGCTAGAGCTTTAATTGATGTGAAAAACATCAAAATGGTATTGAGGGTTAGAAATAAGAGCTACATGTAAATATTACAATGCAATGGAAAATAAAGCTCCTTAGGCCATTAAATCACATATGACATACGATACTCCATTTAGAATAGCAGTTGACTTTGATGATGATCTAAAAGCCCTAGTAAACAGAAGAGAGATTATTAAAAAACTGCCTTAAGGATTAGAACTACCTTAGCAAAAGAGGAAGCAGGAAGCATCGAGCCCCTGACTTTAAACAAAAGTGCTTATGGGGAGGCAACCTAAGTTTTTCATCTTTAGTATCCTTTATTTTTTTTATCTTACTTTATTTTATTTCATTGCATTCCTAAAAAAAAAATAAAAAATAAAAAATCACCTGCACTATTGAATCGGCTTAGCAACTATAGTTAATGTTGAAGATTTGCATAGGTTTTGTGATGTTTTGATGACTTCTTTTGGTGTTAAGTAACTTGTGTAAGTTTAGGAAAAGTTTTTGATGACTATAAGTGGAATTATAAGTCAAATGCACCAAGAAGAGAGGATTTGAGAGAATTACAGTCAAGATCATGCTCATGATCTATACCATAAACCTCTAAAGAAAAGGAAAAAAAGAGAGAGATTAGACATATACATGTGCAACAATCATAGCTAGGAGTCAAACTATAACGTGAATTAAATATTTCTTTTTCCTTTACATAGTGCTTTCTACTTGATCTATCTCATTCACTAATGTTTGAATTACATGCACGTTGTAAATTTATTCCCACTTTGATTTCTTAATTATATGCATAAACATAATTGGTTGGTTATTTTTCTAAGATATGGAGTATTTAATTTATGAACTTAACCTAGCATATTTGTATGTGTTTCATGGTCATAGAATTGTTATGAATTTTGCATAATCTAAGTGTTCTTTCATGTTTTCTTATAATATGAAGCATGTTGAGTTAAAATTTATTTGGGCCTTGACTTGAATCGTGTTGTTTTGACTCTAAGTCTATGAAATTAGAGACTAATCGATCATACATTTTTATCTTGTGCATTGGTTTCTAATTGTGTTTCATAGATGTTATGTTGAAGTTTGCATATTAATTCTTCACACTTGTAAAGTTTTGATCATATTACTATATTTTAAGTAGAGATATCCTTGAGAATATTAACTTACTTCTTTCTTGTTCTTCAGGAACATGCCAAAAAATTTGGAGAAAGAGAGAGAATTAGCAAGATGTGTTTTCATGATTTGATTTGCTAACTTGATTTTTGATACAAATATATTTTGCAGTTGGCAAAGTATTATTCCTATCAGTTTTATGTTGTTGTGTTTTGATGGACTTTTTTTGTTTGTAGGTATAATAATTTAGGAATATTTAGGAATAGTTCATGAGTAGTCTAGGAGTAGTTTAGGGGTAGCTTTGGTTTTTAGTTTTCTTTGATACATATAACTTTTTTTTCATTTTGTTTTGTTTGTTTTGTAAGGCTTTAGGACTTCAATGGTGTGTATGGAATCTAATAACTTCAATGGTGATTTTAGAATTCAGTCTTAGAGCTTAAAAACTAGGGAATTTTCAATTTCTTTTATCTTTTCTCTTATTTTCCCTTATTGATATTTGTGCTTTTACTAATTATTTGTATATTGAGGATAATCCGTAAAATGAGTATAGGGAAGGAATAGGTGATACGACACTAAAAGAAATTTTCCAGTAAAAGCACTTAAGTTAGATTAATTTGATCTCACACTTAAGATTTTTGCAAAATTTTTGAAAAATTTTTTAAATGTAGAATTAGTTTATATCGTACATCCATTAACCATTATTTTTCATCCACTTAAAGAAGCAACTTTTGGGGTTTTTTTTTTTTTCAATTTTGCATGAATTCTCACTTAGTCATTATGAATTTTTTACATAATACTAGAATTGAATAATGAAATATATGTGAAGTATAGAGTTTGCCATTATTTAATCTTAGATTTAGACTTGGGATTGGAATTAGGGTGAACATTGTCGATTAGAAGCTAGTTGTCTATATTTTACTTTAGTATATACTTGTTCCTTAGAAACCTTGAGAGTGCTTTAATTTCTAACAAATGAACAAATGATGCCCATCTCTTAAAAGTTTTCTAAAAAGATAAAAAAAAAAATAGTTAGAGGAAAATAAATAAATAATAAAGTAAAGCAAATGAAAAGGGGTTCAAAAGTTGATTTTGAAATTGAAAAATGAATGAAATGGAGAGTGCTAAAACACTAAAGAGTCCAGCTATGGGCCTTATCGACTTAAGCAGTTAAGCTTACGTAGTGCCTCCTTCATGTGATATAATGGCTATTAACTTGGGTGACCAACTTGGGATTGTTGGTTGAAAGCTTGCTGCATGGATCAAGAGAAGAATCCATGTGAAGGCTAGATCTATAATAAAAGTGAAGAGATCTAAATTAGGTGGAGTTTGTAGATGGTTCGAAAGGAAGTATTAATGCTTAGTAATCTAAGGTCGTTTGATATGGGACTTATTAACTAAGTGAAACTACTCCATTTCAATTAAAAAATAATGAAAATAAAAAAAAATGATTTGCCTAATGAAAAATTGAAAGAAGTAAGGAGACAATTAGGGGATTGGTCGATTTGACATGCATTTGTTTGTAATTATTATGCTTATTAAGGATGAAAAGGAGAGTATATGCTCTTTAGTTTTTAAAATGTGGATAACTCTTTCTTGATTAAGTATATGTTTATTTTGATTTTAAGTTTATTCTTTGTTTAAATGATATGCTTTAACTTCATTTACATAGATTAAATGTTGAATTTTGTACACCTAATTTTTGCCTCCTTCAATTTTTCAAATTAGGTTATAGGGTCCTAAATTAGAAAAAGTTCAAAAAAATAGAAAATTAAAGAAAACCCTAAAAAATGAAGAAATTTAGAAAAATAGGAATTCTAGAAAAATATAAGAAAATAGGAAAAAAAGCACAAAAAATAAGAAATTTAGAAAATAAAAAAAAAAAGAAAATTTGAAAAAATCACAAAAATAAAAATAAATAAATAAAAGATTTTAGAAGATAACATTTTGTTAGATTAAATTTAGGTTTAGAAGTTGGGCTATTGAACCTAGGCTTAGATTTAAATACAACCCAAGCTAACTGAGTCCATATGTGCAATTTAATTACATATATGGACAAGGCATAGGTCAACGACCTGACGATTAAACATATGGACATAGCATTAGCATTAAGCATAAGGTCTTGGGTTCGAAACTTGACAAAGGCAAGGAGGCCTTTTTCTCATTTTTTGGTTTTTAATCACATCAGGGATTGCCATGTGTCAGGGTTTAATTGCGCCACATGACCTGACACGTAGCATCATTGGATTTGTTGGCTCGCTGACGTACCGCCACGTGGCATCCACATGGCGTGCCAAGTCAGCTACCACGTCTCACGAAATGACACGTAGCATGTCGGGGTTAGTCAGCACGGCTGACGTGGCACCATGTTAGCCTACTTTTTCTTCCCCTTTCCTTGCTTTTCCCTTTCTTTCCTTCTTTTTCCCTTGACTTTCTCCAGGTTTTTAGCACTTTCCTCTTCAGACCACCCACCTCAGCATGATTTTTGGACCCTTTCTCGTCGCAATTTTACCAAATCAATAGCAAAATTGCAGAATAGACATAGCCTATTGTGAATTGGTACAAAAAAACATGTCTAAATACAATCAAAAGAGCATTCAATTTGAGCTCCAAAAATTGGAAAAAAGCTGTTTTCCTGAGCATTCTTCATTGATTTGATTCCAACTTTCTTTTGTTTTTGGGTTAGATTTGTGTATAAATTGATGATCATGGGACATAGACAAACACATACAACGAACATAATTAATCCCCACACACTCTCTATCCATTCCTGATCACTTTCTCTCTCTAACCCACTCTCTCTCTCTTCAATTCTCTCTCTTCACTACGACCTGAGTTGAGCCACCACTATAGGAAGACTACCTGCAGCTCAAGCTCTCTAACCCAACTATTTTTGACCTCCGCCGTGATCCCCAAGCATGCCACCAAACAACCACCATCGAACCCTAACTGCCCCCTCTCTCTTTCTCTTTAAACCACCATCCCCAACCACCCTCGAGCGAAACTAAGCCTACAACCAAACTCCTTACACTCTGAAAAACCTATCCTAACCCACCAATCATATCTAGTAGCCCCCATACGGTCGAACCATCACTGTCATCGACGGCCAACTTTCGAAAACCACCTAAATGGCTCTAAAACACCAAGGTATTGAACTTACCCCCCATCTCCAATCCAATACTCATAAAAAGATCATCACCCGCTCATTTTGGTGGACAAAACAAGCTGAATTGTACCCCGCTGGTGTTGGAGAAGAAGAAGCCGAGATCCGACCGGACCCGATCTGACTTGTCCGACTTGCCTAGGTCCAATTCGTGCATTAGAATCCATCCAAAGTTTTTTTTTTCTTTTTTTCTTTAAATATTTTTAATTCTTATTTTTTTGTTGTTTTATTTTATTTGTTGTTTTATTTTTGTTTATTTATTTTATGTAAATGTAATAGAAAATACTAATAATAAAAAAATATAAAAAAAGAAAGGAAAAAGAAAAGAAAAAAAAGAATGAAAAAGAAAAAAGAAAGAGAAGAAAAATAGAAAAAAAAAGAAGAAAAAAAAAAGAAAAAATAGAAAGAAAGAAAGTAGTCTATTTATTTATTTTAATACAAATAGATAGAATAAGTATAAAATAAATAAGATAATATAATAAAAATAAAAATAAATAAATAGGTTAGTAAACAAAAATTGTTTTCACACTTAGAAAAATTAAGCTTTCTAAAAATAAATGAAAATAAATAAACCTTTTTCCAAGTTAGGACTATTTTAGAGTTTCCAACAAAAAAAAAAACACCAATTAGGACCCTTTAAAAGAATTTCCTTGAATAAATTGAATCGAGTAAAAATGTAAATGCGACCCTTTTTCAAAAATTAAAGTTAAACCACCTACTAAAGTTTTTTTATAAACAAATTACGAAAGTCTAATCCTGAATAGCGGGTACGTAGGCACCCGTATGCAAGTACAGAGCGACTTAAAATATAGAAAGTTTTATTTTTTCCATTTTTAGATATTTATGTAAATTAATCAATTTAGTCACATGTATCATAATTAGATGTTTTTTAGAAATTAAAAAGGGTATATTTGAAAAGTAAAGTTAAATTCAGAAAGTTAAAAGTAGTACCCGTTTAAGGTTTAATAAATTAGCCCTTGGATCTAGATCTCTAGTTTTTTTTTTAAAAAAAACCGTATTTATAACTTGATTTTTTAATCAATAGACCGGTAGCTAAGTCACAACCAATTCACCAACTTGGTTATAACTTAACCTCTTTTCCCGACTTCGATCGGATGGTGACTCTAAATCTTTTCAAGTTGGAAAAAAATGGTCTTCCTTAAACCTTAGTTGAGGGTTAATATTAAACGGGTAGGGTTTAGTATTGATTGATTTAGAGAAGACTTAATTTTATAAAAAGAGCCGGGAGGGTAAAAAACCAGGCTCAACAACTTAACAACTCCACTAGAGATTGTCAAGAGGGCTAACCACTTAAAAACATTTCGAAATTAAAATCACTTTTTAAATTACTCGTATTGTTTAGTTATTTATTTGTTTATTTAGTCTTTTATATATTGATTTGTTTGCTTTGTGTACATATTTGTTTTAATTAGCATATTTATTTTAGTAAGCATGAGATTTATTTTACTGCATCTTGAATGCATGATAGATGCAGTCGAACCCAGACTGTTATAGGACCTTAAGATGGTGAGCCATTATGTAAAGTCTCAGACGTAGTAGGGCAACCATCGTTCAGGGCCGATTAGGATACCCCACTTAAACTTCGATGTGACTAAAAAACCGTTTCTTTATAAACGTATGAGGTCATAGAGTTTAAGGATCATTAGAACCTACCTATCTTGCATTACACTTCATAGGGTCAACAAATAATTGGCAAAACGGCAATGTTACATAGAAAAAAAAGAAAGAAAGAAAAAATGACAAAGATTCTGGAGTTTTTAGTTTTCCTATATTCTTCCTAGAATTGATGTACATAGGATATCTTATATATTAGTCTTTTTCATGTAATTTATGCTTTCTTTGTAATGTTCCAGAAATGGCCAGCTCATCCAGTGCCAGGGTTCTCACTAAAGAGATTCATGTTCACAAACTTGCAGACCTAAAGCTTATACTTAACCAGTAGTTTCAAACCTTCAATTCGAGAGAGCAACAGTTCATTACTAACAAAATTAGACCCATACTCTTACTAGCCAAAGTGAAAGTTAACATCACGCTAGTAAGGGCCTTCGTCCATTTCTGGGAGCCCAAAGAAGTGGCTTTCCAATTTGGATCATATCTAATCAGCCCAGCTTTAGAGGAGTACACCCAACTACTCCAAGCTCTTCCTTTAAATGAAATATACGTCCCGAAACTCAGCTTCAACCCAATATATATCTTCTCAAGACTCTTAGGGATCTGTAAGACTGAGATAAATGAGGCCTTAAACGACTACAACAAATATGCCATCAAGATATGGGATCTAGTCTATTGGTTTCAAAATGAGCTCAACTCTAACAATCAAGCGCTGTTTTTTGGGAATTGGAGAGAAAACCGAATCAAAGCCTATGTGCTGGGTGTGTTCGCCACTATCTTGTTCCTAAGTAGGTCTCTTCTTATACACTTTAGGGTAATAGAGTTAGTGGCTCAATTCTAGGAAGGTAAATCTTACATTCCTACTCTATTTGCTGAGTAGATAAGGAATCTTAACTTCCTTAAAGAAAGGGGCTCCGAAGATCTTAGGTCAAGCATGGCATTATTAATGGTTTAGTTCATCAGTCACATCAAGTGCTTTAGGTTGGATTTAATAAGGGGAGCATTCATGAATAAGGTTGACCTTATTGATTCTTTTGTCGATAAGATCAAATTACCAGAAGATATCCTTACCCTTCTCTGGATAGAGGTTCTACAAGATTTTTGAGTAGAAGACATACTATGGACTGCCAGGTAGAGCAATTACACTGAGGTCATACTGATTTACAAGAATTACCATGCTGTACCATTGATCGGGATAAGCTGGTGTATAGGTTACTATCTAAGCAACATGGTAAGACAATTTGGAGGGATCCAAGACATAGTTCATAAACCTTCACTGGAACCATTCACTCTTAATCTTGAAGAGTCTCACTCCATAGAAAAGGTATCCAAACTTCATAAGATTAAAGCTTAGTAGGATACTCGAACCACAAGTCCAAACATCGATCTGAGTGAGTTCATAGGAGAAGTGGATAAACAATGGGTTACCAAGAGTATTTATACAATCAACTTCACAAGGTAAACGCAATGCGATATCGGACACCAGAAGTCCTTCAAACCTCCCCTATGCACCCTAACTCTGAAATGGTGACCTATATAGACCAAATGAAAGTGCGTATGGAGATCCTCTATGATGAGAAAGATGAATGGACGAACTTATGCCGAGAATCTAGAAAAAGGTCACACGCCCTAGAACACCAGCTGAAGATGGCTTAGAAGAAAATTCAAGAGTTTAAAGAAGTAGCTAAGCATGACCAAAAGAAGAAGAAAATGTCATCTGGCCCATAGAAAAGAAGGAAATTGGCATAGATGGATTTGTACCTTTTTCTTTCTTTCATGTAATAAGACTCTAGGAATTCAAAAATAATGGATAACTTGTCGTTCTATTAATCATTTGTCAATCTTCTCCTTTTCATCCATGTGATTCACTTGCATTTCATTCATTTGCATTTCTTTTTTCAAAATATCCCTATGCTAACTTGTTTAGAAGTGGTTTTTGCCCAGGTCGCTAAGATAGCTCCCAAATGTCAAACCTTCCAAAGAAGCCCCATTAAAACTTGTTCTCAAACCAGAATGGCTAACCAAGGAAACAACAACAATAATGGCAACAGTAACCCTAAAGTTATTGACTCCACAGAGTTGAGATTCCAATCTTTGGAACGAACAATGGGAAAGATGGTAGATTAACTGAGCTTCCTTACTGATAGTATCTCTCTACTTAAGTTTACGGCCCCATCAAATGAAGAGCACTCTAAAGCCTAATATAGAAAGAATGCTGAGGGCTTACCCATTGAAACAAAAGAAGCTTACCCTAAAGGCAATTAGGGCTTTGAATCCTTTGAAATTGAAGGGGTATTTCGAAAGGCCAACCCAACCTTTGAGCCGAATACTTACTCATTCCTAATCAACTTGAAGCCTGAAGTTGACCAGGATAGATTGAAGGAACTCGTAGAGTGGTTAACTCGACAGATCATCGAAAAAATGAAAACGCTGGAGGGGTATAATAGATTTGAGCATGCTGGAATAACAGACTTCTCTACTTACGATTATGGAAGCTTCCCAGAAAAATTCAAAGTACTTGACTTTGAAAAATACAATGGGACCGGATGCCTTAAGCTACACACCTAGCTATATGTACATAAGATGGGCAAGTATATACAGTATGATTAACTCATGGTCTAGACCTTTTAGGATAGCTTGACAGGCCCTGCTTTAACCTGGTATGCCCAGTTGAACTTAAATCAGGTAAATACATGGGAGAAGCTGGGTAAAGCATTTTATGAGCAATATATATTTAATGTCAAAGTGGCACCAACAATGATGGATTTGGTTACCCTAAGGAAAAGGCACAATGAGTCCTTCAAAGAATATGCTCAAAGGTGGAGGTCCTTAGCTATAAGGGTATCTACCCCTGTGATTGACAAAGAGATGATGGCAACTTTCATTAACACTCTTGAGAGGCCCTACTTTGCTCACCAGATTGGACAAGCCTCTTCTAGCTTTGTAGAAATAGTGGCAGCAAGGTGCCGAATTGAGAATGCCATTTCCTCTGGTAAGCTGTAAGAAACAGTAGATAGACGACTACCCTCTGCTAAACCTACTACCAGTAAGCCTAGAGAAGCTACTGTCAGCATGGTCAACTCGAATGCAAGACCTAACTCCCAAGTTTCTTATAGGATGAATCCCCCTGCCAGCTCAACCCTATTACATAAACCAACTACAGGTTAACAGGGCCTCGAGATAATTCACCAGAATACCTATTCCACTTAGTCAGGTACTTGAGAAGTTAAGAAGAGATAATCTGCTACATTTTGAGGCTCCTAGTGAAAGGTACAGGCTGAAGTTCTTTGATCCTAATGCAAGATGTTAATATTATCTAAGGCAAGTAGGCTATTCAACTGATTCATGCTGGAGGTTGAAAAATAAAATCCAAGATTTGATCGATGAAGGTACAGTACAACTGGATTTTGTAGAGGCTCCTACCCCAAACGTCAACAACAACCCACTACTAAGCTATAGACTTATCATCAATATGATATCTAACCACCTAAAATCTACCATCGACATGATTGGTCAAAACCAAGAACCAAAGGTTTATAGGTTCTACGAAAAAGAGGTCTCACAGACTAAAAGGTATACTTTCCATGTACTTGTGGCCCCTGAAAATTATAAAGCTGCCCCCTTCAATTACCAGGCAATAAACTAGGAGCAATCAAGCTCGCTTATAGGGGGGATCACTCGCTCCGGCAGAATCTACAATCCAAAGGAAGACTTAAAAAAGAAGGGCATATAGGAAATGCCAAACACCAAACAAGCTGAACATGAAGAAGGATTAACTGCCCTCACCAAAATGATCAAGTCTAGTGAGTACAAAATAATGGATCAGCTCGCTAAGACTTTAGCACAAATATCCTTCATAAGTCTATTGATGGCATCAGATCCATATCGAGAGGCCTTATTCAAAACACTTAGGGATGTCAAGGTCCCACGTGAAATCCCGGCTGAAAAGATTGGCTCTATCACCAATTTCATCCTCACCATAGATCAAATTTCCTTCTCCACCGAGGAACTGGGTGAAGAAGGTACCCAATACATAAAGCCTCTATTCATAATAGTGAGGATAAATAACATAATTGCAACAAGAGTCTTCATCGACAATGGGTTGTCTCTAAATGTTTGTCCTTTAGCCACCTTGGATCTATTGGGCATCGATACAACCACTATCAAACTTAGTTCAACAATGGTAAGAGCTTTTGATGGATTCAGGAGAGAGATAATAGGGGAGTTAGACTTATCAGTTGATATCGGCTCGTAGACGTTCAGCATCCCATTCCAGGTTTTGGACATTCCAAGGACCTTCAATTTGTTATTAGGAAGGCCTTGGATACATTTAGCAGGGGCCATACTGTCAACTCTTCACCAGAAAGTTAAGTTCATCTCCAATGGCCAGGTCATCACAATTCTAGGTGACCAAGATTATGAAATCTATAAAGAGACATCTATACCCTATATCGGTATAGAAGAACAAGAGGACTTTGGACTCCAGATGTTTAATAAGGTATGCATGATCACCAATCAGCAGAAAGGAGAGAAGCTAAAATACAAAAAGGCCAGTTTGGGTCCTATAGGTTAGGGAACATTCCAACCCCAATAGAAGAATTGCAAAGAATGCAAGCCAAGGGCAGAAAGGGTGATAGGTTATATCACGCTCCAATGAACTTCCCACCATTGTCAGAAACTTTCATCAAGACCGAAACCTAAAACTCAAAGCCCACTAAAGAAGGTACTTCCAACAAGAATGAAGGGGTTGGCCTAATCAACATAGCCCATCACTTGGATAATTGGTTCTCCATCCCTATGAATAACAATAAGTCTTCTCTAGAGTAAAGGATGAATTATGATTCAGTATTTTATAGAATTTTGTAATAAATTGCCTCTGTTCTCCAAATGCTTGTACTCAACTGAGAGTTCACCAAAATAAAATCAACTTCTTTTCTCTTTATTCTTACCTTACTTATACTCTTCCTGTTCACACTTTTTATTTCTTTTCAGATCTAACAACTCGAATAAAGGCTACGGATACCTCGAGTAGATAGGCAATGAGAGTATTGATATCACTTTCGGCCCTACTGGGTTAGTCGTCGGGGGTGATGTTGATGACCATAATGACGTACAAGAAAGTTGGCAAAAACATGGAATGAGTAGAATTTCCATTGATGAGCCAACAAAGATAATTAATGTCGGTACCAACGAAAACACTAAGGTATTGAAGGTTAGGGGAAATTTGGAAGAAAATCAAAAGATAGAGATGACCACATTGCTATCTGAATACCAAGACGTATTTGCATGGTCTTATGACGATATGCCCAGATTAGACCCATTGATCGTGGTCCATCACTTACCTACTCAAGAGGATATCAAGCCTAAGAAACAAAAGTTGAGAAGGTTCCGACTAGATATCTTGTTGAAAATCAAGGAAGAAGTCAAAAAATTATTGGAAGTCGGCTTCATTGAGGTATCTGATTATCCTGAGTGGGTAGCTAACATAGTACCAGTTATGAAGAAGAATGGGAAAGTCTGGATATGCATGGATTTTTGAGACCTCAATTAAGCAACCCTTAAAGATAATTTTCCTTTGCCCCATATCAATGTATTGGTCAATAACACAGCTAGAAACCATATCTTCTCTTTCATGGATGGATTTTCCGAGTATAACCAAATTCGAATGGCTGAAGAAGATAAAGCCAAGACCATGTTCATCACAACATGGGGTACGTTTTGCTACAAAGTGATGCCTTTTGGACTCAAAAATGCCGGGCCAACTTACCAAAGGGCTATGGTAGCAATTTTTCAAGACATGATGCACAAAGAAGTCGAGGTATATGTCGATGATATGATTGCTAAGTCTAAAGAAGGAGAAAATCATATGGAAAATCTAAGGAGATTGTTTGCTAGGTTGAGAAAATTCCAACTGAAACTTAACCCAGAAAAGTGTACTTTCGGGGCAACTTTAGGGAAGTTGTTAGGTTTCATAATTAGCCAAAGGAGCATTGAAGTGGACCTTGATAAAGTTAAAGCGATAGTTGACCTGCCTCTACCATGTACACTTAAAGAAATCAAAGGTTTGTTGGGCCGTTTAAACTATATAGCCCGGTTCATATCCTAACTCACAGACAAGTGTCGTCCTTTATTTAAGTTGTTAAAAAAGAATGCCAAGATCAACTGGCATGAAGAGTGTGAGCAGGCCTTTACAACAATCAAAGAATACCTCATGAACCCTCCAATTTTGGTAGCTCCGAAACCTGGGAAGCCTTTATTCCTATACCTGACAATATTACCAGAGTCCATAGGGTGCATGCTTGGCCAGAAAGATGAGGAAGGAAAGGAACAGGCTGTATACTACTTAAGCAAAAAATTCATCGAAGGGGAGTAGAGATATTCATAAATTAAAAGAACTTGTTGTGCGTTGGTCTGGGTAATGCATTGGCTCAAACAATACACACTCTACTTCCAGGTGGAATTACTGACTCAACACGATCTCCTGAAGTACTTGGCAGACAAATTGGCTCTAATTGGTAGAATCTTAAAGTGGTAAATGTTGCTATCAGAGTTCGGCATTACATATGTGAACCGAAATTCAATTAAAAGGCAAGCTTTGGCAAATCAATTAGTAGAAAACCCCTCTGATAGTACTCCCCAAGAAGTACAAATCAATTTTCTTGATGAGGGTATTTTAGTAGTTGAAGGAAACTCTAATAAAGGAAAGGATGACGAGCCTCCAAAATGGAAAATGTTCTTCGATGGTACAGCTAACATATTTGGATGTGGAATTGGGGCAATACTAATATCCCCTGAAGGTACTCAAAATCCTATAGCCATAAGGCTCATTTTCCCATACACTAATAATATTGCTGAATATGAAGCATGTATCATGGGACTCAAGATGGCCCTAGAGAAAGACATTCAAGAATTAGAAGTGTGTGGAGACTTCTCGCTCATTATTGGCCAAGTACGGGGAGAGTACAAAACTAAAGATCCCAAGTTGGTGCCTTATTACCGACATTTGATGGCATTAATGGAAAGTTTTACATAAGTCACCTTCAATCACGTACCAAGGACTCATAACCAATTTGCTGATGCTTTAGCTACGCTAGCACCTATGAGCCAGATATCTAGTGGAGTCGAGATTCAGCCCCTTATTATTGAAATTGAAGACAAGCCTACCTTCTGCCTAACAATTGAGGGTATAAACGACCAAAAACCGTGGTATCATGATATTAAGGTGTTCTTACAGCAAGGTGCATACCTTGAGAAGGTCGAGAAAAAAGACAAAAGGATAATTAGGAGACTAGCCACCCGATTCTCAATAAGCGAGTCTACCTTATATCGATACTCATTTGACAGTACACTCTTAAGGTATGTGGTTGACAAAGAGGCTGAGAATTTAATGAAAGAGGTACATGAAGGAGTATGTGGTGCTCACATGAATGGCAAAGAAAATCATGAGGCTAAGGTATTATTGGTCAACAATGGAAAGTGATTGCATCAAACATGTTAGGCATTGTCATTTATGCCAAGTTTATGCGAATAAGATAAATGCCCCACCTCAGGAATTGCATGCCCTCTTAACATCATGGCCTTTCTTAATGTGGGGCATAGATATCATCGGCTCTATCACTCTAAGAGCATCTAATGGGCATTGCTTCATATTAGTTGCCATCGACTACTTCAACAAATGGGTAGAGGCTTCATCATACTCAAATGTTACTAAAGGGGTCATAGTTAAGTTCATCAAGAGGGACATCTTGGCTCAGTATGGGACTCTTGAAACAATCATCACTAATAATGGCACCAATCTCAACAACAAGCTTATGATAGAATTATGTCGGCAATTCTGAATCATTTACAGGAATTTCACTCCTTATCGACCCTAAATGAATGGAGCTATCGAAGTAGCAAACAAAAACCTCAAAAGAATCATTGAAAAAATGGCTGTTACATATAAGGACTGGCATGGGATGTTACCCTTAGCACTCATGGCCTATCGGACTTCCATTAGAACGTCGATTAGGGCAACACCATACTCTTTAGTATACGACACTGAAGCAGTGTTACCAGTAGAGGTCGAAATCCCATCACTCAGGGTACTATCAGAAATTCATTTAGACGAAGCCAATTGGGTAAAGAAACACATCGAACAGCTAAATCTGATTGATGAAAGGAGATTAATAGCCCTGTGTCATAATCAATGCTATCAGCAAAGAATGACTCGGGCCTTCAACAAAAGGGTGCAACCTCATAACCTCAAAAAAGGAGATTTGTTGTTAAGAAAAGCTCTCCCCATTGCACAAGACTCTAGAGGGAAATTCGCCCCTAATTATAGGGGTCCTTATGTCATGAAGCAAGTATTATTAGGAGGGGCTTTAATTTTGTCCCAAATGGATAGTCCAGATTTGAGAGACCCTGTAAACGCCGATGCTGTAAAATTATACTATCCATAAGAAATCAATAGGAATTTTGCTCAAAACACGAAAATGCTAGTCATTTTGAATGTCATTGTGGTCTAATTTTCATTATCTACAAGCAAATTTGGTATCTTTGGCCATTGTCGTCGTTGGAATAATCACCCTCTCCATGGACAGGTTTAATTCCCTTGACCTCATTTAATCAAACCTATGCACTGCAAATACGAGAGGAGTTAAGGAATGAGATTTAGAACATTAGTAATTAATAAAATTCTTTAAATACTTTATTATGGATTGATCCCCCTCAATGGGGAGTTTTATTGTCTATTTTTTCAGAGGAATGTGAAACTTAAGTAAGCAATCACGGTAGATGGGAATGAGGCTTTTGGGTTCATAGAAGTTCCAAAGAAACAAAAATAGTAGGTGGTTTTCTTGTATCGGGCTAATCTCCATGATTTCTCTAAAAAGAACTAGCAAAGTCTCGAACGTTGAATGTCTAGGTTGATAACAAGGGACTAAAACAAGAGTCAGTAATTTTCTAATGGGGGTTTTTCAAAAAAGGTTTGATGGATTGGGTGCTATCGATAAAGATCGAGTAAGTATTTCTGCACAGTGTTAGTTCACCAATTTTTTCTTACATTTAGACCACTTTTACTCCCAACAATCTTTTTTAACCAACCTAGAGGCATTTACTTTCTGCATTTAGTATTTAGCCAACCTATGAAGACACGATCTTAGCTCAGTTCATCCTTCCAAATTTCTTGCAAAGAAGCCCCCTCTTCACCAAGTTTTATAAGGCACTTTTTTTCACTAAGTTTCTCTTAACCGACTCGTAAAGTAATTACCTTCATCATCTTCTTAACTAGACCTTCAAGTTTACTCATTCTTTTAAGGTCTTAGCCAGCTCTAGGAGCGCTTTGCCTATCTTGGTTAGTCAGCTCATCAAGGTACGATCAAGTTTGCTTATTCTTTTTAGGGTCTTAGTCAGATTTAGGAGCGTTTTGCCCGCCTTGGTTAGTTAACTCATCAGGGCATAACCAAGTTTACTCATTCCTCGTAAGGTCTTAGCCAGCTCTAGGAGCGCTTTACTCGTCTTGGTTAGTCAGCTCATCAAGGTACGACCAAGTTTGCTCATTCTTTTTAGGGTCTTAGTCAACTCTAGAAGTGCTTTGCCCGCCTTGGTTAGTCAGCTTATCAGGGTACGGCCAAGTTTGCTTATTTTTTTTAGGGTCTTAGCCAACTTTAGGAGCGCTTTGCCTGCCTTGGTTAGTTAGCTCATTAGGGCACGACCAAGTTTGCTCATTCTTTTTAGGGTCTTAGCCAGCTCTACTTGCCTTAGTTAGTAAGCTCATTAGGGCACGACCAAGTTTGCTCATTCTTTTTTAGGGTCTTAGCCAATTCTAGGAGCGCTTTACCCGCCTTGGTTAGTCAGCTCATCAAGGCACGACCAAGTTTGCTCATTCTTTTTAGGGTCTTAGCCAGCTCTAGGAGCACTTTACCCACCTTAGTTAGTTAGCTCATCAGGGTACGACCAAGTTTGCTCATTTTTCTTAAGGTCTTAGCTAGCTTAAGGAGCACTTAGCTCGTTTCGCTTCACCTTGTCAGTTCATACGAGCATGACCAAACTTCAATTCTTTTTTCGTCTTTTGGCCATCTCTTAGAGCACCACCCTTCTCTTCTCAAAATCCCCAATGAATTGGACTTAGGATAGTAAGTTAGCTGTAGCGCTTCCTAGCATAAAATCCATTCTTAGGGCAAAAATAGTGTTTGTTTTATCTTTGTAGCAAAGTTTTGTTCAAACTTTATCACAAAGAGGAGCAGTTGTAGACACCTAATTTTTGCCCCCCTTTTATTTTTCAAATTAGGTTATAGGGTGCTAAATTAGAAAAAGTTCAAAAAAATAGAAAATTAAAGAAAGCCCCAATAAATGAAGAAATTTATTAAAATAGGAATTCTAGAAAAACAAAAGAAAATAGGAAAATAGGGAAAAAAGCACAAAAAATAAGAAATTTAGAAAATATATATAAAAAAAAGAAATTTTGAAAAAATCACAAAAATAAAAAATAAATAAATAAAAGATTTTAGAAGATAACATTTTGTTAAATTAAATTTAGGTTTAGAAGTTAGGCTATTGAACCTGAGCTTAGATTTAAATATGGCCTAGGTTGACCGAGTCCTTATGTGCAATTTGCACATATGGACAAGGCATAGGCCAACAGCCTAACGGTTAAGCATATAGACATAGCATTAGCATTAAGCATAAGGTCTTAGGTTCAAAACTTGGCAAAGGCAGGGAGGCCTTTTTCTCATTTTTTGGTTTTCAATCACATCAAGGACTGCCACGTATCAGGGTTTAATTGCGTTACGTGGTACGCCACGTGAGTGGTCTGACACATGGCATCCACGTGGCGTACCACGTGTCATGAAAAGACACGTGGCATGTTGGGGTTGGTCGGCATGGCTGACGTGGCGCCACGTCAACTTATTTTTTCTTCCCCCTTCCTTCCTTTTCCCTTCTTTTTCCTCTCTTTCCCTCTCTTTCCCTCTTTTTCCCTCTCTTTCCCTCTCTTTCCCTCGACTTTCTCCAGGTTTCTAGCACTTTTTGCTTTAGACCACCCACTTCAGCATGATTTTTGGACCCTTTCTTATCGTAATTTCACCAAATCAATGGCAAAATTATAGAATAGACATAGCCTATTGTGAATCGATACAAAAAACATGTCTAAATACAATCAAAAGAGCATTCAATTTGAGCTCCAAAAATTGGAAAAAAGCTGTTTTCCTGGGCATTCTTCATTAATCCGATTCTAACTTTCCTTTGTTTCTGGGTTGGATTTGTGTATAAATTGATGATCATAGGACATAGACGAACATACACAACGAATATAATCAATCCCCACACTCTCTCTATCCATTCCTGATCACTTTCTCTCTTTAACCCACTCTCTCTCTCTTCGATTCTCTCTCTTCACTATGACCCGAGCTGAGCTACCACTCTAGGAAGACTACCTACAGCTCAGGCTCTCTAACCTAGCTATTTTTGACCTCCGCCATGAGCCCCAGGCGTGCCACCAAGTAACCACCATCGAACCCTAACCACCCCCTCTCTCTTTCTCTTTGAACCACCATCCCGACCACCCTCGAGCAAAACTTAGCCAACAACCATACTCCCTACACTTTGAAAAACCTATCCTAACCCACCAATCATACCCAGCAGCCCTTACACGGTCGAACCACCATCATTGCCGGTGACTAACTTTCGAAAACCACCCAAACGGCTCCAAAACACTAAGGCACTAAACCTACCCCCTCATCTCTAATCCAATACTCATAAAAAGATTGTCACTCGCTCATTTTGGTGGACGAAACAAGCTAAATCGTGCCCTGCTGGTGCTAGAGAAGCAAAAGCCAAGATCCGACTCAACCTGATCTAACCTATTCGACCCGCCTAAGTCCGACTTGTGCATTCGAATCAGTCTAAAGTTTTTTTTTTTATAATATTTTTAATTCTTATTTTTTTTGTTGCTTATTTTTTTTATTTGTTTTGTGTAAATGTAATAGAAAATACTAATAATAAAAAATATATAAAAAAAAAGAAAGGTAAAAGAAAAGAAAAAAAAGAATGAAAAAGAAAAAAGAAAGAAAGAAAGTGGTCTATTTATTTATTTTAATAGAAATAGGTAGAATAAGTATAAAATAAATAAGATAATATAATAAAAATAAAAATAAATAAATAGGTTAGTAAACAAAAATCATTTTTACACTTAGAAAAATTAAGCTTTCTAAAAATAAATAAACCTTTTTCCAAATTAGGACTATTTTAGAGTTTCCAAAAATAAAATACCAATTAAGACCCTTTAAAAGAATTTCCTTGAATAAATTGAACTGGGTAAAAATGTAAATGTGACCCTTTTTCAAAAATTAAAGTTAAACCACCCACTAAAGTTCTTTTATAAATGAATTACGAAAGTTTGATCTCGAATAACGGGTATGTAAGCACTCATACGCAAGTACATGGCGACTTAAAATATAGAAAGTTTTATTTTTTCCATTTTTAGATATTTATGTATATTAATCAATTTAGTCGCATGTATTATAATTAGATGTTTTTTAGAAATTAAAAAGGGTATATTAGAACAGCGAAGTTAAATTCGGAAAGTTAAAAGTGATACCCATTTAAGGTTTAATAAATTAGCCTCCGGATCCAAATCTCTAGTTTTTTAAAAAAACCGTATTTATAACTTGGTTTTTTAATCGATAGACCGATAGCTAGGTTATAATCAATCCACCCAATTGGTTATAACTTAACCTCTTTTCTCGACTTCGGTTGGGTGGCAACTCTAATCTTTTCAAGTTGGAAAAAATGATCTTCTTTAAACTCTAGTCGAAGGTCAATATTAAACGGATAGGGTTTAGTATTGATTGATTTAGAGAAGACCTAATTTTATAAAAAGAGCAACGAGGGTGAAAAATCAGGCTTGATAAATTCTAATATGGTTTTCAATAACCAATACATGTATTTTGTAGTTGTGTTTGAAGGGCTATTGAGCCTAGTTTTTTCTTCCCATTTTTTATAAATTAATCTTTTTTAAATTGATTTATATTAAACCCTACCCGTTTAATATCGACTCTCAACTAAAGTTTAAAGAAAACCAGTTCTTTTAAAACGTCTTTGGAGTCGCCACTTGACTAGAATCAGGAAAAAGAATTAAGTTACAACTAATTGGGTAGATTGGTTAAAACTCGACTATTGGTCCAACGATAAAATCAATTTTATAAAATGGTTTTAAAATTAGAGATTTGGATTGGGGGGTTAAGATTTTAAAATCTTTACGGGTACCATTAACTTTTCAATTTTAATCTTAATCTTATAAATCACCCTTTAATTCTATAAAACAGAACTCAATTATTTACTCATATTGGATAACTTGAGGAATCTAAACTAAAAAAGGAAAAATAGTTTTTTTTTTCTTTTTACTGTCGCCTTGTAGATACCTACGTATCCGTTATTTAGAATTAGATATATGTAGTTCTTTTTGTAAAACTTTAGTGGGTTAGGTTTGTTTTAATTTGAAAATATGCTAGATTTACATTTTTAACTTAATTTGGTTTATTTAAGGAAATTTCCAAAAAAGAAAGATTTTAAATCGAAAATTTTATTTTTTGGAAAATTTTAAAGTACCCTAATTTTGCACATGGGATGATTTATTTTGCTTAAAATGTTTTTCTAAGTGATAAAAAGATTTTTCTAATTTTTTTTACGTTTCACATACTTAATTTATTATCATTTCAATTTTTTATATTATTTATTATTTATTATTATCTTATTTTATTTAGTAACAAAAAAATGTATTATTTTTTTACTTTCTCCTTTCTTTGTTTTTTTTTTACTTTTTTTGGTAACAATTTACATTAATGATCAAATAAATAAATAAATAAATAATAATGATAATAACAATTTAAATTGTAGGAGGGTCAAATTAGGAGGAATGCACATAGGTCGAGTTGGTCAGGTGCTGGAGCGGGTTTCGGGTTGGAACTCGGATTTGGGTTGGTCTCCAATATCCTCAATTGCAGCGGAAGGCGGCTTAGGATGATCTGATGGCCAAAGTGAGCAGGAAAGGGTTTTTTTATAACTATTTGATTGGGATTAGGGGAGGCTAGATGTGATGCCGTAGTGTTAAGGTGGTGTTTAGATGATGTTTAGTTGTTGTGGTCGGTGGTGGTAGAGTTATGGTCACGGCATTGGATATTGGGTTCAAGAGAGGTGTTGGGTCGAGGGTTTAGGGTAACAAAGAGTTTGGTCTTAGGGTTAGTTTGGGCATAGGGCGGTGGTTTAGGGTGGTTCGTGAGTTGGGTAGCTACGGTGGTTAGGGTTTGATTATGGGTGCTTGGCCGTATGGTTAGGTGTTACGACTAAGAGCGAGAGTGGTTAGGTTTGGTTGCTTACATTGTAGGGGAGCTCGCTAGGGGGGTTTCGTGAGAGATGAGATAGAGAGCCTAGAGAGAGAGAGATTGCTGTAGTGTAGAGAGAGAGAAAGTGAGCTTAAATGGGAGAGAGAGAGTTTGTGAGATAATTCTCGTCAATGTGGTGTGATTATGTATTGTGAAACAAACCTAAGACCTCTATTTATACTTAAACAATGCTGAATCAATTTGGAAACTCAGAAATTGTGTAAATGCTGAATTGTGAAATTTAAGTTTTTTCTTGATTTTTGAGCACAATTTGACCCATTAAACAACTGCATCTAGATGCATTTTTTATCTTGTTTTGAAGTAGGCTAAGTGGGACTAGAATCACTTATTGATTAATGTGATTAAGCTTGGAATCATTGCAAAAAATGAGGCCAAAGTGAAGGGGTTGAGGTTGTTTTCGGCTGAGAAAGAAGAGGAAATTAAGGAAGAAGACGGGAAATGGAGAGAAAGGTGGCTGATGTGGCACCACATTAGCTGCATCGTCTAGTGACTGCGTACCTTATGTCTTACTATGACACGTGACAATGATGTGGCATGCGTTCTGACATGGCATGCCACATAACGCCAGTCAGCATCGGCTAATCTTAAGATACTACATATCAGGACATATGGTATAGTGGACCCTTGACACGTGGCAACCCCTGATGTGGTAGTGTGTCTTTTATAAATAGAAAAAGGCTTCCCTTGCCTTTGCTAGGATTCGAACCCTTAACCTCATGCTTAAACCTAATGTTATGTCCATGTGCTTATCCATTAGACCCTTAAACTATGCCTTGTCCATTTATGCAATTAAATTATACATATGGGTTAGGTTAATTTGGGCTAGATTTAAATTTAAACTCAAGCTCAATGATCCCCTTTCTACTTTTATTGAAAATTCTATTTTAAACAAAAAATTTATTATTTTCCATATTTCCTAAATCGTCTATTTTTTCAATTATTTATTTATTTTTTTGTGACTTTTCAGTTTTCTATTTATTTTTCTAAATTTTTTCATTTTTTTATTTTTTCCTATTTTTTTATTTTTTATATTTTTCTAAATTTCATATTTTTTATTTTCCTTAACTTTTTATTTTTTGTATTTTTCCTAAATTTCTTATTATGGTTAGGTTAATTTGGGCTAGATTTAAATTTAAACTCAAGCTCAATGNAGACTGTTAGGAGTAAAAACTGGTCATAGTCTACATGTAAATGCAATGTTTAGAAACCAATGTGTTAATATCGTATGGAAGTACTTACCCGGTCTTGTTGATAGTGTCAAAACTATCAAACCTTTTATTGGAAAGTCCCATCAAAACTTACCAACTCATTCTTTAATCCTTCATTATCAACCCAACTGATTTTGATACCAAACCTTTAGGACTTTGCTAGCTCTTTTAGAGAAATCACATAAATGTTACCTACTGTTGTTGTCTTTCTGGAACCTTTATGAATCGAAGCCTTTGTTCTCAACTAATAAATATCTGCTGTGAGGTGATTGCTTACTTAGATTTCACACTTCCTTAAAAAATAGACAATAAAACTCCCCGTTGAGGGGATCAATCTATAATAAAGTATTTTAAAGAGTTTTATCAATTACCAATGTCTTAGATCTCACTTCTTAACTTCTCTCATGTTTTTAGTGTATGAGTTCGATTAAATGGAGTAAAAGGAGTTGGACCTTTTAATGGAGAGGGTAATTATTCCAATGTCGACAACAGCCAAGGATACCAACTTTACTTGTAGATAATGAAAATTAGATCACAGTGACATTTAAAATGATTGGCATTTTCATGTTTTGAGTAAAAATTTTCCATTGACTTCTCATAAGTGGTATAACTTTACAACATCAACATTTATAAGGTCTCTCAATTCTAGACCATCCATTTGAGACAAAATTAAAGCTACTCTAGGTAATACTCGCTTTACACGTAAGGGCCTCTGTAATTAAGAGCAAATTTCCTTATAGAGTCTTATGCATTGGGGAGAGCCTTTCTCAACACCATATCGCCCTCTTTGAACTTATGGGGTCGTACCCTTTTGTTGAAAGCCCGAGCCATTCTTTGTTGATAACACTGATTATGACACAGGTTGTTAATCTCCTTTCATCAATCAAATTCAATTGCTTGATGCGTTTCTTTACCCATTTGGCTTTGTCTAACTAGGTTTCTGATAGTACTTTGAGTGATGGGATTTCAACCTTTATTGGTAACACCGCTTTAGTGTCATATACCAAAGAGTAAGGTGTTGCCCCAATTGATGTTCTGATGGAAGTTCGATAGGCCATAAGTGTGAATGTCAACATCTCATGTTAGTCCTTATATGTAACAACCATTTTTTTGATGATTCTTTTGAGGTTTTTATTGGTTACTTCAACGGCTCCATTCATTTGGGGTGGATAAGGAGTAGAGTTCCAGTGAATGATCTTGAATTGTCGGCAAAACTCTAACATAAGCTTATTGTTGAGGTTAGCGCCATTGCTAGTGATGATCGTTTTTGGAGTCCCATATCGAGCCAAGATATCTCTCTTGATGAACTTAACTATGACCCCTTTAGTAACGCTTTAGTAAGACGGGGCCTCAACCCATTTGCTAAAGTAATTGATGGCAACTAGTATAAAGTGATGCCCATTGGATGCTTTTGGAGTAATCGGGCCGATAATATCTATTCCCTATATTGAAAAAGGCTATGGTGTTGAGAGTGTATGTAGTTCTTGAGGCAAGGCATTTATCTTATTTGCATAAACTTGGCATAAGTGATAATGCCTAACATATTTGATGCAATTACTTTCTATTGTTGACCAGTAATACCTTAGCCTCATAATTTTCTTAGCCAGCATGTAACAGTTCATGTGAGGGCCACATACTCCTTCGTATACTTTTTTCATCAACTTTTCAACCTCCTTATCGTCCACATACCTTAAAAGTGTACCGTAAAAATAAGATCGGTATAAAGTGGACTCATTTATTAGGAATTGAGTAGCCAATCTCTTGATCATCCTTTTCTCCCTTTTTCTTGGCCTTTTTAGGGTATGTGCCTTGTTGTAGGAACATTTTAACATCGTGGTACCACAGCTTCTTACTAAATAGAATGCAGGTTTTTCTTCAATTTCAATAGTGAGAGGCTGAATCTCGACTCCACCAGATATTTGAATCATAGATGCTAAAGTGGTTAAGGTATTGGCAAATTGATTATGAGTCCTTGGTATGTGATTAAAGGTGGTTTCTTTGAATTTCTCCATCAATTCAATCAAGTGTCGGTGATAAGATACTAGTTTAGGATCCCTTGTCTTGTATTCTCCCCGAGCTTAGTCGATAATTAGTGAAGAGTCTCCATACACTTCTAATTCTTGGATATCTTTATCTAGGGCCATTTTAAGTCCTATGATGCATGTTTTGCATTCAACAATATTATTGGTGTATGGGAAAAAGAGCCTTACAACCACAGGGTATTGAGTACCTTGAAGGGATATCAGTATTACCTCAATTCTACACCTGAACATGTTAGCTGCCCCATCGAAGGACATCTTCCATTTTAATGTTTCATCATCTTCTCCTTTATTAGAGCTTCCATCGACTGCTAAGATATCCTCATTAGGGAACTTATACCTCTTGAAGGGTATTAGTGGAGGGATTTTTTGCTAACTAATTTGCTAGAGCTTACCCCTTGACTGAATTTTGGTTAACATTTGTAATGTCGAACTCTGATAGTAACATTTTCCGGTTTGAGATTTTGTCAATTAGGCCTGTTTGTTTGCCAAGTACTTTAGGGGATCGTATTGAGTCAGCAATTTAACTTGGTAGTAAAGTGTATCTTGTTTGAGTTGATGCATTACCCAGACTAAGGCACAGCAGGTTCTTTCAATTTCTGAATATTTCTGTTCCCCTTTAGTAAATTTCTTACTCAAGTAATATACAGCTGGTTCTTTTCCTTCCTCATCTCTCTAGCTAAGCATATACCCCATAGATTCCGATAATATTGTCAAGTATAAAAATAAAGGCTTCCTAAGTTTTGGAGTTACCAAAATTAGAGTGTTCATGAGGTACTCTTTGATCATTATAAAGGCTTGCTTGCATTCTTCGTCCCGATTGATCTTGGCATTCTTTTTCAATAACTTGAACAAGGGACGACACTGGTCTATGAGTTGAGATATAAACCAAGCTATGTAGTTTAAGCGGCTTAACATGCCTCTAATTTCTTTGAGTATGCGTGAAGGGGGCAAGTCAATTATTGCTTTAACTTTATCAAGGTCTACTTTGATGCCCCTTTGGTTGATTATAAAACCTAACAATTTCCCTGAAGTCACTCCGAAGATACACTTCTTTACGTTTAGCTTCAACTGGAATTTTCTTAACCTAATAAACAATCTCCTCAGATTATCTACATGATTTTCTCCTTCCTTAGACTTTGTAATGATATCATCAACATATATTTCAACTTCTTTATGCATCATGTCATGAAAGATTGCTACCATGGCCCTTTGATAAGTTGCCTCGGCATTTTTGAGTCTGAAAGGCATTACCTTGTAGCAAAATATGTCCCAAGTTGTGATAAATGTTGGCTTAGTTTTATCTTCTTGGGACATTCGAATTTGATTATATTCGGAGAATCTATACATGAAAGAGAAAAGATGGTTTCCAATTGTGTTATCGACTAAGACATCAATATGGGGCAAGGGGAAATTATCTTTGGGAGTTGCTTGATTATGGTCTCAAAAATCTATGCACACTCTGACTTTTCCATTCTTCTTCATTATTAGCACAATGTTGGCTACCTACTTAGGATAATTAGATACCTCAACGAAACCAACCTCCAGTAATTTTCTGACTTCTTCCTTAATCTTAAACAGGACATCAAGTCAGAACCTTCTTAACTTCTATTTCTTAAGTTTGATATCCTCTCGTGTGGGTACGTGATGGATCATAATTAATGGATCTAATCTGGGCATATTTTCATAAGACCATGCGAACACATCTTGGTATTCGAATAGTAATGCAATCATTTCAACCTTTTGTTCTCCTTTCAAATTCCTTCCAATTTTCATTGTTTTGGTGTTGTCATTAGTCCTAACATTAATCGTCCCAATTTGCTTATCAATGGAAATTTTACTCATTTCATGTTTTTGCTAGCTTTCTTGCATTTTATTATGGTCACTGACATTACTCCTAAAGACTAACCTAGTAGGGCTAGAGGTGATATCAATATTTTCATCATTTATTTATGTGAGGTATCCATGGCCTTTATTTAGGAAAAAGAAAAGTATGTAAAGGACATAGTGTAAGTAAGGAAGAAGTGAAGAGAAAGAAGACTAATTCTTATTTGGAAGAAATTCTTTTGAGTACAATACTATAGAATAAAGGTAATTATTACAAACTCTGTAAAATGATGAACCGCAATTGATCTTTTACCCTAGGGAAAACTTATTTCTATTCATAAAGATGGAGAACCAATTATTCAAGTGTTGAGACTTATTGGATGGGCTAGCTATTTTATTTCTACTGGAGGTATCCTCTTTGGTAGGCTTTGAATTTTGGACATCGGCTTGGATGAAAGTTTTTGACAATGGTGGGAAGGTCATTAAGACATGATACACCTTGTCACCTCTTCTGCCCCTAGCTTGCATTTTTTGCAACTCTTCCATCGGAGTTGGGATGTAGCCTAACCCATAGGTACCAAATTGGCCTTATTTGAATTTTGGCTTCTCGTCTTTCTCTCGATTAGTAATCATGCATACCTCCTCAAACATTTGGAGTCCAAAGTCCTCTTACTCATCAGTGCCGATATAGGGTATGGCCGTTTCTTTATGTATTTCGTAATCCTGGTAACCCAGAATCGTGATGACCTAGCCATTGGAGATGAATTTAACCTTTTGGTGAAGACTCAAAGGTATAGCCCTTACTAAGTATATCCAAGGCCTTCCCAATAATAGGTTTAAGGTCTTTAGGATGTCAAAAACTTAGAATTGGATGTTGAACATATATGGGCCGATATCAATTGATAAGTCGATCTCTCTTATAATTTCTCTTTTGGATCCATTAATAACCCTGACTGTTGTTGAACTTGGCTTGATAGCGGTTATATCAATGCCCAATAGATCTGAGGTGGCTAGAGGGCAGACATTTAAGGATGACCCGTTATCAATGAGGACTCTTGTTGTGATGATGTTATTTACCTTCACTATTACAAATAGAGCCTTAGTGTGTTGGTTACCTTCTTTGCTTAGTTCCTTGGTAGAGAAAGAAATTTGATCCATAGTGAGGATATAGTTGGTGACAAACCTTATCCTTTCAACTGGTATTTCATGAGGGACTTTGACTTCCCTTAATGTTTTAAACAAAGCATCTCGATGCAATTCTAACGCCATCAATAAACTCATGAGGGATATTTGTGCTGGAGTCTTAATGAGTTGGTCTATTACTTTATATTCCTTAGACTTAATTATTTTGATGAAGGCAAACAATCCTTCTTCATGTTTAGCTGGTTCATTGTTTGGCCTTTCTAGCATAACCTTCTTTTTTAGGTCTTCCCTTGGATCGTAGATTCTACCAGACTGGGTAATTCCTCCTATAAGTGAGCTTAATTGCCCCTGATTTACTGCCTAGTGGTTGAGAGGGGCAGTTTTATAATTTTCGGGGGCTACAAGCACATAGAAGGTATATCTTTTGGTTTGTAGAACTTGCTTCTCCTCTTGTTTGTAAAATCTATAAACACTAGGCTCTTGGTTAGAACCAATCATGTTGATGGTGGGATCTGAGTAGTTAAATATCATATTGATGATGGGCCCATGGTTAGACAAGGGTTATTGTTGATGTTTGGAACTAGAGCATCTATGAAATTTAGATGGATTGTGCCTTTGTTGATTAGATCTTGAATTTTATTTCTTAATCTCTAGCATAAGTTTGTTAAATGGCCCACTTATCCTAGATGATATTGATACCTTACATTGGGATAAAAAAACCTTGGCCTATACCTTTCATTAGGAGCTTTAGAGTGGAGCAGATTATCTTTTCTTAGTTTTTCACGTACTTGACTAAATAGAATGGTTATTGTAGTGAATTGCCTTAGGGCCTTGCTAATTTGTAGTTGGCTTTTGTACTGTTGTTAAAATCCTTGAAAGAGACTTAGGCATTAGATTTGGTATTTCAATTGACTATGCTAACAGTAGCTTCTTTGGGCTTGCTGGTGGTAGGTTTAATAGACGGTGGTCTTCTATTTGATGGTTCTTATAGCTTGCCAGAGGAGATGATACTTTTAATCTGATACCCTATTGCTACCACTTTTGCAAAACTAGAAGAGGGTTGTTCGGTCAGGTAAGAGAAATAGGGTCTCTTAAGAGTGTTGCTAAAAGTCAAAGTTAGCTCTTTCTTAATCATGGGGGTGGATACCTTTGCAGCTAGGGACCTCTACCTTTGGGCATATTCTTTAAAAGATTCATTGTGCTTCTTCCTTAAGGTAACTAAATCCATTATGGTCAGGGCCACTTTAATATTGAACCCATATTGCTCTTAAAATGCCCTAGCCAGCTTCTCCCATATGTTTATCAGGTTTAGGTCTAATTGGGCATATCGGGTCAAAGTAGGGCCTATTAAGCTGTCCTGAAAAGTTTGGACCATGAGCTACTCATATTGCACCAACTTACCCATTTTGTATATGTACAGCTTGGTGTCCAGTTTGGGGCACCTAATTCCATTATAAATCTCAAAGTCGGGTACTTTAACTTCTCTAGGAAGCTTCCATAGTCATAGGTAGGGAAATTTGTTATACTAGCCTACTCGAATCCATCATACCCTTTAAGCATTTTCATCTTTTCATTGATTTGTTAGGTCAATCTCTTCTCTAGCTCTCTTAATCTATCTTGATTAGCTTTAAGCTATGGGTTGACTAGAAATAAGTGTTTGGCTCGAAAGTTGGGTTAACCTTTGGAAAGACCCCTTCTATCTCAAAGGTTTCAAAGGCATGGTTGGCTTTAGGATAAGCTTCTTCTGCTTTAAGAACTGGAGCATCAACGTTCTTTCCATAACGTGTTTTGGAATTCTTTTCGTTTGTTGGAGTTGTAGACTTGAGTAGGGCGATGTAGTTAGCAAGGAAACTCAGTTGATCTGCAATTTTCCCTATCGTTCGTTCCAAAGAGTAGAACCTTAGCTTAATGGGGTTAATAACTTTCAAGTTGAAATTGCTATTGTTGGTGTTGGTGTTGTCGTTTCCTTAGTTAGCCATTCTGGTTTGAGAGCACGTTTATATAGGACTTCTCTAAAAGATTTGACACTTGGGAGCTATCTTAGCGACTTAGTTTAAGATCACTTCTCAACAAGTTAGCACATGAATATTTTAATTTTTGAAAATATGGAAATGAAATAAATGAATGAAATGCAAGCGTGCTATACGGATGAAAAGGAGGGGATTGATGATTAACTTAACAAAACAACAAGTTATTTATTATTCTTCAATTTCCAGTGTTTTGTTACGTAAAAGAAGAGAAAAATACAAATTCATCTAGACTAATCTTCTCTTCATTTATAGGCTAAATGACATTTTCTACTCTTAGTTGTTGGGTTCTTCAGCCATTGCTATACCTTGCTTTTGCCTATGCTTAGTTGCTTCCTTAAACTCTTGGATTTTCTTCTAAGCCATCTTTAACCGGTATTCCTAGGTACGCAATATTTGCTTAGACTCCTGAAGGAGGTTTTCCTACTTGACTTTTTCATCATAGAGGACTTCCACATGAGCTTTTACCTAGTCCGTGTAGGTTACCATTTTAGAGGTAGCATTCACAGGGGAAGGTTGAAGGACTTCTGGTGCTCAATACTGCATTATGCTTGCCTTGTGAAGTTGTTTGTAAAGTACTCTTTGATGACCTAGTGATTATCTACTTCTCCCATGAATTCGCTCAAATTGATGTTAGGGCTTATGGTCTTGGTATCCTACTAAGCTTTGATCTTGTGGAGATTAGATACCTTTTTTGTAAAGTGAGGCTCTTCTAGGTTAAGGGTGAATGGCTTCAATGAAGGCTTATGAACTATGTTCTAGATCCCCCCAAACTGCCTTATCATGTAGTTTGGATAGTAGCCCATACACTAACTTATAATATAAATAATTATGAATATCCATTATTCCACGATTCTTCAAAACCATAGAGAATTGGTATCTTCTACCAAAATAGTGAAATAAGATAAGCAATTCTAGAAAATTCTAAACTTACTAAAGATACTAGATGTAATTGAGATATTAGTTGTTTTCTAAAGTATTCCAAATTGCCTACATAAGCTTTTCATCATACTTATTCAATGGTAGTACTCCACATTCGGTTCCTATCCTTGTCCTAACATCGATCATTTTGCAAGGAAAAAAACTGTTGGGGTATAACCTTACGCTTAGTGAGATAAATCTCCTTGTTAATGCTACATGACAAAATTTTATTTAATGCACAAACATATCAATGCATGATCAATTAGTATGCCAAACAATACATGCAATGGCCTAAGAACTGCATGTAACTCAGAATTACGCCGCCTATAGTCGGGGTTAGAGATAATTAATTGACCCAAACCAAAATCCGAGTTCTAGCCCTTAGGTTTTATGTTATTTACACTATTGTGCTTAAGTCAAAACAAAATTGTATATATATATATATATTGTATATAATATAGTTTCTTTTTGAACAACAAATCATATTTTCAAAATCCTAAGATTAGCGGTGTGGTAGCCCCTGTAATTCACAAACATACACCTTAAACAGAAGCCATAAGACACAGCCCCTCACCGATGGTTGGCGTTTCCCGGCACTTAGTAAGACCGAAAGTTGGGGTCTCCCAGTGCCTAGTAAGCCCGTTAGCTTAGGACAGAGACTCAATAAAACTAATGACATAGCTAGTGCCCAATCCTGTAGGAGGCCCTCCTCCTGTAAGTCCCTTCCCATCTTTTGCATGAAGTGGCAATCGGTGTTATCTGAATGTAATTATGGGGAATGCATGATTCATTGAATTTCTTAATCATATAAGTGATTAATCCAGTTTTTCATGGTGATCAGACAGTTTCATTCTATGCAATCGCACAAATGAGTCATCACAAGCAATTTCCATTATTATGTGATTAACAAGCTATTGTATTCAACCAAAAATTCACACACATGCATTTCCCATATCCCACAAGCATCCAATTTGTATATGTAAGTTTAGGTGTATCTATTCTACAAGCAAAATTAAGTAAAGAGTCATAAGGAATTTACTTACTCAGCCATGCGGGTCAATCAAAATAATCCAAGGGTAAGTTGTCTCTAAAAGCTGGGTCCCCTGGACATCACAAATATAATACTTTAAGGATTTGAAAAAGAATTTGGAAAACTAAACTAAAACCTTTTAAATTATACTTTTGACTTAGTTTCATATTTTTTCCAGTTTGACTTAAAAGTTCAATTACGTACAACTTTCTCATTTTAAATCTGATTTTTATGATATTATAGTTAATATTCATCATTTTCAAGTGTACTTTAATATGGTGAGGTTATATTTTCGAGATGAGGCATGAAAAACTACCTATAGGTCAGAACAGTAGAGATCCTCATGATTTGGAGTACTTCTAGGCATTGTTAGGTTAATAGGTTTTTTGGTAACTTAGGAAATCCTTTAGGCTTGGGCTTAAGATTTCATTCTAGGCTCAAAATATTCCTTAAGGTTAGATTTACAACTTTGATTTACACTCCTAAGGCTAACAACAACTTCTTAGGCTCTTAAGTGGGCTTAAGTTGTCAAATGGGCTTGTTTTTTTATCCAAATCAAAGATAGTCATTTTCTTTGGCTTAGGGGTTGTTATGTAGGCTTCTTAAAGGTCTCAAAACAACTTCTATTGGTGGGTTAAGTTGCTGGTCAGAAAATGAATGAAGGCCCAACTTGGAGTTTGAGGCTCATTTTGGAAGTTTTAAGCTCAGTTTTGAGTTTTAGGCTTTATATACTTATCGTACTTGCCTTGGTTGGTCTTTTCACTTTGTTTACTTGGTTTTATCATATGTTTAACTGACTTTTATTGTGGCTCCAGATCTGGCCGTAATGAATCCAAGGGGTACTCACTTAGTTTCTCAACTTATTTTATCATTTCCTTAAGTTTAGGGTTAAATCATGAACCAATGCTATTTATTTTCTAACTTTGACTTAACTTCTCTTCAATATGGTGATTATTTAGCTTATACTCTAGATGAAAATAATAGATCTCATACTTATCATTACTTCTATTCCATAGTTCAAATCTCATAAAGTTGGTTTCTTCATAAAAGCTTCATGTAATGAATTTTCCTTTACCTAAGGTTAGGTTTGAGCATCTTTAACTTAGTAGAAGTGAAAATAACATCTAAATTACTTACATACACTCTACATCCATCATGATGTCTCCTCGTACATGTACACATTTCATAATTTTCTCAACTTAAAATCTTCCATTCTAAATATTAAACATATATCTTTACATAACACCAACTTAGCATGCTTATATTTCAACTTTCACGTAAAGGGGTTCACAAGCTTACTTCTTAAGGTGGTCTAGTTATTTTATCATCTTATGATTATGCTAATATCTTCATGAAAACATGGTATCCTAACATGGCATATTAGGTCACTTTGACGAGAAAACAACTTACGCTACCTAAAACCGTAGAAATGGTGGTTGTGCAACTAAGTATCCTCTTATATTCCTTATTTTTCCTCCTCCTTCTTGCAAGCTCCTTTAGAAACTAGAGTTTTGATCTTTAAAGTGAGGCTTTGAGGATATTTTAAAGTTCCTAAAAGTGGCTTTTGAAGTTGATAAAAGAAGGCAATAAAATCAAGCTTTTGTATTGTGAGTTATGAAGCAAAAAGGTGGCGACATTATGAGATTTTGTGGGGTTGGGTTTCTTCTTTTGATTTGTGTTTAAAGTAAGAGAAAAAGAAGTGAAAATGAGAGTGAAAGAGAGAGAGAGTGGCAAGTTTTTGAATGGGAGGAGAAGTATGTTAAAGAAGCTTCAATTGGTCGTCTTTTAGCATGCACAAAAGTCAACAATTGACAACTTTAGATGAGGTAATCATTAAGGGGTGAATAGTAGATATATAAGACAATTAAGTGATTGAAAGTTGACAAGGCACGACTTCCCTTAGGCTCTCTTCCCAATCGGCCCTAGGGTGTCCTTTTTGGGCATTGAGTTGTCTTGTCATTTAATTAAAAGTTGAATACATAAAATAATGTAATATCTTATCTATATGTAGTATAGGTTATGGTGATATAAGAAAAGTGTCTTATCACTAGCTTTTGATAAGTTACCAATTGATAAATAATTCTAACTATCAATTGATAATTTATTTGGGGCGATTGGTTGGTTTACTTATTCACATGTACAAGGTTTATGCATTAGGAATAAGAGAATTGTCTTATATGAAATTCTTTTAGAGTTTGTTTTTAAAATTTTTTTATAAGTTATGATTTAATTCTTATAAAATTATGAAATTTTCTAGGGTTGGATAAAATTATTCAAATCGAATTCTCAATTAGTCGCTTAGGGTATCCTTGGGAATGTTCGAGAGGTACTCTTAGTTGAATCATAAGTTCGCTAAAAAGTAGTGTTTACAATTTATCCATGTGTAACAGGGTTTATAAGTGAAAATAAGGAAATTATCTTATATGTAATTCTTTTAGGGTTTGGTTTTCAAATTAATTTGTAGGTTGTGATTTGTTTCTTAAGAAATTTTAGAATTTTCTAGAGTTGAATAAAATTTATTCAAATTATACTTTTAATTATTTATTTATGGTCATAAGTCTTTGATTATCCTAAGGTTTAAGGTTTGAGTGAGTTTAAGTATGTTTTAGGGTTTTTCACCAATTTGAGAGTAATTGACTTACACTTAAGAGCTTAAGGTTCATTTGGCTTAATTATTTAGGATTAGTGTTTTATTATGCAAGATATATATATATATATATATATATATATATATTGTGGGGCTACTTATATACACAAGTAAAATTAATTTTGTAAATTTATTAATTTGTTCTTTTAACTAGCTTTAGTTTTGTTATTTCTTGTTACTTGAAATCATTCTTGATTCATTTTTTATGAGTTTTCTATGATTTTACAAAATTAATGACAACTTTATTGATTTATGGATTTTCAAGTATTAAGGTAATTTTATAGAGTTTTAAAAATTTTTATGATTTGATATTTACGGTTTCTATTAAGTTTAGGTTTACATTTTTAAAAGTACGCGTATGTAGAGATTGGGGTTTTGTGCATGATTAGGGTTTTCAAATCGTGTAATAGGATCTTTCATGTTCATTTTAAGTTCCAAGTTTAAAATTTCAGTCAGTTTTCATTTTATGTGGTTTTATCGACTTAGGAAAATATTTACGATACTCGAGTTCGACACCATATCTAGAAAGTTAAATTTGCAGAGTCTGCACTAGCCCTTTTAGTGCTGAAGAAGGATGGAACTCGGTAGATGTATGTAGATAGCCGTGTCGTGAACAAGATTACTAAAAAGTATAGGTATCCTATCCTAAGGTTAGAAGATATGCTGGATGAGTTGAGAGGAGCCAAGATTTTTAACAAGATTGATCTTAAGTTTGGCTACCATCAAATTCGCATGAGGTTGAAAGACGAATGGAAGACTGCATTTAAAACTCGGTATGGACTCTATGAGTTGATGGTCATGCTATTCGGCCTGTCGAATGCCTTGAGCACTTTCATGTGATTGATGAACCATGTGTTAAGACATCTGATTGGAAAGTGTGTCATGGTGTATTTTGACGACATATTAGTCTAAAATATTGACATGCCGAGTCACTGCGAATATCTCCAAGAAGTATTAGATATCCTTTGTATCGAGAGACTATTTGGCAATCTCAAAAAGTAATTTTTTTTTTTGCTAGGAGGAAGTGGTATTCTTGAGCTATATAGTTAGTAGAGGATACTTACGAGTAGATGATGAGAAGATCCGAGCTATTGTAGAGTAGCCGATTCCTATTACTTGTGCCGATGTAAGAAGTTTCCATGGACTTGCTTCATTCTATAGATGATTCATTGAGAATTTTAGTACCCTTGTCGCTCCTCTTACTAAATTGACGAAGAAGAACACCGACTTCCGTTGGGCAGAAAGGGAGGAGAAGAGCTTTGCTGAGATAAAGGAGAGGTTGACCTCCACCCTAGTGTTAGTTTTACTTAACTTTGGGAAAATATTTGAGTTGGAATGTGATGCATCAGGCATTGGAATAGGCGCTGTCTTAATGTGAGAAGGCTGACCAATTGCCTTCTATAGTGAAAAGCTCAGAGGACTACTGTTAAATTACTCTGTGTATGACAAAGAACTCTTACCACTAATCTTAGCATTATGAGTATGGCAACATTATCTACTACCGAGCAAGTTTGTCATCTATACTGACCATGAATCTCTGAGGTACCTTCGATGTTAGATAAAGTTATTGAAGTAGCAAGAAAGATGGGTTGAATTCCTTAAAGGATTCAATTTCATGATTAAATAGAAGCAAGGAAAGAGCAACGTAGTTGAAGATGCTCTTTCGAGGAGCTATGCACTTTTAACTGAATTGCAGACCAGGTTGTTTGGGTTTGCAAGTATCAAAGAATAGTATTCTAAGGATCCATACTTTAGACCCATAATCATACAATTTGTTGATTTAAGATCAGTGGATTAGTATCATGTGGAGGATTGTTACTTGTTCTAAGGTGGAAAATTATGCGTTCCAACCTGTTCATTGCGATAACTATTGATCAGGGAAGCCTACATTGGAGGACTCCCTAGATATTTTAGAGAAAGAAGGACCTATGAACTGTTGAAAGGTTGATTCTTTTAGCCAAGAATGAGAAGAGATGTGTACTGAGTTATCAAAAGCTATGTCGTGTGCAAGAAGGCTAAGTGCTGCGTCGAGCAAGGGAAAGCAATGCCTTTGCTTATCCCGACAAAGTTGTGGACTGAATTGAGCATGGACTTTGTTCTCGGATTATCACGAACTACTCGAGGCAAAGATTCTAAAATGGTTGTTGTGGATCTGTTTGACAAAATGGCACACTTTGTGCCCTACTCCAAAACTAATGATGCTTCGGCTATTGCTTTTTTTTTTTTTTCTTGTAGGAGATTGTGTAGATATACGGCATACCGAGAAGTGTAGTTTTCGATAGAGACCCGAAGTGGTTGAGTCATTTCTAGAGGACCTTGTGGCATCGCATGGGCATTAAACTACTATTCAGTACTTATTGCCACTCTTAGACCAATGGCCAAACAGAGGTGGTCAATCGCACTTTGGGATCATTGCTTTAAGTTGCAGTAGGCAAGAACTTGGTTGATTGGGACGTTTACTTGCCAGTGGTTAAGTTTACTTATAACCATATAGTGCATGACATCACTAAGCATACTTCCTTCGAAGTGGTTTGTAGTTTCAATCTCGAGTTGCCCCTTAACTACACCCTTGTACCTGCACCCACGTAAGAGGACCTTGACGCATCATGTTGCAAACCATGACCAAGGACGGACAAGGCTGATCGTTGGATGGGTCTAAGCTTGAAGAAAGCTTAAAAGGAGTAATGAGGAAAATACATGAAAAGAATAGTAACAAATAGCTTTAGAGGATATGATGCATCAATAAAACTTCTGAAGACTCACGACATAATTTGATATGATGCACGAATTGGACCGGTAAGGTAACTTGCCACCTAACCTTGCTTAAGGAAAAGGATAAGAGTGATACCAAGTGTAAAATAATAGCGTATTTACATCAGGAAGGAAAACTACTCAAGTGTATTAATTGTAATTTATCTATTTATGGCTTACAAATACAAAGGGTATTTATATCCAAGAATTTAGGGCAACTTACCTAAAAGGGAAAAGACAAAATGGGTGTTACCTTAAAGTAGTAATGTATAACAATATAAAAGGGTAAAAACGAATATTCAAAGAAGTAATAATTAGTAAGGTGGATTCTACACGTGGGGATGCTACACGTGGGGATGCTATATTAGTGAGGATATTAGAAGATGCAGACAAAATAGTACAGCCGGCTGGCTTGCCTGAGCAGGGATGGATCATGTAGTCTGGGGTCTTTTTCTCGGCATGGCAGTAACGGTGATGCCGAGTAAGTGGTCCGGTATGAGGGAGAATTGGATGTTGTCTCGGCCATCCATTTCTCAGCATTCTATCTGTAAGAGATTGGTATTCATTCTGCACAGCTTAAGGAGTGACTTAATAAGGAAGTACTTAGCTTTAGCATGGAAGTACTCAGCTTTGGCAAGAGTTGACTAGAGTAGAAGAATTCGTCTCGTCAAGCCTTCTACTCCTCAGGCTCGGTTGTGGGTCAAAGGGCTAATAGCTCGATTCCCATTGTTCTCTCTGGGTTGATTTGGATTTGGGATCAAATTTGAATAGTCTTTAGTCAGTTCTTCGTCAGGGTAATATGGACCTAGGTCGGTAATATTAAAGGTGTCAAAAACCTTGTAGTCCTTTGGCAGCACCAACCTGTAGACATTGTTATTAATCTTCTAGAGGATTCTAAAGGGTCCCTTAGCCCATGCAGATAATTTGTTCCTCCTCTTGCATAGGAACTGTTCCTTACTAAGGTGCAGCCATATCAAGTCTCTTAGCTGGAATTGCTTTGTCGGCTTACCCTTGGTTTTCTTTTACATTCTTTTAGCAGCTTGGTCAATGTGTGAGTGACCTTATCATATATATGCTAAAGAGATTGTGCTCTAGTCGAGGCATTAAGGTCCTCTTGTACGGGTATTGGTATAAGGGTGTGGTCAAAGGGCAACTCGAGATTAAATCTATGGACCACTTCGAAGAGAGTTTGCTTAGTGGTGTCATGTACTTTTCGATTGTCAGCGAACTTAACCACTGGCAAGTAGACGTCTCAATTAGCTAAGTTCTTGCCCACTGCAGCTCGGAGTAGTGATCCTAAAGTATAATTCACTACCTTTGTTTGGTCGTTAGTTTAGGGGTGACATGAGGTACTGAAGAATAATTTGGTCCCTAACCAATGCCACAAGGTTCTCCAAAAATGGCTCAAGAATTTCAAGTCTCTATCAGAGACTACACTTCTTGATACACCGTACATCTACATAATCTCCTGCAAGAAAAGCCAAGCAATAGCCAAAGCGTCATTAGTCTTGGTACAGGGCATGGAGTGTGCCATCTTACTGAACCTATCTACCACAACCATTATAGAATCCTTGCCTCAAGCAGTTTGCGACAGTTTGAGAACAAAGTCTATTGTTAATTCGGTCTACGGCCTCATTAGAATAGGTAGGGGTATTGCTTTCCCTTGTACGGCTTGGATATTGGTCTTTTTGCATATGTTACAGCTTTCAACAACTCGATGTACATCTCTCTTCATTCTTGGCCAAAAGAATTGGCCATTCAACAGTTTATAGGTTTTCCTTTCTCCAAAATGTCCAAAGAGTCCTCTATTGTGAGCTTCTTTGATCAACAACTCCCTTAGGGAACAAGTCGACACACATAGTTTCCCACTTCGGAACAAATAGCCATTCTCCACATGGTACTCGTCCACTATTCTTCCATCAATACATCGTGCAAGTATGGGTCCATAGTGTGGATCCTTAAAGTACTGCTAATTGATACTTACGAACCTAAATAGTTGGGTCTACAGTTCAGATAAAAGCACATACCTTCTTGAAAGAGCATCTACAACTATGTTGCTCTTTCCTTGCTTACATTTTATTACAAAATTGAATTCTTTAAGGAATTCAATTCGTCTTGCCTACCGCTTCGATAACTTGGTCTGATTTCGGAGGTGCTTTAGCGATTCATGGTTAGTGTATATGACAAATTCTCTTAGCAATAAATAGTGTTGCCATACTAACACCGAGGCGGAGGTCAATCTTTCTTTTATCTCAGCAAAATTCCTCTCCTCCCTTTCTCCTTACAGGAAGTTGGTGTTCTTCTTTGTTAACTCTGTAAGTGGTATGGTGGTGTGCCTAAGAGCACGGTTATCACTAGGACCTATTGTAGCAAAATTGATTAAAATGGGTCCTCCAAAATATGGAAGAAAATTAGAGGGGAATGGTCCATAAACGAACAAGACTAGCTGATGTGAAGTTGCTTGGAGGATGTGACTCACCAATGAATATAACACGACCTGACACCTTCCTTGATATGACATATAAGTTGATGTCAAGGTCCACCCACCACAAATCCTGAGCTACTTTGCAAGATTAGATAAGAGTGTATGAAAAATGGACTTGGAGAAGGTTGTCTCATAAGAACAGAATGTTCAGTGTTAAAATGTAAGTTCTATATAGCTTACAAGAGAAAAGGATTATTTACAGTAAGTCTCTAGGGCAGCATTAGAAATAAAGAAATTACAAGAAAGTATATACAAATAGGGAATTCTTAGTACATAAGAAAAAGGGTAAAAAGGACAAAATACTAAAAATGGAAAAGTAGTATAATGTTAAATGAAGTGGATAGGTGGTAGATCAACATTGGTCCTGTACAAATATTCTTTGAGCACAATAGGTAAGAGGGGTCGAAATGTTGCGGCAAAAAGGGGCCGGGATGAGAGAGATGGTGCATGTTGAGAGAAAACTATTTGGCCGTTTAAGTGAGTCTCTCATCACTCGGCTAGAACTTCTCGGCAACAGTTAGTCGGATTACTTGGCATAGGGTCCTCGGTAATGGAATGGTCGACATCATTACTACCGAGTGTATAGGTCAATGTATGACAATTTGAGGAGCATAAGGAGTTTAGCTACATTCTTTGACGTAAAGTTTGTCGTCATCAGTAGGTTACCGAGAGAGAATTTATTGGGTGAGGGATTGGAGTCCTTAGAGCCATGTGTGAGTAATAGGACCGTTGGTTGGCAGTTCATTAGTTCCCTAAGGTTTTTGAAGATTTGCCCTCAAATCTTGGTCTTCGTCATCTTTAGGCATATATGGAGTTAAGTCGATGACATTGAATGTAGTAGATATACCGAGACCTTTGGGTAGCTCAATCTTGTAGGCATTATCATTAAAGTGACTCAAGATCTTGTAGGGTCCATTCGCTCTGAGAGATAGTTTGTTCGTCCTCTTGCTAGGGAAACGTTCCTTGCTAAGATCGATCTAGACAAGGTCCCTAGGGGCATAAATGATTTATTTCCTTCCACAGCTTCCCATTTCCTTTTGTTGGGCTACAGTTTTAGCCAATTGCTCGGTAATTCTTTAATGCAACCTATGAAATTCCTTGGTGCGTTGCATGCCAGATTGACTCTCCCCTTGTATAGTCAGATTGTTAACTAAGTCCAAGGGTAGGTTCGGGTTAGTCCATAAACAACCTCATATGGTGATGTTCCAGTAAAGCTATGAGTTGAGCGATTGTAGGCAAATTCAATAATGGGCAAGCATAAATCCTAGTCATGAGAGTTCTTTCCATAAGTGGTGCATAGGAGATTACCGATAGTTTTGTTAACTACTTTAGTTTGGTCGTCTGTCTAGGGGTGGCAAGAGGTATTGAATAGGAGCTTAGTGTTGAGTTTCCTCCATAAGGTCTTCCAAAAGAAGCTCGTAAATTTGGAATCATGGTAAGATACAATACTCCTTAGCACTCCATGCAGTCGCGCAATTTCCTATAAAAAGAGGTTAGTAATGAATAAAGCATCATTAGTTCTGTAGCAAAGGATGAAGTGGCCCATTTTACTGAATCGATCGATTACCACCATGATTGAATCGTATCTTCTCGGCATGTGGGGAAGGCTAAGCATGAAATCCATGCTTAGATCGATCCTCGGGAATTGGTAGGGGTGTATGTTCTTGAAAGGGCTCTCTCCTCCCTTTTGCATACTTACACATCTTGCACCTCTCAAGTATTCGATGCACATCCCTCATCATCCCAAGTCAGTAAAACTGCTTTTTTAATATCTCGATCGTCCTCTTTTCCTTAAAATGGCTAGCCAGACCACCGGCATGAGCTTCTTGAACTAGTAACTCCATTGTAGAACCACTTGGCATGCAAATCTACTTACCCTTGATCAAGAAACCCTTACTCATGTAGAATTTTTCTACAGCTCCTCTATTACTGCACTTGGCTACTAAAGGCCCAAAATGTGGTTCATGCTCATATTGATAAGGTAAAGTGCCAAATCTAAGCACTTTGGCTTGCAACGTCGTGATGAGGGTATGATGACGAGAAAGTGCATTAGCCACTGTGTTAGTGCTTCCCTTCTTATACCTGATGAAATCACAAAAGGTCTCTAAGAACTTAACCCACTTGGTGTGATGCCAAGAAAGCTTCTACTACTTGCGAAGATGCTTGAGAGATTCATGATTCGAATAGATGCTAAATTTTCTCAGCAACAGATAATGCTGCCAGTTCTAAAGTGTACGGATAAGGGCATAGAACTCTTTGTTGTAGGTTGAGTAATTCAAGGCAGTACCTTAGAGTTTTTCACTGAAGTAGGCAATGGGTCGGTGCTTTAGCATAAGGACAGCACTAATGCTGACACTAGACGCATCACATTCAACCTCAAATACCTTTGCAAAATCTAGTAGGGTAAATACTAGAGCAGACGTCAACTTACGCTTTACACCTTCAAAACCCCTCAAAGCCTTTTTTGTCCATTTAAACTCAACATTCTTCTTGGTTAATTTAGTCAATGGCGCAGTTATGGAGCTGAAGTTTTGGATAAATCTCTTATAGAACGAGGCTAGGCCATCGAAGCTCTTAGCCTCGATAGCACTAGTCGATGTAAGATACTCATTAATAGCTTTGACATTTTCCTCATCAACTTGAACTTTACTCCCTAAAACGAAATATTTGAGGAATACAACCTCATTTTGATAGAATGTGCATTTCTTCAAGTTGCCGAATAATTTCTTAGTATAGAGTATGTTAAATACCAATCTCAAATGTTCGACATTAATGAGAAGGTTGACACTATAGACAAAAATATCGTCAAAATAAACTACAACACATTTGCCTATCAATGTTCTAAGCACATGATTCATGAGCCGCATGAATGTATTTGACGCGTTAGTTAAACCAAACGGCATAACTATCCACTCAAATAGATCATCCCGAGTCTTAAAGGCTATTTTACATTCATCTCCTAGTCTCATTCATATTTGATGATGGCCACTCTTTAGATTTATCTTTGAAAAGATGCGTACACCATGTAACTCATCTAACATGTTATCCAATCACGAGATCGGGTATCGGTACTTAATAGTAATCTTATTGATGGCACGGTTGTCAATGCACATCCTCCATGATCCATCTTTCTTTGGTACTAGCATGGCTGGGATAGCACATGGGCTCATGCTCTCACAGACATATTCATGATCTACCAACTCATTAACTTGCTTTTTTAGCTTGGTTGCCTATTTAGGATTGATTCGATAGGGCTGTTCCAGGTTTAAGATCGATGCAATACTCAATTCCTCTTAAGGGAGGTAATCCTTTTGGCATCTCGGCAGGGAAGAGGTTAGCAAATTCCTAAAGTAGTTGCTGCACTTTGGTAGGTAAGTTCTCAACTCTCTAACCTCTAAGAATCTCTTCACCAAGAGGATTACATAGTCTTTGGCCTTGACCTCTTGTGTAAATTGAGCTCGGGAAATCACCAAGGACTTTCACTGTAGAGATCTACTAACCTTTTTCCTAAGCTTCTTATACGTCCTTAGGACTCATCGGTGCCAATATAACTTTCTTCCCGTCCTTTTGAAACATGTAGGTGTTTCAATACCTATCGTATAACACTCTTAAGTCAAATAGCCACAAGTGGCCGAGTAATATGTGAGATGCACACATGGGAAGGACATCACATAGTACCTCATCCTTGTACCTATCACCAATAGTAATTGGCACTCTGACTTGCTTAGAAACGTGTAATCCCCCTTTCTCATTCAGCTAGTGAATCATGGCTTAAGGTGTGTGAGAGTTGGCAATTTCATGGCCTTAAATATCCCTTGCGCTGTTAGTGGTGAATTTTAGGACGAGGAAATAGTCTTGCAAAAGAGAATAAAATACTTGGTACTAGGGCCAGTTTCATGTGGCTACTCCGATACCTAAGTTAGAATGGTTATTTATTATAATAAATAATTGAATAAGAAGTGTCAAAGAGCTCTTACAGAGTTTCTTTTTGGTATTTATAGATCATTGATGTGTCTAAGGCAGTTGTCGGGGTCACTATTAAGACACGTGAAGCCTTTTTGACTTGACATCTCTCCTAATATGTAGGGATAGCAAGCAGTTGTAAAATATAATCGTGTTTATGATAACTGGTCATGCCATAGATTTGAATTCAAACCAAGAGCATTTCTTGTACATAGCATAAGTGCCGTATGTCTTCTAAAGAGGGCGAATCCTGAGAGGGTTGATTACTCAACATCTTGGCCGACGAAAGGACGAGTGTAAGTTGAGTGAAAACTGACTAGCAACATGCGTAATGACATAGGTACACCTCTCTCCATCAATGATCACTGTGCATAGTTTGCTATTCACCCGGAAATTTGTATGAAAGAGGTTCTCTCTTTGCTCATTCTCATTAGCCACAAAAGTATTGAGAGATTGTTGAACAACAAAGCAATACTTGGCTTTGCCTTCAGGTGGTATCTTGGCCTCCTAATCTTCCTCAAATTCTTCTAGCATTCGATTGATTGCTACTTCTTCCTCTCCTTTACTCACACTTTCTACTTTAAATTAGGGCTTGTCTTCCTTTATGGTTATGACTCGATAGTTTGGACATTGACTAGCCACGTGTCCATAGCTAAGACATTTAAAGCATTTGATTTCTCGAGTTTTCCTCCCTAAACTCTAACCCTAGTCTCTTCGGATCTTAGGTTCCTCGATCTTGCTCATACCTCGGCCCTTATCTGGTCAGCTCGACATGTGACCTCAGCATTCTACCTTAAAACTGTTTGAAACCCTGTCATTCCCTAGTCTACTCTACAGGCCATTCCTATTCGGCATCAGTGTTTAGTTACTTGGCATTCAACTAGCTTAGTTCCATTATTGCCTTTTAACTCTCTAGGCTACACAGATGGTTTCATCCAGAGTTATGAGGCTCTGCAGTTCCACAATGTGACCAATCTCAGCTTAGAGTCTTGAGATGAACTGTGCTATAGTTTAGGCCTCAGGCTCGTTAACATCACATCTATCATGAGCAACTAAAACTTTTGGATATAGTCGTCTACGGATCTATTACCTTGCCTTAAGTCTTAGAGTCATTGGAAAGTATCCTGTTTGTAGTGTTCGAGAACGAACCTACTTCTCAAAACTCTCTTCATCTCGTTCCATGTTTAGACCTTGTGTCAGGTCTTTAGGCAAACATTCTGTAGTTTCTTCCACTACATTGTCGCATATCTAGAATATTCTAATGTAGCCACTCTAATGCATACAGCATCTTCATAATCATGGAAGTCGAATATCTTTTCGATCTTCTCTTCCCAGTCCAGGTAATCATCAGCATTACCAGACCCAATGAAGTTCGGAATCTGTACCTTAAGATGTTTGGCACCTCTTGGAGTTCTGAATTCATGCTCATCAATCCCAATATACTATTCTTCTTCTTCTTCGTACTCTTCCACTTTGTCTAACTCTAACCTTCTCTTCGCGACTTTGTCAGCATGTTGCGATGGTGCGTGGTTTACTAGAAAGGCTTTCGAAGCTCCCTTGTTCATCTGCCTCTTTGGCCTATCTCTTATTTCTCGGCCTTACTTAGCAACTCTCTTATGCAGTCCATTCTTTAAGACCCTGTTTACTAAGACAACTAAATTGGCCACAATAGCAACAAGATCTTGTATCTGCTCATCAGTAATACATAGTGTTTGTTGGGTAACTCGACCACAACCATGAGCATCACTTTCAACATCATGAATCTCTCACTGTATACTAAGGTCCGCCATTCCCAACACAAAATTTTAATAACTATACTTCATATGGATGGCTACAATTCATATAGTATCTCGAACAGTAGACTGCCTATTACCACATAGCTCTTGGTCTCAACCTCAACCTTAAGCTCTGATACCAGGAATATATGGTGTGCTTAGGACTTTAGTTATTACTAGGACTTACTGTGGCAAATTTGACTGAAATGAGTCCTCCAAAATATGGAAGAAAATTAGAGGGGAATGGTCCACAAATGAATAGGAGTAACTAATGTGAAGTTGCTTAGAGGATGTGACTCACTAATAAATATAACACGACTTGACACCTCCCTTGATATGATGTACAAGTTGATGTTAAGGTCCACCCGTCACTAATCCTAAGATACTTGGCAAGATTAGATAAGAGTGTATGAAAAATGAACTTGGAGAGGGTTGTCTCACAAGAGCAGAATAAGTATTAAAATGCAAGTTCTATGTGGCTTACAAGAGAAATGGACTATTTATAGTAAGTCCTTAGGGCAGCATTACAAATAAGGAAATTATAAGAAAGTATATAAGAAAGGGGATTCCTAGTACATACGAAAAAGGGTAAAAAGGACAAAAGACAAAAAATGGAAAAGTAGTATAATGTCAAATGAGGTGAATAGGTAGCAATACAACATTGGTCTCGTACGAATATTCTTTAAGCATAATAGGTGAGATGGATCAAAATGTTGTTGTGATAAAGGGGCCGGGATGAGAGAGATGGTGACATGCTGAGAGAAAACTATTCGGCCATTTAAGTAAGTCTCTCTTCACTTATCTAGAACTTCTTGGTAATGATTGGTTAGACTACTTAGCACAGGTTCCTTGGCAAGGGAATGGTCGACATCATTACTATCGAGTATACAAATCAATGTATGACAATTCGGGGAGTTCAAGGAGTTCAGCTACATTCCTTTGGTGTAAAGTTTGTCATCATCTGTAGGTTGCCGAGAGAGAATTCATCGGGTGTAGGATTGGAGTCCTTGGAGCCATACATAAGTAATAGGACCGTTGGTTACAATTCATCACGTAGTGATGGTGTTGAAATTCCTGATGAACTGCCTATAGAATGAAGCCAGTCCATGGAAACTTCTCACGTTGGCATAAGTAGTAAGAGTCAGCCATTTAACAATTGCTTGGATCTTCTCATCATCGACTTGTAAGCTTCCTCCACTGATGACATAGCCTAAGAATACCACTTCCTCTTGGCAAAAGCAACATTTCTTTAGATTACCGAATAGTCTCTTGGTAAGGAGGATATCCAAGATTGCTTTGAGATGTTCATAGTGACTTGGCATATCGGTGCTGTAGACTAGGGTGTCATTAAAGTACACTATGATACACATCCCTATGAGATGTCTCAACACATGGTTCATTAGTCTCATGAAAGTGCTTAGGGCATTCGTTAAGTTGAAGGGCATGACCATCCATTTATACAGTCCATGTCGAGTCTTAAATGCAATCTTCCACTCGTCTCCTAGCCTCATGCAAATTTGATAGTAGCTAGATTTAAGATCAATCTTGTTGAAAATCTTAACTCTACTTACTTAATCTAACATGTCTTCTAGCTTTGGGATCGGATAATTGTATTTGATCGTGATCTTGTTTATGGCTCGACTGTCTACACACATTCGCCAGGTTCCATCCTTCCTCGACATTGAAAGTGTCGGCATAGGAAGCGTCGGCATAGCGTAAGGGCTGAGACTTTCTCTGACATATACTTTCTTGAGCAATACATTGACTTAGTGTTGGAGCTTAAAAGCTTATTCGGGATTCATCTGATAGGCGAGCCTATTCAGTAGTGCAGCATTAAGTACCAAGTCAATGTAGTATTCTATGCCTTGAGTTGGGGGCAATCCTTCAGGTAACTGTTCTGGAAATAAGTCGACATACTCATCTAGCAATTCTTTAATTTCCTAGGGTAGTTCACCTTGCTCCTTCATTTCTAAAAGTCACCTGACTAATATAAGTGTCGGCTTGTCTACTTTGATGACCACTTAAAGCTCAGCTTTACTCATCACTAGAGCCTTCTTCGATCCATAAGCAAGTTTCATCTGCAACTTATGAACTTCTCTTGGTGGCATCGGGTTCAGTGTGATCTTCCAGTCATCCTTCTCGAGCATGCATGTGTTCCTGTAGCAGTCATGGATGACTCTCTTATCAAACAACTACGGTTTACCTAGCAACATATGGGAAGCACACATAGGAAATACATCATAAAAAATTTGGTCAGAGTAATTCCCTATAGTGATTAGCAATAGTATTTGCTGGGTGATATGTAATGCTCCTTTCTCACTCAACTAGTGTAATTATATGGCTTCGAATGTGCAACAGTCGGCAACTTTAGTTTTGAAATAAGATCGGTTCATGCCGCGTTGGTACAGCTTCTACTATCCACAATGAGGGCGTACACCTAATCATTCATCTTACAAGTGGCATGGAACAAGTTCTCTCTTTGCTCCTCCTCTCGAGAACATTCCACGTTCATAGTATGTCGAACAACCATGAGTAACTTATCCAAGTCCTCAGTAAACACATCCTCTTCAATTAACTCTTTCTCGGCATTTTCTTTCTTGGTAGGAACCTCCTCTTCCTCAGGTTCCTCATCTGTACTTTCTACTTCTAGCTTCTGGAGGTCTCCTTTGATGACCATCGTTCTTCAATTCAGGTACTGAGTTGCCATATGTCCGAACCCTTGGCACTTGAAACATTTGATCTAGCTCATCTTCCTTCTAGACAATTACCCCTTCTCATAAGTTCAGGTTGGCACCTCATTGTTGGATCAACCTTTCTATTCAGCTTGGACATCAACCTTTTTGCTAGGCTTAGTACTCGTTAAAGTTAGGTGACTTCCTTATTTGGGTTGGCCAGTCGGTGTTCTAGTAGGCACTCAGCCTTTTCTCTACCTCTCCACTCATTGGGCGATCCTAATGGCTTCATCGATTGTGAGGAATCATTGAAGCTCTACAATGTCCTGAATATTGCCTCTCAGTCCTGTAATAAATCTTGATACAATTCGAGCTGGTGGTTCCTTTACTTCACAACGGATCATAAGCATTTGAAACTCTTGAACATACTCGTCAACAGTTCGGCCTCCTTGTCTCAGCTCCTGAAGCTGAGTGAAAATATCTTGAAGATAAGTTTTTAGTACGAATCTATTTCTGAGTATTCTCTTCATCTCGGGCTAAGTATTAATCTCTCGGTAGCCTTCTCATCTCCTTATCATCTGAAAATTCTTCCACCACATGGCAACATATCCAGAGAAATCAACGGCAACAGTTCTCACTTTCTTGTAATCTTCGTACTAATAATATTTAAACACATGCTCTACCTTTTCTTTCCACTCTGAATATTCATCAACATTCTTAAATCCATTGAAACTCGGAATCCAAAGCTTCATATGGTCGGATGCTTTGGGGATTCGTATACGTTCTTCTTTGAAATACTCTTCTTCCTCGTCTCCCATGTTTGCTAAATCAATCCTTCTCCTTACTCGTCCACTTACTTCTTCACCTTGAACGGGTCAAGCTGGGATCTGAACTTTAATAGGATAAGCAACTTGTGAGGCATTTTGTGAGATCTTAGTAGGTCTCAAAGACAATGCACAGACAGCTTGGCTTAAATCTACTAAGAGGTTGGCTACCTCATCAAGCCTTTCGTTAGTGTTTTTGGGAGTTCCCTAAGACTGTTGTCTATGATGGACAACTCCATTGTCATCGCCAGTACCAATATTCATACTCGGCTTAGTCATTTTTCCTTACTGACTCAAAGCTTAGATTAACACTTCAAGAAATTAACAGTTAACACACAGCGCTCAAATGAATACAGCAACTTGCTTTGTTTCACATACACAAAACAGGGTATAACAAAACTTTCAAAACACACGTCAACTCGAACGAAACCTCTACTTTGATACCAACGTGATGCGAAATATGACTAGAGACAGACAAAGCCGATCGCTGGATGGGTCCAAACTTGTAGAAAGCTTGAAAGGAGTAATGAGGAAAACATGAGAAAAGAATAGTGATGAATGAAAGTTAAGCAAAACCTACGAATAGCTCTAGAGGATGTAATGCACCAACAGAACTTTTGAGGACTCATGACACAATTCGACATGATGCACAAATTGGACTAGTAAGGTTACTCGCTACTTAACCTAGCATAAGGGAAAGGATAAGAGTGATACTAAGCATAAAACAATAGAGTGTTTACATTAAGAAGGAAAAATACTCAAGTGTATTGATTGTAATTTGTCTATCTGCGGCTTACAAATACAAAGGGTATATATACCCAAGAATTTAAGGCAACTTGCTTAAAAGGGAAAAGACAAAATGAGTGTTGCCTTAAAGTAGTAATGTGCAACAATACAAAAGGGTAAAAATGAATATTCATAGAAGTAATAATTAGTGGGGTAGATTCTATAAGTGGGGATGCTGTATTATTGAGGTTGTTAGAAGATACAAACAAAACATTATAGCTGGTTGGCTTGTCCGAGTAGGGATGGATCATGTAGTCTAGGGTTTCTATCTTAGTATGGCAACAAGGGTGATGCCGAGTAAGTGATCAGGTATAAGGGAGAATTGGATGTTGTTTCAGCTATCCGTATCTTGGCATTCTATCTGCAAGAGATTAGCAATCATTTAGTACGGCTTAAGGAGTGACTTAGCCTCAGTAGGAGTCAACTAGAGTAGAAGAATTCATCTCATCGAGCCTTCCAATCCTCGAGCTCGACTGTAGGTCAAAGGGCCAGTATCTCAATTCCCATCACCTTGGCTAGAGTACGATCCCTCCAACACATCAATGATAAAGTTACTCAACACATCAACCAAGCTGCTAAAAGAATGCGGGAGAAGACTAGGGATAAGACGGTTGAACAATTCTAGCTAAGAGACTTGGTATGACTGTACCTTAGCAAGGAACAATTCTTAAACAAGAGGAGGAACAAATTATCTACAAGTGCTAAAAGACCTTTTAGAATCCTCCAGAAGATTAATGACAATACCTACAGGTTGGAGTTGCCTGAGGAATATTGGGTTTCTGATGCCTTCAATGTTGCCAACCTCAATCCGTATTAACCTGACAAAAAGTTGAGTGAAGAGCATTTGGATTTGATCCCAAATCCAAAACAACTCGGAAGAAATGATGGGAATCAAGCTACCGGGCCACTGACCCGTAGTCGAGCTCGATGAATAGAGGGACTAGCAAGATGAATCCTTTTATTCTAACTAGCTCATGCGAAGGATGAGTATCTCCTTGCCAACCCATTCTGCCTGCCGAGTCGAGTAACTGCCTATTTCTTGCATGTTGTGTGCCAAAAGGCAAAAGGCCGAAACAATAGCCCATCTTCGTTCTTACACATACCTGGCCAATTACTTACTTGATCACACCCTTGTCGAGATGCCAAGAGAAAGAGTCCAGATTGACTAAGCTACCCATACTTAGACAAGCAAGCTGCCTATACTTTTTGTCCACATCTTTCAACAGCATAACCATATGTATAGTATCATGTATAGAATCTATTGCACGAATGCTTGCTTTCCTTTTAAATTCATTTTTACCCTTTTGTATCTTGTACATTGCTTCCTTACGAAATGCCCTTTTTGTCTTTTCTTTGTTAGGCAAGTTATCCTAACTTATGGGTATAAATACCCTTATAATTGTAGTTGTAAACAAAAAGATTACCATTAATACACTTTTGTGTTTTCTTCCTTACGTAAACACTCTATTTACTCTTGGCATTACTCTTATCTTAACCCTTGAGTAAGACTAAGTAGTGAGTAACCTCATCGAACCGATTCGTGCATCATATCCTCTAGAGCTGTTTGTGGGTTTTGCTTACTTCTTCATTCATAATTATCATACCATACATTCTCCACCATTTCCATTTTGAGCTTTCTACAATCTTATGGGTAATGAACTCTTGTTCTCTTAGGTTGAAAGTTTGAAACCATTGATTGAGTATGGGCTTTAGGTTTGTGGGCTTATGGACATGAATCTCTTTGGCAAAAACCTTAGCATTGGATGAGCTAGCTAATTCTGAAAGATTATAAGGAAAGCATAAATTACAAAGGAAAGACTATTTACATTAGAAGAAATTACAAAAGATTTCCTATGTACATGAATTCTAGGAAAAATATAGGGAAAGAAACTCCAAGTTTTGCCATTTTTTCTTTTTCCTTTTTTTTTTCTTTTTTATAACAATGCTACCTTGTTTGTTATTTGTTGACCTTGAAGAATGTATGCAAGAAGGGTGGGTTTTAGAGGTCCTTAAACTCTATGACCTCATGCATTTCTAAAAAATGGTTCCTTAGTTACATCGAAGTTTAAGTGAGGTAGCCTAATTAGCCCCGAACAGCGGTTGCCCCACTACATCTAAAACTTAAACAATGGCTCCTCGTCTTAAGGTCCTAAAATGGCTTGAGTTCGACCATATCTATCATGCATTCATGGTACATAAAATAAATCCCTCCTTAAATTAAAACTAACCTTGAAAAAACATTAGTACAATTATGGTACAAATAACAAAGAACAAATAAGTAAATAAATTACACTGTGGTGATTTTTAGAGATTGATTTTAATTTCGGAAAGTTAAATGACTAACCCTCTTGATGGCCCCTAGTAGAGTCACTAAGCTATCGAGCTAAGTTTTTTTCTCCTAGTTTGATAGGTCTCTAGGGTTGGACATACGGAGAGGCACTACAACGAAGCGAACTAGAAAGAAACAAAGAAAAGGTTAGCAAAGTCTAGGTAGCTATCGAATGGATATAACAGACCAATCAATCCTACTCAGTTAACAATTCATTGGATATGACACACTAATCCGAATTGAAGGTTCACTCGCCACTACTCCTTACTAAAGAGAACAGATAAAAGTTGAATGATAATGAGAACACTAAGGTTGCTTAAAGTGAATAATTCTTTACTGAAAGTTGAATGATCCTCGTATACAAGAAAGTGGGGGTTTATATACCCGTTCACTGGGATTGCTTTACATGTTTGAAAAGATAAAATGGTATTCTACACTAGGTTACATAAGACATACTAAAAGGGGTAAAAGAGATAGAATATTTAGTACGCAAAAAAAAAAAAAAAAAGAATCATTCAAGAATATTGTGTCAAAAGATACATATCGCTTGGTGGTTGGACGTTAAGGATATGATATAACGTAGGTAGGAGCAGGAATGCATTATAGTTAGGGGTCAACCTGATCTGGATCAAGTCGGGGGCCAACTAGTCTGGTTAGGAAGTCAGCTAAGTTGGAGTTAGGCACTAATAGTTGGTTGGAGAGCTCGGCTTGGCTAGCCTTTCTTAGGTTACCTTTTGGGTCAGGGCTTCATAGCGAGGTAAGAGCATGTTCGACATACATGAGCATCTAACAAACAAGTTTGCTAGAGGTTAGATCGGGATAGGAGTTTCCGTCTCGGCTATAGGTTAAAGCTAGTATTTTCTATGTGAGCCCTTGAAGTCCTTAAGCTTAGCTTCTTATGATTAGTCCAAGGGGTTAATTCTTATCATCTACTTAGGGGTTAGAAAGATTTATCCTTAAATTTGAAGTGATTTTTGCTTGTTCTTTAGGGGCACTTGCAGGGTCTTCTTTTGTTGGTTGATGGGGAATCAGATTGGACATATTAAAGGTAGAGGAGACACCATAGTCATCAGGCAACTCGATCTGGTAAGCGTTGTGATCGATCTTCTTTAGGACCTTAAATGGGTCGTCAACTCAAAGAGATAGTTTGCTTTGTCTTAAGTACAGGAATCGCTTTTGGTTGAGGTGAATCCATACTAAGTCTCCTAGCTAGAAAGAAATAGTTCGATAGCCTCGGCTACCAATCTCTTGTTGTCTTTGATTGAATTTGGCAATCTTCTTTGTTACAAATTAGTGTAGTTCATGTAATTCTCGAGCTCAATTAACTTCGGATTAATTCTCTTCAGTAGTTGTTGGGGTATTGATCATGTCTAGGGGAATTGATGGGAATCAACCTCTAACTACATCCAAGCCGAGGTCGACCTTTTCAAAGCCGATGTGAACCCTTTGGAAGAAGATGCCAACTTATTTTAACTCGAGGTCGAACAACTTTCGCCAAGGGTGAACAAATGACAGAAGACTAAGGGGAAGAAAAGGAGCTACTCAACAACAAGTCTATTGTTTGCCAAAAAGATGAGAGATCATACAATTGAGGACTCAAGACCAAAGAACTACTCAACACTATCCCGATAGACTAATGATGACTGACTTTAGAACTTGGCAATTGTGGGTTGACCTTTCTAGTGTCTTGACCAAGCATTGCGAGACATCAGAAGCTCCCCTTCGGACCCAGACATCCAACTGCCGACCTTGCCTAGTTTGTATCCTGGTCCTTCATGGACATGCTAAGTGATTACATGCCCAGTTCTGTAAAATGTGCAGTTTCGTATTTTTGTATATGTTTTCCTTCATTTTATTTATGGGCCCAATTTTTTTGGAGTTTAAGGCCTTGTACATTATTTATAATTTTTCCACTAGGGTTTAGGACTTGCTATAAATAGCAACATTTATACTAAAAGAGATATACAGATAGTAAAGATATTCCCCTATAAATAGAGAGTGAAACTTTCCTCTTTCGAGCAAGGTTGTACTTAAGCTAGTAGAGCTTGTGTTTATTGGATTATTGAGTGTCGATTACTCTCTTTAATCTCTCCTGTGTTCTTATCAATCTTATTCTTAGGATTGTGGTGAAGCTCTTCATTTGAATTGGTTAGTGAGTTATATATAACCCTCATTTGAATCCAGAGTGACATTTAGTGTTCGTGAGTTGTATCAAACTTTATTTCGAGCTCAAACCTCTTATTGTGTTTGTGTCTTGGTGAGTTATACCCATTCACATTTACCATCAAAAACCTTCCTGTTCTTTGTACCTATTTTTCTTTTGGAATCTCGAATACCCATTCTCGGTTCTCGACTTGTTGTTGTTTCTTGATCCTTATCAGGAATGGTTGGGTTAAGGCTATAGATGGCCTCAAATGGGGTCTTCCTTGTAATGTTGTAGACAGTTCGGTTGTATGCGAACTCCACGACTGGTAGGCATAAATCCCAATCCCTTAAGTTCTTCCCTAAAACAACTCTAAGTAGATTGCCTAGTGTCTTACTCACCACTTCAGTCTGCCCATCAGTCTAAGGGTGGCTACTGAAGCTGAACACTAGTTTAGTCCCAAGTCTCCTCCAAAGAGTCTTCTAGAAATAGCTAAAAAAATTTTATGTTCCAATTTGAGACAATAGTCTTTGGTATTCCATATAGTCGGATAACCTTCTGCAAGAACAAATTGGCAATATATAAAGTATTGTTAGTCTGATGGTATGGAATGAAGTGCCCATCTTGCTAAAATGGCCCACTACAACAAAAATAGAATCTTTCCCTCTGGATGTTTGAGGCAACCTTAAGATAAAGTCCATGCTGAGGTCGGCTCATGGTAAGATAGGCGTTGGTAGAGACATGTACTCTCCATGGGGTTCTCTCTTCCCCTTAGCACATTTACACACTTCACAACAACTTACTACCTTATGGACATCCTTGGTTAGACTTGGCTAGTAAAAATTCTCTTTTAACAGATTAGTTGTTTTGACCTCCCCAAATTTACTTGAAAGTCCACCGCTGTGAGCTTTCTAGGCTAACAATTTACATGTGGAGAAGTTTAGAATACATAGCTTACAGTCCTTAAATAGATAGCTATCTTTAAGATAATATCTTCCTACAACTAGTTCTCCACGACACTATTCAACAACGGAACCGAAGTGAGGGTCATTAGCATACTGCTTAGTGATGAGTAAGAATCCCAATAGTTTTATTTGGCAAAGTGGTTAGTAAGGCTTGCCGTCATGATAGAGTGTTGACGACCACATTTGCGCTTCCCTTCTTATGCCAAATGACATACAAGAATCCTTTCATAAACTATACCCACTTAGCTTGTCCCTTTGAAAGCTTATTTTAACTCCCAACATACTTCAATGATTCGTGGTTAGTGTAACTAACAAACTCTCATGGTAACAGGTAGTGTTGCCAAACAGTAAGGGCTCAGAAAAGGGAGTACATCTCCTTTTCATACATAGAATAGTTTAGGGATGGGCCATTCAGTTTCTCCCTATAATAAGTGACAGGCCATCGTTATTGCATCAGGACAATACCAATTCCAACTCTTGATGCATTATGCTCCAATTTGAAGGGCTTGTTAAAATTTGGTAATGAAAGGATAGTTGCCAAGGTGAGCTTCTCCTTGATCTCCCTAAGGCTTCACTTAGCTCGATCATTCCACCTGAACCCTTCATTCTTCTTTGTTAGCTCGGTCAATGGGGCAATTATTGTACTGAAGTCCTTAATAAATCGCTTATAGAAAGAAGCTAGGCTATGGAAACTTTACACTTCAATGACATTCTTTGGTGTCAACCATTCCAGAACAGCTTGGATCTTCTCTTCATTTGGTTCGATTACTTCCCCTAACACTACAAACTTCTCAGCTTGTAAAATGTCAAATACTTCGTGAAGATGTTAAACATGGTTGCTCAGGTCGATACTATACACCAATATGTCATTGAAGTATGTGACCACACATCTTCCAATAAGAGAGTGCATTACATGGTTCATTAACCTCATGAATGTGCTCGGTGTATAAGTAAGTTTGAATAACATAACTAACCATTCTTAGAGTCTGTGCATAGTCTTAAAGGTAGTCTTCCATTCATTACTTGGCCTCATACGAATTTGGTGGTAGCCACTCCGCAGATCTATCTTTGAAAATATCTTTGCACCATAAGGCTCATCCAACATGTCATTGAGCCTTGGTATCGGGTATTTGTACTTGACAGTAATTTGGTTGATCACTTGGCTATCGATGCATATACACCATGAACTACCTTTCTTCAAAACGAGCAGAGCTAGTACAATACAAGGGCTCATGCTCTCCTTCACATATCTTCGCTCAATGAGTTTGTCCACTTGTCTTTTTAGTTTGGCAGCTTGCTCAAGGTTCATCCTGTACGTATGTTGGTTCGGCAAGGTGGCACCTGGCTGTAGATCAATACAATACTCTATGCCTCGGACTAGTGGTAGTCCTTTAGGCAATTCTTCTGAAAATAGATCAGAAAACTCATTTAGTAAGCTTTGGATCTTTCTTGGAACATTCTATAACTCCCTTGTCTAAGTCTCCTAACCAACAAGAACATTGATTCATTAGCTTTCTCAGCAGATCAAAGCTCTTTACGGCTCATCACTAAGGCTTACTTCTTATTAGCTCGGGTGAGTTGATTATGGGTTTCATTTACTTGGGATAAGGTTAGGGGTTGCAACACTATCCTCCTTCCATCCTTAACAAAGGCATAGGTGTTTTTATAACCATCGTGCATAACATGTCAGTCAAATAACTAAGGTCATCCAAGCAACAGCTGTGAAGCCCCCATAGGGATGACATTGCACACAACTTCATCCTTGTATACATTTTTGACATTGAATAGCACAGTCACTTATTCAGTTATGTGCAAAGGAACTTCATAATGAAGCCAATGTAGCTTGTATGGTCATGGATGCCTTGAGGTCAACAAATCCAACCTCTACACAAAGGATTGTGCAACCACATTAGTGCAACTTCCTTCATCCACTATGATTGTGCATAATTGGTCTTTGACGGTATACTTGGTGTAGAACAAATTCTCCCTTTAGTCCTCCTTAGGGTTTGTCAAGGAACTCAAGACTCGTCTCAAGACTAGGGTTATCACTTCTCCCTAGTTGGCAAAGATACTAGTCTCCTCTCCTTCTTCGGCTTCTACCTTTTGGACATCTTTCTCCTCCTTAAGCTTAGTCTCATCGGTGCTATCTACTACATCTCCTTGGAGTACCATGACACGTCGGTTCGGACACTCAACAGCTATATGTTTGAATCTTAAGCATTTAAAGCATTTCACCTCGCTAGATTTCCGTTCGAAGGTTTGTCCTTTTTCATACATTCTTAGGGGTAACCTAACCTTAGCTCAGCCTGGCTGATCTGCTCGACTATTGTTAAGTTGGTCATTCTTTTCCTCACTTAGTATGGTCTCCTAGGCTCGGCTTAAATAGGTGGACATAGTAATGGGGCTTGGGAGAATGTTGGCCCAGGTTAGCTCGGAACATTTCTCCTCTACTTTTCGACCCTTTACGCTATCTTGATGGCCTATTCAAAATTATAAAACTTTTATACTTTTACGATATTACGAATCTCATACTTCGGCCTAGAAATAAACCTTGATACTGTACAACCTTCTAGCTCTTTCATGTCAGCTCAAATCATTAACATCTGGAACTCCCTCATGTAGTCATCAATAGATCAACTTCCTTAGTGTAGCTCCTATAACTTTACCAAATGTATCTTGTAGATAAGTATTAGGTACAAATCTGCCTCTTAATAACCTTTTCATCTCATCCTAAGTTCTAACACTTCGTCTTTCATCTCTTGCCCTAGTTGCATTCAAATTCTTCCACCACATGGTGGCATACCTAATAAACTCCAATGCAGTAAGTTGGACTTTAACCACATCCTCATACCCATAACATTCAAATACTTTCTTGACCTTCTCTTCCTATTGCAAGTATTCATCTACATCTTCACTTCCACCGAAGGGTAGGATTTACACCTTGACATTGTCTAGCGCTCGAGGGACTTGGTGTCTTCATCCTTGTGCTCGGTAATAATCAACTTCTTCTTCTTCACCAATCCCTTTAACACCTAGCTCCTCATCATCTTCCCCAATCTCCTCTAACTCCAATCTTCTTTTAGCAGCTCGGTCTGCTACTCATCCAGCTTATGGCAATTGAATTGGGCAATTAGTTTAATTGCAATGGCCATAGCGTCTCTTAAGGGTGTCTTCTTATGGGTTTTGCCATTGTACACCTTGGGTTGTTGTCTATTAACTCGCATTGCGGTGACTAGACTCTCAACAAGGTTTATGAGTTTGTCAAGCTTATCGTCAACCAATTTGAGGTGTTGCTACCATTAAGACCATAACTAGGTTGGGCACTACTGCTCTGGTCACCAAAAACACCCTGAACACTTGAATTAGACATGGTACGGTATTTCTCAAATGAATTAATAGCTTACTAACAGCTTTAATACCTAATAGTTACCCAAATAAGATAGAAACAAACTTGCTCTATTTTTGCAAAGAAAAATAGAATAAAATTGAGCAATAATAAAACCACTCTTACTATCATACCAACACACTACAGTAGCTATGGAAGGAATACAATAGCTAATAACAGTAAAGTGAACAAAAACTTCATTGCAACTTCACACACTCCCTCATAAAACTGTGCTTTAATACCAATGAAGTTGATGTTTCCTAGGTTCAGACATACAGAGAGACACTACAACGAAGAGAATCGGAAAGAAACCAAGAAAAGGCTAGCAAAGTTCGGGTAGTTACCTAATAGATATGACACACCAATCTATCCTACTTGGCTAACAATCTGCCGGATATGATGCATCGGTCCAAATTGAAGGGTCACTCGCCATTACTCCTTGTTAAAGAGAATAGATAAGAGTTGAATGATAATGAGAATGCTAAGGTTGCTTAAGGTGAATAATTCTTTATTAAAAGTTGAATGATTCTCGTATATAAGAATGTAGAGGTTTATATACCTATTCATTAGGGTTACTTTACATGTATGAAAAGATAAAAGCATATTCTATACTAGGTTACATAAGACATACTAAAAGGGGTAAAAAACACAAAGAATATTTAGTATGGAAAAGAAAGAATTATTCTAGAACATTATGTTAGAAGACATGTCTTGCTTGGTAGCTGAATATTAGGGATATGATACAACGTAGGCACAAGCAGAAATGCATTACAACCAGGGGCCGACCTGATCTGGATCAAGTCGGGTGCTAACCAGTCTGGTTAAGATGTCAGATAAGTTAGAGTCAGGCACTAGTAGTTGGTTGAAGAGCTTGGCTTGGCTACCCTTTCTTAGGTTACCTTCTGGGTTAGGACTTCGCAGTTGGGCAGGAGCATATTGGACACACGTGAGGATTTGATAGACAGGTTGGCTAGAGGTTGGACCAGGATAAGAGTCCTCATCTCAGCTATGGCTTAGAGTTAGTATTTTCTATGCGAGCCCTTAAAGTCCTCGAGCTCGGCTTCTTGTGATCAGTCTAAGGGGGTTGATTCCTATCATGGTTTTTATAAATTAGTTTTCTTTAAATCGATTAGTATTAAATCCTGCCTATTTAATACTGACCCTCGATTAGAGTTTAAAGAAATTTGGTTCTTTTAAATTATCTTTGGAGTCGCCACCTGACTGGAGTCAGGAAAAAAAAGTTAAGTTATAATCAATTTGGTAGATTGGTCATAACTTAGCAATTAGTCCAATGATAAAATTAATTTTATAAAACAGTTTTAAAACTAGAGATTTGGATTTGAGAGTTAGGATTTTTAAACCCTTATAGGTATAATTAACTTTCCAATTTTAATCTTAATCTTAAAAATCACCCTTCAATTCTATAAGACAGAACTCAATTATTTTCTCGTATTGGATAACTTGAGGAATCTAAACCAAAAAAGGAAAAATAACTTCTTCTTTTTTAATTTTTTACTATCACTTTATAGGTACCTATTTACTAGTTATTCGGGATTAGATTAACATAGATCTTTTTGTAAAACTTTAGTAGGTTAGGTTTGTTTTAATTTGAAAATATGCTGGATTTACATTTTTAACCTAGTTTGGTTTATTAAGGGAAATTTCTAAAAAAAAAAGGTGCTAAATCAAAAATTTTATTTTTTAGAAAATTCTAAAGTGCCCTAATTTTGAATATAGGTTGATTTATTTTGCTCAAAATGTTTTTCTAAGTGATAAAAAGATTTTTCTAATTTATATTACCTTTTACATACTTAATATTATTATCATTTCAAATTTTTTTATATTATTTATTATTATCTTATTTTATTTAGCAACAAAAAATGTATTAATTTTTTACTTTCTGCTTTCTCCTTTTCCTTTTTCCTATTACAATTTACAATAATGATCAAATAAATAAATAAATAAAAACGATGACAACAACAATTTAAACTATAGGAGGGTTGGACGAGGGGGTATATGCGTAGGTCAGGTTGGTTGGGTGATAGAGTGGGTTTCAGGTCGAAACTTGGATCTAGGTTGGGCTCCAATATCCTCAATAGCAGCAATACCAGTAGAGGGTGGTTCAAGGTGATCTGGTGGCCAAAGTGAGTAGGGAAAAGGTTTTTTATAGCTATTTGATTGGGATTAGGGGGGGTAGATAAGACAATGTGGTGTTAGGGTGGTGTTTGGTTTTAGTGGTCGGTGGTGGCGAAACTACGGTTACGATACTGGTTGCTGGGTTCCAGAGAGATGTTGGGTTGAGGGTTTAAGGTAGCGAAGAGTTTGGTTGTAGGGTTAGTTTAGGCTTAGGGTAATTGTTCAGGGTAGTTTGTAAGTTGGGTAGCTGCAGTGGTTAGGGTTTGATGGTAGGTGCTTGGCTGCATAGTTAGGTATTATGGATAGGAGTGAGAGTAGTTACGTATGGTTGCTTGCTTTGTGGGGGAGCTAGCTTGGGAGGTTTTTGTGAGAGATGAGAGAGAGAGAGAGAATGTTACAATATAGGGAGAGAGAGAGTTTGTGAGATGGTTCTCATCAATGTTATGTGATCGAGTGTTATGAAACAAACCTATGACCCCTATTTATACTTGAACAACGCTGAATCGACTTGGAAACTCAGAAATCGAGTAAATACTGAATTGCAAAATTTCAGTTTTTTCTTGATTTTTGGAGCTCGATTTGACCTATTTAATAGCTGCATCTAAACGCATTTTTTATCTCAATTCGAAGTAGGGTAAGTGTAGGATGAAAATCACTCACTGATCAGTGTATAAAGCTTGGAATCATTGTAAAAAATGAGGCCAAAGTGAAGGGGTTAAGGTCGTTTTCAACCAAGAAAGAGGAGGAAATTAAGGAAAAAGAAGGGAAAGGGAGAGAAAGGCAGTTGATGTAGTGCTACATTAGCTATGTCATCTAGTGGTTGCATACCACATGTTTTATTAAGACATATGGTAGCGACATAGCACGCATTGTTGATGTGGCATGCCATGTGGCACCGTATTATAAGCAACTAATCCTAAGGCACCACGTGTTAGGACATGTGGCACAGTGGACCCCTAACATGTGGTGACCTTTGACATGTGGCGACCCTTGATGTGGCAATGTGTCTTTTATAAAAAGAAAAAGGCTTCCCTTGCCTTTATTCGGATTCAAACCCTTGACCTCATGCTTAAACCTAATGTTATGTTCATGTGTTCATCCATTAGACCGTTAACTTGTACCTTGTCCATTTGTGCAATTAAAGTATACATATGGGTTAGATCAGCTTAGACTAGATTCAAATTTAAACTCAAGCCCAACGGCCTCCTTTCTACTTTTATTGAAAATTCTATTCTACACTAGAAATTTATTATTTTCTATATTTCCTAAATCCTTTGTTTTTTCTATTTTTTTTTTAATTTTTTGTGACTTTTCAGTTTTCTATGCATTTTTCTAATTTTTTCATTTTTTTTATTTTTCTAAATTTCGTGTTTTTGGTTTTCCTTAATTTCTTATCATTTTTTATATTTTTCCTAAATTTCTTATTATATATATATTTTAGGTTTTCTTTACTTTTCTTTTTTTTGTGTTTTTTCTAATTTAGGACTCTCTAAAAATTCTAAAACAAAATAAATAAAAAGGAGAGAAAATATAGGATGTCTACAAGGGCATATAAATAAGATTAAGTGAAATTATATAGAATAAAAATTGCTAGAGCTTTGAATTTTGGTGTTTATAGAGATGAATATTAATGGAAGAGCATGCGCTCTTATCTTTGAGAGATTGTATGCAATATTGATATTGATTCTATAATAGAGAGCTTTCATTGGTGTTTTGTCCTAAAGAGTTTTCAGTGATGGATTTATTTTACTTGAGTGTAAGCAAATACTTAAGTATAAGGGAATTTGATGAGTGTATAAATGCATATGTTCTATAGTTGATTTTATAATGCTTTTATAAGATCTCTAAGTGTTTATATTGAATTTGATGTTTAATTTGTTTATATTTTGATTTTAGACTTCATTTGAAGAGGCTGATGATATTGGACAAAGTTTTGGATAATTTAGATGAGTCTTAAAGCCTTAGAAAGGATCACACCCATGAATAATGACCATGAACTGAAATTGCAAGCAAAAGAGAATGGAAACAGGGAAGAATTGATGCTTAGAGAGAAGCACGGGTAAGACCACAAGCATGCTCTTTCTATTTCACTTATTTACATATTTTGAGAAGAGAAAGATCATGAATAGGAGTTACGACTATGATCTTAAGGCATCAACTTGCTATTCCTTGCGAATCTTTTATTTTTTGAAAAGATTTAAAGCCTAGAAGTTGCCTTATACTTGTATTTACATAAAAGGCCTTGTAAACACAATTAGACACAATTGTAACTCATTCTTATTCCTTTCATTCGATTAGAATTAGGGTTTAGAAGAAGAGAAGAATAACTTTTAGAATAGAATATTATCTTTTCAAGATTCAACATTAGGAGTTTTAGGAAGTGGTATTTGATCTTGAATTAGAGATTGAAACTCTTAAATAGGTTGTTTTCACTCTTTTTAATATATTTTGATTTAGATATTGTTTTTCCCTATTATTCTCCCTAGTGCTTAATTAATATTATTAATTGGATATGTAGATTATTAGTCAATGAATCTTGTTTGTTGAAGTCTTTGATTCCCTAATTACTTAAACATATATTTTGATTATATTGGAATATATGTTAATTAGGATTGAGTTATGAGAACCTTTTTCAATTGATTACTGTGACCTAGAGAATTTGGATTAAAGAAAGACATAGTGATATGCTCTTTAATTCAATTAAGGTTTGAGAACTAGAAATGATTAATTTAGTTTATTTTTTTTTTCTAGAGATAGAAAGGATAAGTTGGTTAATTCTAAGTAATTATTGACTTTGCATGAAAGGTAATTTACCTAGAGCTTAATTACTTTTAAACTAACCTATTGAAGATTCAATGGTACATTAACTGATTTTCTATTTATTCGGTTTATAATCAATCCATTGAAGATGTTGAATAGCCTAATAAATTTACTTTTGGATTTTAAATTATTTAGTAAATCCTTGATTTTATTTGCCTAAATTTAGACGAGACTAATACTAATAAGAGTTAGTAGCATTTTCCTATGGATTTGACCAGGTTCCTATTAGTTTTATTATTGTCAACGTGACCTAATGCACTTGGTAGTAACAATACATTTTGTTATAAAAGTAAGGTTAGGTTTAGTGTATGAATAACCTTCTTGGTTTCTAGTTCATCACTCTAAGCATCACCTCCAGACATCAGTTATGGAGATAGGTAGGGTTGGGAGTTATTTATATCAATGACTTTAGAGCTGGCTACTCGGGGATTGTAGTAGATGAGATCCATTAGATCATGATCGATTTGTAGGATGAGATGGAGCAGATGTCTTATTGTCCACCTTTACCCAACTTCACCGAGAGATGGCTAGAGGTAGGGATAGTTGAGCACCCATGGGACAGTCATGAGATCATGGCTATTGAGATGGAGTTATTATAGGAGCTTCCACCTACATAGCACATTGGAATTTCTCTAGAGTCGTAACATCTTATCGCTTTCGAAGTAGGACCCAAAGGGCTTATTGAGGTTTATGATGGTGAGGATGCACTTGAGCCTTCCATCATCTCTAGTGTGAGAATAGATGAAGAGATCTTAGATGATTTTTATAGTGGCTGATTGTTGACTCAATAATCAGGAAGCTAATTGAGAAAGTTAGTATAGTTGTAAGCAACATGAGGGTTACAAGTATTGTTGTTTTGGATGTATACTCCAATGGTTGTGCTCTATTTACTTATATGTTTGAGTCATGGATTGTATTTGTGAGATCTAATGTATTATGAACTTAGTTGTATACATTTTGGATGTATTTTTGGTGTAATCTCACTATTAGAAGTGACTACCTTTTTATGCAATGCTTTTTTAACTAATTAATGGAAAGTGTTGACCTTTCTTTTAAAAGAGCTTAGTGTGTGATGTTATTTTTGTAGGCATTGTAGTGCAAAGTACCCTTATTATTTGTTTTTGAAAGCTAATTGTAAAGTGTTTTTACAATGGACTTAAGAGAAGTAAGCGGCCCCTTATTAATATGCCACTACAACTAGAGGGACCTAGGTAGGATAAGCTTAGTGATTGAATTGATGAGATACTAGTCATGATTTATGCTTATAATTACTTGCTTAAGGCTTACCTTGATGAGGGAAGGAACCTTCCTACATTGGTACGTCCTTTAATTGTATTGGATGAGATGCTACCATCGCCAGTTGGATTTGATGGAGCACCCTCAACAATGCCTCTTTGGTACAAACCCTAATGCATTAATTTGCCATAGTTCATCTGATGTAATGGGTATTTTAAGGAGGTCACTAACAAGTTGGATGAGGCTATGGATTGGCTGCTTCGGGTTGAGAAGTCTTTTGAGGCCATTAATGACTTAGGAGACATTCAGAGGATAGTTTCTTGCTCACTACTTCTCAAATAGCTTGATACTTCAGTATGGTGATGTTTTGCTATCTTTGATAAGTGGGAATAGGTCCATTGAGCAATATGAAGCTGAGATTCAAAGGTTGTTGCAGTTTGCACCTATTGAACATTAGAATAATGATTGGTTTTTATTGCAGATTTTTATGAGGCTTGGATCTTGATTTGGGAATTTGTGTGAAAGAGTTTAGACCCCAAACTTGTGTTGAGGTAATTGAGAGGGCTAAGATGGTTAAGGGAGCTAAGCAAGAAGTGTTAACCTCACAAATTTGGCATTTTGAGTATATAGTTGAACTCGAGGATTGTAGATAATTCCCTTGAGTTAGTCGAAGCGATAAATTTAAAAACTGATTAAAATTTTAAATTCAAAACCTAAAATAAATATGGAAAACCCTAATTTATTAATCGAAACTCTAATTGCTTAAAAAACCCCCCCTAAATCTTATATGTGTGTAAATACTTGAAATTGAACTCGAAAATGATAAAAACCTAAAAGACTAAAACCTTAAGCCCATAAATGTATAAGTTCAATTATAATGACCATAAAACCCTTATTGATTATAAATTATCGATTGATACACCAAATCGCATAAAATAGCTAACTAATAATTAGAGATAACTTCCAAATGCTAATAAATACGAGAGTATTATATTAATTTATAAAATTGATAATATTATTTCATAATTATGAATAATTATAACTATACATATAAATAAATTAGCATTATATAAATTTAATTATTTGAACTTAATTTTNGTATTTTAATTTTGACATAAGTCAAAAGTGTCACTATCAAGAATTTATTACTCTTTTCTTTTCTTTTTTTTCTTTTTCTTTTTCCCTCCTTTCCTCTCCATGCCATAAGCCAAGTGGGTACCCTAAAACCTTCTTTTAAATTTTGTATTTTGTCATCAAATTAAAAAAAATTGTAGAAGCCCAATTGCCATTTCAAACCGTCAAACTCTCTCTCTCTCTCCTTTTCCATTTCCATCTTCTAATTTTTCTCTCAAATTTACCTTACTTTCAACCTCCATTTCCACTAATCAAACACCCACTTTTCCAACATAAAAGGAGGAACAAGAGGAGGAATCATACATCAAATTATTTCTAAACCAAGTAAATATATATTTTTTCTTTGTATTTTTCTTATATTTTGGTTATATTTATTGTATTATGTACACTAGGTTTTAGGTATTTTCTTAATTATTTATGTATACTACTATAATAGATGTATTATACATATAACTTAGTGTTTTGTCATGGAAATTTATGTATACGTACTAAATTATATGTATGAAAGTTTATTTCTCTTAGAAATTAAGTTGTGTATGTGTACATATTATTATAAATATTGAAATATCTATGTATATGTATATATACATAATTGGTTGAATGAACACTCCTTTGTCTAGTTTATGTATGTATAGAATATGTACATATATGAATTATAATAGAAAATGTAGTATAAATATATGTATAAATAAATAATATTGGAAATATACATATACATATATCTATACACCACTATATATGCATAATTCTATATGTACATATACCTAGATAAAAGAAATATAAGTATTTATATATATATACAAAACCGAAAGTGTATATGTATGTATATATGTAATATATTGAAAATTCCTTAAGAATACATTAAGAAAATATAAATATATGTGTATAAAAGTACGTATAAAATTGAGGATAAAGATTTGTCCATGTATAAAAATACATATAATAATAAGTATACTAAAAGTATAAATACATATATATATGTATATGTATAGGTATACATATGATAACAATATAGTATAAGTATACATAAAAGTATATATACAAGTACATATATTAGTATGCCAAGAGTATATATATACATATGAAATGGGCTGAAACCCATAAAACCAAATGAGGCCCACATAAATAATAATTAATTAAATATAATATCACATAAAAATATATAATAATAATACAAAATTTAAGAAATATAAAAATAAAAGAAGACCAACAAATTGCCATATGGACAACCTAAAATAATTAATTAAAACTAAAATTTCAAAATAATTAGAAAACAATAATAATTAATTAGGAAAAATTACAATAATAATAAAATTAAAATAATTGGTAAATTAAGCTCAATAATGAAGAAATTGGTGAAATTAATATAAAAGGAACTGAAAAATGAAATAAGTTAAAAAAATAAAATTTAGAAATTAATTAAATCATAAAATAATAAAGAAAAGCTCAATATAGACAAATAAAATTATTTGGGTCAAAATAATTAAACTCGTAACATTTTGGAGCTACAATGAAAAATGCGGGTTTCAACGTTTAAAATAAATCCCGCATGAAAATACATCGAAAAATGATAAACACCTATTGTAAAATCGTAAAAATCAAAGTTAGAATAAAGAAGTAATATGCAATTAAAGATTTAATATAAATTGAAAAAAATAAGTAGCATTACTATGTTAATTGACCCTATAAATAAATAATGAGGAGAGATAAATAATTAAATACATAAAATACCATAAATTACAAATATATTTTCTATTTATCCTAATAAGTAAGTTAAACCATGTTTATATCATGCTCAAGTTATAGTGGAAAATTAGGTAAACTACAATAGATATTAATTAATCGAGGAGCTTAGTTTTTTAGAATACTTATAGGTCTTATTATCCTTCTACGTATTTAATTGTTGAGTTTTGTAAATCCTAAAGGCTTGAAGAATGAGCATTTATCTAAGTGATGGAGTTCTAATGACTTGCTATCTGCTTTTGCATGTTATTTGCATGATGTTTTCTTAGTTGTTAGTACTTATAAGTCTGAATGAGTGTTTTGCTTATGTGTTATCATTCATATTATCACCCTCTTAAACCGGTAAATATAAATATCTAACTAAAATAATTGATTATATTTGTTGTATGTCTATGACTCAATTGATATACTAATGGAGAGTGCTAGTTTTGTAGATTTTTGAAAAATGTTTTTCTAATCTTAAATATATTTTTGTATGATTGCTGTGAATCGTTGAGGTAAAGCTAGCGTGATATCTCCGATTGATTGCGAGATGACTCACATATTTGTACCTATGGAGCTTTAGATATATTTTGATAGTGAGAGGACTTACTTCGTTATGCCTGAACGGCCTTAGATATGAATGGCCTTACTTGGGGCTCACTTGTTTAGATTAGTATTTCTTTCTCGACTAGGGTAATAGTTGAGCATTGTTTGGAGGGATGGTGCCCCTAGGCAGCCTCATGCGATTAAGGTGAGGTGCTCCATATAGGTAAGTTCAGAGGATAATTAACAAGATGACGTAAATTTATACCTTCCATAGTTTTGGACTCTTATGAATGTATTGCTTACATTTATTACATATGCATTCCTTCATTTGTAGATAGACTTGCATGTGTACTAATAATGTTTGATAACTTGCTTGAATGGTAGTAGTCAAGAACGAACTCACTAAGCTATGGTTTGCTCGTTCCCCTATATTTTCTTTTGCAGGTCCATTTATATTGGGATTGGAATGAATTTCAAGTGTTGAGTACAAATTGAAGATATATTTGATAATATTAGAATTAATTGAAATGTGTATAGTTGGTATAGAAATATTTTATGTAGAAAATATTTATATGTTAGGGTTATATATAGTTTAATATTTCTTGTTATTTATAAAGTTGTTTTACCTTGTTTTATTATTTAGTAAAGGATACCGATTCTTTATAGTTCTAATGGATTGTGGTATATTAAATATCCATGGTTATTTATACGTTTCAATAAGTTAGTAAATTAAAATTAGAAACCTTAATAATTAATTATTTAGAGTCTTGCAATTTCTAACTTGTAAGACAGTTTTTATATCATGGGTGTACACATGATATGAAAATTTTAGACAATCCTACTAAGCCCTTCTTAAGGTCACGACAAGAAGAGCTTAAGCCATCCAAGACCAATGTAAATAAGAGACCACTTGAGGGTGCTAACTTTTAAGGAAAAGGAATGAAGAGCATATTTACCCATAGTAATCTATAGAAGCCTACTACTAATATTGGATTGGTGAAGTGTTGGAAGTACTAGGGAAAGCATTACCTTGGAGATTGTCTACAGCTCTAAGATAAGTGCTTTTATTATGGTGAAGTAAATCATTGGATCAACAAGTGTCCTAAGAAGATCACTACTACTTGCTTTATCTACCATCAGAAGGGCCATTTTGCCATTACTTGTCCTTAGAGGAGAGCCCCTCTAGCTAACCATCGAGGTGGTAATGGATTTAGAGTTGCAGCTGAAGTGGCTAAAGCGTATAACTTAGAGGGAGATTGGGGTTATGTAGCGTATGATTATGAGGACGTTGAGGTAGTTGCATTTGAAGATGAGATAACCTTAAACAATGGACTTGTTACAGGTAAGTAACTAACTTTATTGTTTTTTTTTTTGTTTTTGCATGATTTTTTTAAGTTGAAATAATAAGAGATTAAAAGGAGATGTTAAAAATTGAAATCAAAAGCTAGTAACCCCTTTACTAACTTAAAGATATAGAAACCTTAAAACATGTGAATATTTTGGTTTAGGGAACATTACAACCTCCAACCAACCTGTGTACATTTTGTTTGACATGGGAGCCACTCATTCTCTCATTACCCCTATAGTAGCTAAAAGAAAAGAAGTGCTTGCATTTACTATTGTGATGCACTGCCAGTCAATGGTCTTATTACTCGTACGTGCCTTTGAGGCCTCCAATCCCTCTCCCAAAGAATTCTCTCTTGGTAACTTGCTAATGACGCGAAATTGTACATCGAAGAAAGGTGATTGAACTCCCTGAGCTCCCCACATCGTCATACATTGATCTGTACACTCGGTAGTGGTGATGTCAACCATTCCCTTACCAAGGACCCTGTGTTGAGTACTCCGACCAATTGCTACCAAGAATCACTTGCTGAATGACGAGAGACTTACTTAAACAGCTGAGTAGTTTTCTCTTGGCATACCACCATCTCTCTTGTCCCGACTCCTTTAATGCTACAACATTTTGATCCTTCCTGCCTGCTATACTCAGAGAATATTTGTACGGGACTAATGCTACACTGCTAGCTATTCACCTCGTTTGATATTTAACTACCTTTCCATTTTTGGTTTGTTGTCCTTTTTACCCTTTTCATATGTACTAGGAATTCCCTTTTTGTAAATGCTTTCTTGTAAATTTTTTATTTGTAATGCTGCCCTAGGGACTTACTATAAATAGTCCTTTTCTCTTATAAGTTAGAGATAACTTACATCTAAATATTGAATACTCCATTCTTGCGATACAATCCTCTCTAAGTCCATACCCCTTACACTCTTATCTAATTTTGCTGAGTAGCTCAGCATTAGTGGGGGTAGAACTTGACGTCAACTTGTACGTTATATCAAGTGAGGTGTCAAGCCGTGTTGTGTTCATTGGTGAGTCATATCTTCCGAGCAGTTTTACGTCATCTACTCTTGTTCGATTGTGGACTGTTTCCCTCTAATTTTCTTTGATATCTTGAAGGACCCCATTTTAGTTCAATTCTACCCCAGTAAGTCCTAGTTATAACTAAGCTCTTAGGGATACCATATATTCTTGGTATCAGAGCTTGAGGTTAAGATTGAAAGCTATGTGGTGTTAGTCTGCTATGTTTGTTGTTCGAGATATTTATATGTAAAAAGCATTTGAGTGAAGTATCCTTGCTGAAGCTTATATTGAGAATGTTAAACCCTAGTGTATAGGGTGAGATTTACGATGTCAAGAGTGATGCTCATGAATGGCCAAGTTAGCTAACAAACACTATGTACTACTGATGAGCAGATACAAGATCTTGCTACTATTGTGGCCAACTTTGCTATCTTAGTAAATAAGGTCTTAGAGGCTAGACTGCATGAAAGATTTACCAAACAAGGCCGAGAAATGAGAGATAGGTCGAAGAGGCAAACGAACGAGCGAGCTCAAGAAGCCTTTCTTGTAAACCAAGCACCACTACGACATGCTGATAGAGTTAAGAGAAGAAGGTTAGAGTTGGACGAAGTGGAAGAGTACGAAGAGGAAGAAGACCGGTATGATGGGATAGATGAGTGTAAGTTCAAAGTGCTAAGAGGTGCTGAGCATCTTAAAGTACATATTCTGAGCTTTAACGGATCTAGTAGTGCTGATGACTACCTTAACTGGGAAGAAATGATCGAAAAGATATTCGATTTCTACGATTACGAAGATACTGTCCGCATTAGGGTAGCCATGTTAGAATTTTCTAGGTATGCAGCAATGTAGTGGAAGAAGCTATAGAATGTTTGTCTAAGGACCCGATGCGAAGTCCGAACATGGAACAAGATGAAGAGAGTTCTGAGAAGTAGGTTTGTTCTCGAACACTATGAGCAAGATACTTTCTGACGACTCCAAGACTTGAGGTAAGGTAATAGATTCATAGACAACTATGTCTGAGAGTTTCAGTTGCTCATGATACGATGTGATGTCGACAAGCCTAAGACCCAAACTATAGCACGATTCATCTCGAGACTTCGAGCTGAGATTGGTCACATTGTAGAATTGCAAAGCCTCACAACTCTGGATGAAACCATTCCTGTAGCCTAGAGCGTTGAAAGGCAATGGCGGAACTAAGCTAGCCAAATGCCGAGTAGTGGAATGATAATGCCAAGTAAGAATGGCCTGCCAAGTCGAGCAAGGAGTAATAAGGCATCAAATAGATCTAAAGTTGAATGCTAAGGTCACATGCCGAGTTGACTAGACGAGAGCCGAAGTAAGAGCAAGGCCAAGGAACCTGAGATCCGGAGAGACCAAGGTTACAGCCCAGGATAGAAAACCCAAGAAATCAAATGTTTTAAGTATCTTGGCTATGGACACATGGCTAGTCAATGTTTGAACCGCTAAGTCATGACCATTAAGAGAGATAAGCCCAAGTTTGAAGTAAAAAGTACGAGTGAAGGAGAGGAAGAAGTGGCAATCAATTAGATGCTAGAAGAATTTGAGGAAGATTTGAGAGCTGAGATAGCCCCTAAGGGCATGCTGAGTATTGCTTTGTTATTTGGTGATCTCTCAGTACTTTGGTGGCTAATGAGAATGAGTAGAGAGAGAACCTCTTTCATACAAATTGTTAGGTGAATGGTAAGCTATGTGCTATGATCATTGATGGAGGGAGTTGTACCAACATCATTGTGTAAGGGGTACTTAAGGCCATGAAATTGCCATCTCTGCCACACCTTAAGCCATACAAGATTCATTGGTTGAATGAGAGAGGAGGATTATATATTTCCAAGCAAGTCAGAGTGCCGATTACTATTTGTGATAGATATAAGGACGAGGTGCTATGTAATGTCCTGCTTATGTGTACATCCTACATATTACTCAACTAACCGTAGCTATTTGACTTAAGGGTGTTATACGATGGGTATAGAAACACTTATATGTTTCAAAAGGATGGGAAAAAAGTTATATTGACGCTGATGAGTCATAGGGAAGTGCAAGAAGCCCAGGAAAAGGTTGCAAGATCTCTGCAGTAGAAGTCCTTAGTGATTTCTCGAGCTTAGTTTGCACGAGAGATCAAACCTGAGGATTATGTACTCCTCTTGGTCAAGAGACTCCTGGAGGTTAGAGAGGCTGAGAACTTACCTATCGAAGTGCTACAACTACTTTAGGAATTTGCTGACCTATTTCCATCCGAGATGCTGAAAGGATTACCTCCTTTACGAGGAATTTAGCATTGCATTGATCTTCAACTTGGAGCAACCCTAACAAATCGACCTGTCTATAGACTCAATTCTAAATAGGTAGTTGAGCTAAAAAAGCAAGTTAATGAGTTGGTGGATCATAGATATATCTGTGAGAGCATGAGCTCATGTGCCGTCCAAGCTGTGCTAGTACCAAAGAAGGATGGATCATGGAGGATGTGCATTGACAGCCATGCCATCAACAAGATTATTGTCAAATATCGATACTCGATCCTACGATTGCATGATATGCTCGATGAGTTGCATGGCGCACGCATCTTTTCAAAAATAGATGTAAAGAGTAGCTATCATCAAATACAAATGAGGCTGGGTGATGAATTGAAAACAGCCTTTAAGACTTAGGATGGTCTATTTTAGTAGATGGTTACACCATTTGGTTTAACTAACGCGCCGAGTACATTCATGCGACTCATGAATCATGTGCTTTGAGCATTGATAGGCAAATGCATTGTGATTTATTTTTACGATATTCTGGTGTATAATGCCAACCTTCTTATTCATATCAAACATTTGATATTGGTGTTTAACATACTCTATATCGAGAAATTATTCGACAACCTGAAGAAATGCGCATTCTGTTAGAGCGAGGTTGTATTCCTCGGATATGTCATTTCAGGGAGTGGAGTTTGTGTTGATGAGGAAAAGGTCAAGGATGTTAATGAGTAGCCTACACCAACAAGTGTAGCCAAAGTCAGGAGCTTCCATGGCTTAGCCTCATTTTATTGAAGATTTATCTGGAACTTCAGCTCCATAATTGCGCCATTAATTGAATTGACCAAAAAGAACGTTGAGTTTAACTAGACAAAAAAGGCTCAGAGGAGTTTTGAAGATGTAAAGTGTAAGTTGACGACTGCTCCAGTACTTGCCCTATTAGATTTCAAGAAGGTTTTTGAGGTTGAATGTAATGTGCCTGGTGTCGACATTGGTGTTGTACTTATGCAGGAGTGCCAACCTAGTGCTTACTTCAGCGAAAAACTTGGAGGTACTGCTTTGAATTACTCAGCTTACGACAAGGAGTTCTATGCCTTTGTCCACACACTCTAGAACTGGCAACATTACCTATTACCGAAAGAATTCATCATCTATTCTGATCATGAATCTCTCAAGCATCTTTGCAAGTAGCAGAAGCTTTTTCGGCATCACGCCAAGTGGGTCGAGTTCTTAAACACCTTTTGCTATGTCATTAAGTATAAGAAGGGAAGCACTAATATAGTGGCTAATGCACTTTCTCGTTATCATACCTTCATCATAACATTGCAAGCTAAAGTGCTTGGATTTGGCACTTTACTTGATCGATATGAACATGACCTACATTTTCGGCCTTTAGTAGCCAAGTGCAGTGATAGAGGAGCTGTGGACACATTTTACCTGAGTGAGGGGTTCTTGATGAAGGGCAAGTAGATATGTGTGCCGAGTGGTTCTACAAAGGAGCTACTGGTGTGAGAAGCTCATATTGGGGGTCTGGCTGGCCATTTTGGGGAAAAGAGAATGATTGAAATATTGAAGGAACATTTTTATTAGCTTGGGATGATGAGGAATGCGCATCGAATACTTGAAGGGTGCAAGGGGTGTAAGTATGCTAAAGGGAAGAGAGAGCCCAATGGAGAATACACGCCCTTGCCAATTCCTGAGTGGCCATGGATCAATATAAGCATGGATTTCATGATCGGCCTTCCTTACATGCCAAAAAGACACGATTCAATCATGGTGGTAGTCAATCGGTTCAGCAAGATGGGCCACTTCATTTCTTACCACAGGATTAATGATGCTTTATTCATCACTAACCTCTTTTTACAGAAAATTATGCGATTACATGGAGTGCCGAGAAGTATTGGTTTGATTGTTATTCGAAATTTACGAGCTTCTTTTAGAAAACCTTATAGTGGAAACTCGTCACTAAGCTCCTATTCAATACCTCTTGCCACCCTTAGACAGATGGCCAAATTGAAGTAGTTAATAAACCGTCAGTAGTCTCCTACGCGCTATTATTGGAAAGAACTCTCGTGACTAGGATTTATGCTTACCCATCATTGAATTTACCTACAATCACTCATCTCACAACTCCATTGGAACATCACCATTTGAGGTTGTTTATGGACTTAACTTAGTTAACAATCTGTCTATACAAGGAGAGAGTCAATCCGGCCTACAGCATGTCAAGGAGTTTCACAAGTTACACTAAAGAATTGTCGAGAAATTGACCAAAACTATAGCTCGATAGAAGGAAATGGGAAGCCGCGAAAGGAAATGAATCATTTGTGCTCCTGGGGACCTAGTTTGGATTCATCTTAGCAAAGAATGCTTCCTTAGCAAGAGAACAAACAAACTATCACCTAAAGTGGATGGACCTTATAGGATCTTGAGGCACCTTAATGACAATGCCTACGAGATTGAGCTACTCGAAGGTTTCGGTGTATCTACCACATTTAACATCACTGACTTAACTCCATATGTGCCTAATGATGACAAAGGCCAAGATTTGAAGGAAAATATTCAACAACCACAAGAAATTGATGCATTGTTAGTTAGCGGTTCCATTACTCATGCATGCCTTCGAAGCCTCCAATCCCTCTCTTGAAGAATTCTCTCTCGGTAACCTACTGATGGCGAGAAACTGTACATCGAAGAAAGGTAATTAAACTCCTTGAGCTTCCCACATTGTCATACATTGATCTATACACTTAGTAGTGATGATGCCAACCATTCTCTTGCCGATGACCTTATGTCGAGTACTTCGACCAATTGCTATCGAGAATTACTTATTGAGTGACAAGAGACTCACTTAAATGGTCGAGTAGTTTTCTTTCAGCATACCACCATCTCTCTCGTCCCGGTCCCTTTAGTGCCGCAACATTTTGACCCTTCCCGCTTACTGTACTTAGAGAATATTCGTACAGGACCAATGTTACATTGCTAACTGTCTACCTTGTTTGGCATTTAACTACTTTTCCATTTTTGGTTTGTTGTCCTTTTTACACTTTTCATATGTACTAGGAATCCCCTTTTTGTAAATACTTTCTTGTAATTTCTTTATTTGTAATGCTGCCTTAAGGACTTGCTATAAATAGTCATTTTTTCTTGTAAGCTAGAGATAACTTATATCTCAATACTAAATACTTCATTCTTATGAGATAGTCCTCTTCAAGTCCATACCCCTTACATTCTTATCTAATCTTACCAAGTAGTTTAGGATTAGTGGCGGGTGGATGATGACATCAACTTGTGCATCAGATCAAGTGAGGTGTCAAGTCGTGTTGTGTTTGTTGGTGAGTCACATCCTTTGAACAGCTTCACGTCAGCAACTCTTTTTCGATTATGGACCATTTCCCTCTAATTTTCTTCGATATCTTGAAGGACCCATTTTAGTTCAATTCTATCTCGGTAAGTCCTAATGATAACTGAGCTCCTAAGTACACCACATTGAGATGAGTTTTGGGCTAACAAGACAGATTGGAGGAGTTATTGTTGCTAAAGAGATGATTAAAAAGTACCCTATGAGTATCCAAGGAAAAGAAAGCAAGCCTAACTTAATCTTGATTGAAATAAATAAGTGTGATGCTATATTGGGCATAAATTTAGATGTTGGCTATAAAGGCTACGACAAATTGTCAAGAGAAGAATGTACCATTTTTAGCATTAGATGGGTCAAAAGCCACTTTTATAGGAGAGTTGATCATTCTAGAGATCCAAGCATTATTTTTGATGTTTAAGGCTTGATTTGCACTAAAAGCTGGGTGAATGCAATTAGAAACCAATGATGGAAGATATTAGAATTGATAATGAGTTTCCATATGTGTTTCCTGACGAGCTTCCAAGGTTGCCTCCTATAAAGAGAGAATGACTTTGTGATTGATCTAACACTTGGAACTAAGCTAATCTTAAAAGCGCCTTACCAGATGTCCCTGATTGACTTGAAAGAGTTGAAGAAGCAATTCTAAGAGCTCTTAGATCAAGGCTTCATAAGGCCTGGTGCATCACCATGGGGAGCATTAGTACTATTTATGAAGTAGAAGGACGATTCCTTAAGGCTTTGTATAGATTACTGAGATTTGAACAAGGTAACTATTAAGAATAAGTTCCCTTCCTACCATCGATGATTTATTCAATCAGTTGTAAGGTATGAGTGTATTTTCTTGCATTGATTGGTGATTAAGGTACAGGCTTAGAATTAAGCTAGAGGACCTACCCAAGATGGTATTCAAAACCAAATATGATCATTGTGAGTTTTTGGTAATGCCCTTTAGTTTGACTAATGCACCAGTTACTTTTACGGATATGATGAATTGGGTATTGAAGCCACTGTTGGATAAGTTTGTCATTATCTTCATTGATGATATCCTATTTTATTTAGTAAGTCTTGAGCAACATGGATAACATTTGAGATTGATATTACAAACTCAAAGAGAGCATAAGTTATATGACAACCAAGCAAGTGAGACTTTCGGCAAAAGTAGATATCATTCCTTAGACATGTAGTGTCTAGAGATGGCATATCAATAGATCCAGTGAAGATTAAGGCCATAGTAGAATGGAAAAGGCCAAAAATTGTCACAAAGGCAAGAAGCTTCTTAGGATTGGCTAGTTATTATAAGATGTCTATCAAGGACTTCTCCAAATTGGCTAGAATACTCATAAAATTGACTTAGAAGAATGTTAAGTTTGAGTGGAATGACAAGCGAGAATAGAGTTTTCAAGAGCTGAAATGAAGGTTGGAGTCGCACTTGTGTTAGTATTGCCAAACACTAAAGAGCCATTCATAGTTCATAGTAATGCCTTGAAGGATAGATTGGGTTATGTGTTAATGATAGGTGGGAAGGTAATAGCCTATGCATCCCAACAATTGAGGCTATATGAATAGAATTATCTTACTCATGACTTTGAGCTTATAATTGTGGTATTTTCCTTGAAATTATGAAGACATTACTTATATGGTCAGAGGTGTAAGATCTATATGGATCATAAGAGTCTTCAGTACCATTTCATATAGAAAAATATGAGTATAAGGTATAGATGATGACTTAAGTTGTTAAGGATTATCACCTTAGAATTAATTATTAACATGGATGGGTAAATGTGGTGGTAAATGCTTTAAGCTACAAGAATCATACTAGAGTTGTATGACTTCTCACAAATCAATAAGAATTGGTTAAGGAATTTGAAAGACTCAACATTGAATTTTCTTATACTAATGAGAATGTTGAATTGACAAATGTGGTCATTCAACCTACATTAATGGAAAGAATCAAAGAAGCATAGCAAGAAGACCCTACCTTAATGTAGGCAAGAGAGGAAATGGCAAGTGGGAAGTACTTAGTTTTTGGCATTGATGAGAGAGGTGCTATTCACTTGAAAGGTAAATTATGTGTGCTAGACAATACATCCCTTAGGAAGGAAATCATGAATGAAGCTCATCACTTAGGTTATTCAGCACACTTAAGAGTAAAAAAGATATATCAAGATCTCAAGAAGAATTTTTTGTAGAATGGTATGAAGTAAGACATATCCAACTACATGATGAATTGTAAAGTATGTTAAAGAGTAAAAGCTAAGAACTAAAGATTGGGAGGACTGCTACAGCCTTTACCAATCCCTAAGTGGAAATAGGAGTAAATTTCTATAGATATTGTAGTGGATTACCACATATATAGGTAAGATTTGAAGCTATATGGGTAGTTGTTGATAGATTACTAAGTCCACACACTTCTTCCCCATTAGCAAGACTTATCCATGGAAAAGTTGGCCAGGATCTTGGAGGTTAAAGACTTCGTGGTGTGCTAATGAATATTGTTTCAAATAGAGATCCAAGATTTGTGTCCAAGTTTTGGGGAAGTTTATAGAAGCATATGGTTACTCACTTGAACTTCAGTACTACTTGCCATTGATAGTTAGACAGGCAATCAGAAAGGACCAAGAAAACTTTAGAGGATATGTTGATAGCATGAACTATTGAGTTTAAGGGAAGCTAGGACATGCATTGGCTACTTATTGAGTTTTCTTGTAACAATAGCTTCCGTTTAAGTATTTAGTTGCCTCCTTATGAAGCTTTGTATAGAAAGAAGTGTAGATCCCTGTTGTTTTGAGACAATGTTGAAAAGTTGTCTTAAGGCTTGACATAGGACAAAAAGTAGCTAATAAAGTAGCTATCATAAAGTAGAAGATGAAAGAAGCCCAATATCAATAAAAAAGTTGGGTAGATTTGAAAAGGCAAGATTTAGAGTTTTAAGTGGGAGATGATGTATTCTTGAGGGTGAAATCAATAAAGAGCATAACCTAAGCTAGAGCATAAGGGAAATTGAGTCCCAAGTACATTAGACCCTTTGATTGTTGGATAGAGTTAGAAGCTTCGCTCATTAGTTGGCTCTCTTGCCAAACTTGCCTTTCATGTGTTGGTTTTTCACAAGTACATAATGGACCTGGATAGAGTGGTGGAACTAGAACTAGTGTAGTTGAAAGAAAATTTGACATAAGAAGTGCACCCAATTCAGATTCTAGATCAAATGACTTAAAAATTGAGGAGTAAGGCTATTCAATAGGTTAAAGTATTATGGTGAAACCATGAGAAAGTAGAGAAAGCCACATGGAAGGTGGAAGAAGAGGAGAAGTGAAAATATCTGCATCTAGTTGAGAGTTCAAGTACGCATCTCAAGTTTTGAGGATAAAACTTATTTGATGAAGATGTAAGCCTAGCAAAATTTTTAAAACCAAACCTAAGAGGAGTAATTGGAGTCTATATGAGTCCTTCAAACCATATAAAGGATGAACTAAATTAAAAATGAATATTAAAATAGAAAGAACTAATTATAGTTTTGAAACTCCAAAACTATAATTAAAACCTTAAATGTACCTTCAAAACCCTAAAACTCTAATTAGACCCTAACTCACAAAAACCTTAAATCAACTCTAAAGCTCTAAATTAATATAAAACACCACAAGTTAATTAATAAATTTCAATTATATAGCTAAACTATTTACTAATTGCTTATAATACAATTAATCATTAAAAAGTCCTAATTTACCTTCTAAATTGTAATCGAATAGCAATAATTAAGTCTAAACCTTTGATGTACTAAAATAATTAGATAAAAGAATCTAATAATCTTAATTAATTTAATTAAAAAGGAGAAACCCAAAACTATAATTAATTAAGATCATGCATGCTAGCAAATAGTGTAATAAGCGTAGAATTTAATTTAATCACACACATATACTAGTGCATTATGCTTAGTTAAGGGAATAAACTTAATTAACAATGAATGGCAGGAAATTAACTGAAAAGAGACAAGATTAATGTTAGGCTACCTTTTGGGAGATAAATACTTGCCAACTTAGGCAACAAGCAAATGGTTCCCACTAGCTTGATCATGTAATCATTGAAGATTGATATTTTGTCCCCTTGATTGTCACCTTATGTGATCAAAAACCCCCATTCCCACACTCCTCATTCTCATTTCTTCTTTTTCTCTAAAACAATCCTTAAGAATCCTTTCCCAAAACACACAAACAAAACCTAAATTAATAGGAGGAAAACAAGTTGGAAATTTGAATCCCGCTATACCCTTCATTGCCTATCACCTAGTAGGTACTATACACCACCAAATCATAAACGACCACAACCTATCGAACCACTACATCCCCTAGTACCTATTCGACTCACCTTAGCTAACGTAAGATTACACTTTGGTTTCATCTATTGAGAGTAAAAGTTGGAACTCGCATACTCCAAACCAAGGTAAATCATACCCAACATAAGTTCTCTTTTTACATTAGCTATACGCATAATATCTTAAGAGTTTAAGATTGGAAATATTAGATAAAGATGCCATGGTCATGGAAATGTCACATTTGAGTCATACGATCATATTTTAATTCATATAGGTAGTTAACATGTTCCTTACATTTCTAGAAGTATAGAAGTTGTTCCATGAAGATAACTTAAGAAAAGTTGAGAAAACTCCATGAAACCCACATATCATGCCTAGGATGACACAAGCACTTGCATATTCTCGCTGTATTTTTTATTTTACATGATTATTTTAGTAAAAAATGGGTTAAAATGTATTGTAAAAATAGTTTGATGCATCTTTTATGAAGTTACGTATATAGATTATAGAGAACCTTAGAAAATTATCTTAAATGATCCCTTATTGATAGTTAAACCTATTGCAAGTTGTGACTTAGATAGTTAATCACATGATTAATTAAGGTTTAAGGCTTAAACTTGTAGGATAAGAGGCTAAACCTAGCTTATAGTGAGCAATTAGTCTTAAATTGGATATCGGGTTTAGAAAAACCTATTTGGAGCCCATATAATCAATAGCATCAAATTTGAAACTTAAGTTAAAATGGTTCTTTTAATAGGTTTAATAAGTTATAAGACTTGCAAGATAAGAGGCTAAACTTAGCTTATAGTGAGTAATTAGTCTTAAATTGGATATTGGGTTTAGAAAGACCTATTTGGAGCACATAAAATCATTAGCATCAAATCTAAAACTTAAGTTAAAATGAATCTTTTAATAGGTTTAATAAGTTACAAAGCCATTAGATTAGACTAGAGACAAGACATAAGCCTAAGACATGAATTAGGTTTAAATTGAGCTAAAAGGCCCACAAATCAAGTCTTAAAGCCCATTTACTTGTAGATGATGAGCAGTTATATTAGATAATTAGAACTAATTAAAAAGCTCATTAAGCCTATTAAACTATTTAAAGAGCCCTTAATAAGCTTAAGTGTAAACAGAACCTATAATTAATTAAAAAGAGTAGTTTATCCTTTAAATAACAAGATATGGACTTAGACTTATATTTCTTTGGATTAACTAATTTGATAATCTTAAAGTACAGAGTTAAAGGCCCAATAATAAATAATTTAGATTAAATTAGAATTTGACCATATCTAAATGAATAGTTGTGGGTTGTAACTCCTAAAATGAACCTCACCATGTGAAAGTACATTGGAAATCACATGAAATCGACTATAAGAATGTGAAAATTGACTTAAAATGAAAAACATTTCGCAAAAACAAGTTCTAACCATAACCAAGAATGGTATAGTGACAATTAGGGTAATTGATTAAAAACTCAGCATGGTTTTAATGGTGTTATCATCCTATTATCTAGAGATATTGATTTGGATACTGACCTATTAGAGGACTATTATGATTCCTAATTGACATGGTTGAGTTATTATTTCTTCTATGATTATGATGCTTACATGTGCATATAGAGTAGTAGCACTTTAATAAGATAATTAATTGGATTGTTTAGAGGCTATAGGTTCTTGCATGTGTATGTATTTGATTGATTGAGTGATTAAGACAATTAATTATAAGATAACATGTTTGTGTGTTATGTACATATATTTCTCACTATATTAACCTTTCGAGTGTTTATAGAATTACTTGATTGCCTAATGAATTGGACCTAATTATGTTAGGCTTAGTAACTAAATGGACATTCATGTGCATGACACCACATTTATTTGTTGATTATCACATCACGTAGGGGTAAAGAAGGGTCTTACGGGGGTTGTCTCCATTTTGTTGAAAGTTATGATATGGAAGTTTGTTTAGTACGATGCACTCATATGAAAAGTGCCCTATCTTAATCTATGGGCTTTCTAAGCATCAAAGTACAAACCATGCGACTAAGGATAGGGTGAGCTGGATTGCATGTGCTACTGCACAACTTCACTTGCTGTTAGGGTTTATCACTTATGTTATTAATGATAAGGTAATAACCGGAATTCGTAATATGGATATATTAACAAGTTAATACCCAAGTGATAGGTATTCAGATGTAATGGTTCAAAATCTTCAACATTGACTTCAGAGAGTATTAAATCAAAGTTATATACAAGACCAACTAATTATATATACTTGTTTGGCATATGGTTATTAAATCATATTTCAGTTTTCCTTAATTTAATCTATATTAAGTTCAACTCATTTAATATAAGTTACATGACATAAAAATAAAGAAAAATATTTTTCTTTAAAAAATATTTTCAAAAATAACTTAGAGTTGCCAACCAGTTAAGTTGGTAAAGAAAATCAAATTAGAGTTTTCGGGTGGGAAAACCCTAATTTAATCACTAGTTTATGGATTTTTAAAAAAGTAATTTTCAAAAAAATTAAATAGAAAATATAAATTTGAGAACTAACCTATTAAGACTAAGTCATAATGTAAAAGTTAAAAAAATAAAAATAAAAATAATGGGCCTTTATTTTTAATAATTTTTATAAAATTGCCAAAATATGGAAAAATATACACAAATGTGATTAAAATGGATTTTTTTAATAATTATTATTACAAATCATCAAAAAGAAAAAAAAAAACTTATATAGTTCCCTTGTAAGTACCTACGTACTCGTCAGTCAAGATCAAACCAACTTAGTTCTATTTTTTTTTTCGAAGAGATTTAGTAGATTAATTCTTTTTAGTTTAAAAATTGAGCTAGATTTACTTTCTATATCAATTTATTATTTAAAAAAAAATAAAAAAATCTAACTTCAAGATCCTATTTAAAAAAAAAAAAAAAACTTAACTAACTAAATCTTTTAAAAAGACTTCAGTTTTTATCATTTATTTTTTCAAAAAAAAAAACCACTACTTGTTAAAATTTACTTTCCTAAATACAAGATTTATACAAATTTGTGAAGATATTAAATTAGATACATGTTTTCACTAAAAGTATGAATCTTAGAAAAAAATATGTATCTATATCTAAAAATGAAATTATGTGTAAATGATGCAATTTATTAAAAAAATGCAAATTTATCTAAAAATATGACATAATTTTTGTTCAACAACCTGCACAAACGAAAACCAAGTTAGTAAAAATAAAACCATTAACTAAAATATAATAATAATTTTCACTAAAACTATAGGCCTACATTGAAAGAAAGATAAAGTTAGTGAAAATGAATTAATTAAAATGACCAAATTAATAACTAAATAAAGAGAACAAACCTATAGGTTGGGTTAAAACCAAGAAGAACACGCGTATTGGATTAATTTAAGTTGGATTAGATCCTTCACCAATAGCTAATCCAACTTAGTGTGAGAACTTGTATATGTCAAATTGAGCAAGTGATTCAATTTTTGTGACAAAGTTATTAGTAAAACTTTGTTTGGTGTACTCACTTCGACTTGCAGTGGTGGTTTGGATGATTTTCCTGGTGGATAGTGGTGATGGTTTAAGCTTAAGTCACATCTAAGCACAACATCGGGTTAGGGTGTTGCTAAATGAGTTGAAGGTCGTATGATGCTCATGGTAGTGTGTGCTTGTATGAGAATGGGCTCTGGTGTTTATGTGTGCAAGAGAGGTTATGCATGGAGTTAGTAGCTACAATTGTAGTTGTCGTCACAATTGGGTTGTTGTCGCATTGAGGATAAAGGATAGGTTACCGAGGGATCACGTGTTACTATTTATGGAGTGGACTTAAGTTGTGCTATTTTTGACACAAGGAGTCCATGCTCAAGATTGTAAAGATCGATGGGTCACGACGATTGGGTTCGATTTGGTGTATATTGTAGATTGGTTGAGTTAGTGAGTGTGGTGACTAGTTAAGGGTTATGTGTTGTTGTGTGTGGCCGTATTGTTATGGTTGTGAGTGGGTATGGAATTGTGTGACTATGACTATGTGATGTAAGTGTGGTTGGGTGTTGGGTGGTGCACGAGAGAGAAGATGGTTGGGGGTTGATGGAGGTTGAGGTGTGTTGATTGGTGTGGGTAGTCGCTAAGTTTGGGTCGAATGAGTTGTTGGAGCATGCAAGGGTGTGTATGGTACTAGAACTCATGAGGTTGTGGGTCTATTTTAAGGTTGCGAAAGAGAAGGATTTAGGTTGTTAATTTAGGATTGTTGCAGTTAGGAGAGCTACTATCAAATGGGATGAAGTTAGGTTTAGGTAAGGATGAAAAAAAATGGGTTGTGATTGTGTGTAAGGCTTAGAAACATTCTTTGATCACTTGTTGAAATCTACTACTTATACAATAAATTTAAATCTTTTAGATCTTTTTTATGAGGATTCAATCATGATAAGATTTAACAAATTTAATCTTTATAAGATATGACAATACCCACTTTAGAATTGTTAGTATCTCAAATTATTTAATCATGATTCTATTAAAAAAAAATCTAAAGATTTGAAGAAAAGAAAACAATAATAATAACAATAGAAAAGAACATATAACAATTATTAGAAATCCCCCAAATGCATAACAAAGGATTAGAACTCATGACCTTGTACTCTCTCATGCACAAGCTAACCAATAGAGTTGTTACTCTTTTCTCAAATGATGAGCACTTAAAATGTATTTAAAATGTCAACATTAGGCCAACATTAATTGTTTTTGAACTTTGGCCTAATTTACTTTGAAATATATGTACTTAAAAATTTTCAACACATTCTAATTTAATAAACCCTAAGTCTTTTCCAATTAAAATATTTAAATTATACAAAATTCCATTTTATAAATTTAAATATTTTAGTGGGTTAATTTATATATTTTTCCATGAAGCTAAAAAATTTGAAAGACTCTCAATTTATTAAATCACACGTACATTTTCGACTATTGTCTAATCCGACCTTAAACAAATGATTAACTCAATTTGACACTTTTAACACATTATATTTTCTATTTTTCAATTTTTAATTTTTTTTTGTAAACCTAGCCGAAAAAAATTAAAAAAAAAACTCTTAAAATAAAAAAGGTTGATAAAATAGGGTATCTACAATGGTTGACTGTATTCATATGCTTATACAATTAAACTTGCTTGACTATTTCTTATATTATGTTGTTTAAGAAGTTTGCTTACTAAGCTAGTTAGCTTACTCCCTAACCATTCTGAACCGTGATTAAGAACATATAAGGTTGGTCGTTGAATGAGTCCAAGCTTGCAGAAAGCTCATAAAAGGATGAATGGGAAAAGTGCAAAAAGGGCAAAAATGAAGAATGAAACAGTAAGCAAAACCTACGAACAGCTCTAGAAGATATGACACACTAATAGAACTTCTGAGGATTTACAGCATAATTTGATATGATGCACAAATTGGTCCAGTGAGGTTACTTACCACCTAACCTTACTTAAAGGAAATGATAAGAGTGATGTCAAGAGTAAACAAACAGTGTTTACACAAGGAAGAAAAGTACACAAAAGTGTATATTAAGAATGATCTGGTTTGATGCTTTCCAACTACAAGTAGAAGGGTATTTATACTTAGAAGTTAGGGCAACTTGCCAAAAAAAGGAAAAGACAAAAAGAGGACTCCTTAAGGAAGTAATCTACAAGATATAAAAGGGTAAAAATAAATATACAAAAAAAAAACAATCATTGGTGCAACGAATTCTATACATGATGCTGTATACATGGTGATGTTATAGTGGCGAAGTCGTTAGCAAATGTTGAAAAAAAGGATTTGTCATACCAGGCCCTCTAGTCTTCGGCCTCAACTGTAGGTCAAAGGTCTAATAGTTTGATTCCCATCATCCTCTTCGGGTTGTTTTGGATTTAGGATCAAGTTTGAATGGTATTCACTCAGTTCTCCATGAAGGTGATACAAACTGAGGTTGGTAATGTTGAAGGCGTTAGAAACCCCATAGTCCCTGGGCAATTCCAACCTGTAAGCATCATCATTAATCTTTTAGAGGATTCTGAAAGGTCCTTTTGCTCTTGTAGATAATTTGTTGCTCCTCTTGTTTAGGAACCGCTCCTTGTTAAGGTACAACCACACCAAATCTCCCGGTTTAAATTGTTTAGCTATCTTACCCTTAGTCTTTTCTCACAGTCTTTAGGTAGTTTCGTCGATGTGCCGAATGACCTTATCATAGATGTGTTGAAGGGCTTGTCCTCTGGCCAATGCGTCAGGGTCCTCTTACGTGGGTACTAATACAGGGGCGTGGTCGAGGGGCAGCTCAGGATTGAACCTATAGATTACCTCGAAGGGAGTATGGTTAATGGTGTTATGTACCATTCAATTATAAGCAAACTCGACCACAAGTAGATAAACGTCCCAATCAACCAAGTTCTTGCCTACTGTAGCTCGAAGCAATAACCTTAAAGTATGATTAACCACCTTTGTTTACCCATTAGTTAGGGGGTGACATAAGGTACTAAAGAGTAATTTGGTTCCCAATCAACGCTATAAGGTTCTCTAGAAATGGCTCAAGAACTTCGGGTCTCTATTAAAGACTACACTTCTCAATACGCTGTGTATCTACCCAATCTCCTGTAAGAAAAGAGAAGTAATAGCCGAAGTGTTATTAGTTTTCATACAGGGTACAAAGTGTGCCATCTTACTAAACCTATTTATAATGACCATTACAAAATCTTTGCTTTGGGCAGTTTGAGAACAAAGTCCATGCTCAATTTGGTCCACAACTTCATTGGGATAGGTAGCGGCATCGCTCTCCCTTACTTGGTTTGACACTTAGCCATCTTGCATATGACACAACCTTTGACGACTCGATGTACATCTCTCCTCATTCTTAGCCAAAAGAATTGGCCATTTAACAGTTCGTAAGTCCTCCTTTTTTGCAAAATGTCCATAGAAACCTCCACTATAGGCTTCCTTGATTAATAGCTCCCTTAGTGAGCAATTTGGCATGCATAATTGTTAGATATCTCTCATGGTTATGGATTTTGATAATAACAAAAGGAGAAGAGTACTAATGAATTAACAAGTGTGCAGGCATTCAGAAGGATTTTTAGAAAGTTTAATTTTGCAAAATTAAGTTGCATTTAGAAGCTTATTCAGAAGCTTTCGATTGATTGAAAAAATACTAGTTTAGAAAATCTTCAAAAAGTATTTCAAAAGCTTTTATAAGAAGAATCGGTAAAGTACTTCAGAAACAAAAGGCTGATATTCTTCAAAAAGCTATTCAGAAGGTAAGTTTGGAAGTATGACGTTGAAAACAGCTTTAAATCAAATTCAAATTATTTAAGGCCTAGCTCTACTAGATTAAGTGTATTAGGAAAATACATATAATCCTGTTTCACTCAAGATGAAATTAAGATTCATGGGGATTTATTTTAAGAGAAAATATATTCGGATAAATTAAGATATGCATAAGAATAGATAAGCATAAGGTTAATTTGAATTTTATGGAATTTTAAATTTTAAACATGAGATTTATTGGGGTTGCTAACAAAAGTATATCTATTCAAATTCAAAACAGAAGCTTATCTGGTGGTTACGGATTGAAGAATATTTGATCTAAAATTATAAGCAGAGTTTTTTTTTTTTAAAATTAAAAAGATCGAGATCCTTTCTAAAAATATCTAAGGAATTATTTTAAATAACTAACGGTTAGATAAAAGATAATCTTTAGATTTTTAGTAATTGGAAAAACTCAATATAAAAGGAAGAAGGATTTAAAACGTCAGATACAACTCTGAAGAAAAAATTTCGTTGCACAAAAAAATCATGATCCGTGTATACCTTCTAAAAAGCTTCAAAAAGTTCTTCAAACATTACAACATTCGTTGTTTTCTCTTTAGAGCGAAATTGTTTAAGTTTTATACTTTTGTTTTCACTTATAATTTGTAATTCTTATTTATTGTTTAAGTGTTGAGACAAGTACATTAGTACTTTGTAGATCTATATTAGCCTAGATTGTTAACAGGCTAAATAAATAGAGCAGAGTATTGTAAAGTTTTTGTGACAAGTGCTTGTAATTTTTGCGATTTAATTTAGTAGATCAAGTGAAATGGCATCAGTGAAGTAAACCGAGTCCCCAAAAGTGAGCTGGAAGAGAGCAATAGGTAGAAGGCCAAAGTTCTATAAAATCTCTACTAGAAATTCTCCTTCCCTACTCTTTTAATTTTGTTTATTATCTATTGTACATTGAATCATTAAATTATCACTGTTCACCATTATAAGTTATTAAGAGGGTAATTTCATTTTTTTAATAAAAAGTTTTCAAAAGTTTAAAAATATCAAATTTCCCCCTTGCTTCATATCTTATACGGGACCAGCAATAATTTTCCTCCTTAGAATAAGTAGCCATCCTCCACATGATACTTGTCCATCATCCTCCCATCAATGCATCACGAAATTATGGGTCTGAAGTGTAGATCCTTGGAGTATTACTCTTTAGTACTTGCAAACCTAAATAGTCTGGTCTGCATCTCCGATAAAAGCGCATATCTCCTTAAAAGAGAATCTGCAACAACGTTGCTCTTTCCCTACTTATACTTTATTACAAAATTGAATCCTTCAAGGAATTCAACTCATCTCGCTTTCCGCTTCAACAACTTGGTCTAACTTTGAAGGTATCTCAACGATTCATGATTAATATATATGAAAAATTCTCTCGATAATAAATAGTACTGCCATACTTCCAATACTCAAATTAGTGCCAAAAGTTCTTTGTCATACATGGAGTAATTCGACTAGGGTCCTTGAAGCTTCTTACGGTGGAAGGCAATTGCTCGGCCTTCCTGCATTAGGATAATGCCTATTCCAATGCCTGATGCATTGCATTCCATCTCAAAAATTTTGTCGAAGTTAGGTAGTTCTAACATCGGGGTAGAGGTAAATCTTTCTTTTACCTCAGTAAAGCTCCTCTCCTCCCTTTCTCCCTATCGGAAGTCAGTGTTTTTCTTTGTTAATTCAGTAAGTGGTGTAGTAAGGGTGCTAAAATTCCTAATGAATCTTCTATAAAATGAAGCCATTTTGTGGAAACTTCTTACGTCAGGACAATTTATAAGAGTTGGCCACTCGATAATTGCTCGAATCTTCTCATCATCGACTTACAAGCCTCCTCCACTGACTACATAGCCCAAGAATACCACTTCCTCCTAGCAAAAGCAACACTTTTTTAGATTGTTGAATAGTCTCTCGATACGGAGGACATCCAGCACTGCTTTGAGATGTTTACAGTGACTCGACATGTTGACACTATAAACTAGGATGTTGTCAAAGTATACCATGACATACTTCCTTATGAGATGTCTCACTACATGGTTCATTAGTCTCATGAAAGTGCTCAGGGCATTTGACAAGCCGAAGGGCATAACAATCAATTCGTAAAGTCTATGTCGAGTGTTGAACGTAGGCTTCCACTTGTCTTTAAGCCTCATGCAGATTTGGTGGTAGCCAGATTTAAGATCAATCTTGTTGAAAATCTTGGCTCCACTAAATTCATCTAACATGTCTTCTAGCCTCGAGATTAGATACCTATATTTGATCATGATCTTATTCACAGCTCGGCTATTTACACATATTCACCAGGTTCCATCCTTCTTCGATACTAGAAGTATAGGCATAGTATAAGGACTAAGACTTTCTCTTACATAGCCTCTTTCCAGTAACTCATTAACTTGATGTTGGAATTCAGAAGCCCGCTTGGGATTCATCCAATAAGCTGGCTTATTCACCAGTGCAGCATCGAGTACTAAGTCAACGCAGTGTTCTATACCTCGAGTTAGGGGTAGCCCCTCAGGTAACTATTTTGGGAATAGGTCGGCATATTCATCTAACAACTCCTTAATTCTCTAGGATAGTTCACCCCACTCCTTCATTTCCAACAGTCGCCTAACTAACAATAGGGTTGACTCCTCAACATTAATGGCCTCTCGGAGCTCGGCTCTACTCATCACCAAAGCCTTCTTCGATCTACAAGCAAGTTTTATTTGTAACCTATTAACTTCTCTCGACGGCATCAGATTCATTGTGATCTTTCAGTCATCCTTCTCAAACATGTACATGTTTTTGTAGCCATCATGTATAACTCACCTATCAAACAACTAAGGCCTACCCAGCAATACATGGGAAGTGCACATAATTAGCACATCGTAGAGAATATGGTCAAAGTAGTTCCCTATAGTGATTGGTAGTAGTATTTGCCAAGTAACATGTAATGTTCCTTTCTCATCAACTATTGCAACTTATATAGTCTTAGATGTGTAAAAGTTGGCAACTTCAGTTTTGAAACAAGATCAATCGATGCTACATTGGTGTAGCTTCTACTATCCACAATGAGGGTACACACCTGATCATTTACCTTACAGGTGGTATGGAATAAGTTCTCTCTTTGCTCCTCCTCTCATGAGGGTTCTATGTTCATAGCACGTCGAACAACCATGAGTAACTTGTCTAAGTCCTCATTAAATACATCCTCTTCAATGAGCTCTTTCATAGTAGGAACCTCTTCTTCCTCAGGTTCTGCATCCATACTCACCACTTCTAGCTTTGGGACTTCTCCCTTAATGACCATTGTCCTTTAGTTCGGGCACTGAGCAGCTATATGTCCGAACCCTTGACACTCGAAGCAATTGATCTAACAGATCTTCCTAAACCCTCACCCCTTCTCATAAGTTCAAGTCAGCACTTCACCATCAGGTTGGCCTTTCTGCTCAACTCAAACATCAATCTTTCTATTCGGCTCTATATTGGACTAAGCTTAGTGACTTGTCTATCTGGGTCGACTAGTCGGCATCCTCACCGATACTCGGCTCCTTCTTTACCTTTCTACTTACTAGGAAATCTTAACAGCATCATCCATTGTATCGAATCGTTGGCACTCCACCATGTCTTAAATGTCTCCTCTTAACCCAATAACGAGTCTTGAGACTGTTCAAGCTGGTGGTTCCTCTACTTCGCAATGAATCATGAGCATTTGGAACTCTTGAACATATTCGTCAACAATTCAGTCTCCTTGTCTCAGCTCTTGAAGCCTAGTGAAAGTATCTTGGAGGTAAGTTTCCGGTACAAATCTATTTCTATAAACTCTCTTTATCTTGGGCCAAGTGTTAAGCTCTCGGTATCCCTCTTATCTTCTCATGGCTTGAAAATCCTTCCACCACATAGCAGCATATTCAGAGAAGTCAATAGTAGTAGTTTTCACTTTCTTATAATCCTCATACTGATAATAATCAAACATACGCTCTACCTTCTCTTCTTAATCCAAGTACTCATCAGCATTCTAAAATCCATTGAAACTCAAAATCCGAAGCTTTACATGGTTGGATGCTTTGGGAATTCGTACACGCTCTTCTTCTAAATACTCTTCTTCCTCTTCATTAAGCTCTCTTGGGTCTATTCTTCACCTCATTCGTCTGCCAACTCCTCTACCTCGAATGGGTCAAGTTGAGTTTTGACCTCTAATTGGTTGAGCAGCTTAGGAAGTGTTTTGTGCGACCTCAGTGGGTCGGCAAGATAGCGCATGAGCAGCTTAGGTTAGATTTACTAAGAGATTAACTACCTCATCAAGCCTCTCGTTAGTGCTATTGAGGGGATCCCTGAGACTATTGTCCATGGTAGACAACTCCACTGTCATCACCGGTATTAATATTCATACTTAGGTCTGTTATTTGTCCTTACATATTCAAAACTCAAACAAACACTTGATGAAATTAATAGTTAACAACGTAACAGTCAAATGAACATAGTAACTTGGTCTGTTCACATATGCAAAACAGAGTATAATAGAACTTTAAGAAAAACTAACTACAGCTCATACAAAACCTCTACTCTGATACCAAGATGTTGTGAACTATAACCACGAATAGACAAGGTCAGTCATTGGATGGGTCCAAGCTTATAGAAAGCTCAAAAAAGGATTAATGGGGAAAGTGCAAAAAGGGTAAAAATGAAGAATGAAACAGCAAGTAAAACTCATGAACTGCTCTAGAGGATATGATGCATCAATGGAACTTCTAAGGACTCACGGCACATTTCATTACAATGTGCAAATTAGTTCGATGAGGTTACTCACCACTTAACCTTACTTAAGGGAAAGATAAGAGTGATGCTTAGAGTAAACAAATAGTGTTTATGTAAGGAAGAAAAGTACACAAAAGTTTATATTAAGAATGATTTGATCTTATGCTTTCCAGTTGTAAGTAGAAGGGTATTTATACCCATAAGTTAGGGCAAGTTGCCAAAAAAAAGGAAAAGACAAAAAGGGGACTCCTTAAGGAAGTAATGTACAAGATAAAAAAGGGTAAAAATGAATATACAAGAAAAACAATCATTAGTGCAATAGATTCTGCACATGATACTGTATACGTGGTGATGTTACAGTAGCGAAGTCGTTAGATGACGCGGACAGAAAGTATGGACAGATGGCTTATCCGAGTAGGGATGACTTAGTTAGTTCGGGGTCCCTCTCTAGGCTTCATGATAAGGAATATGCCGAGTAATTAGTCGGTTCGGCACTAGTGAGTAGTCTTCAACCAGGTACACTACAAAAAAATGGGCAGTCATGCATCTTGGCATGAAAAGTGACTTGGTAAGGAAGTACTTGGCCTTGGTAGGGGGCGGTTGGAACAGAAAGATTTGTCGTACTGGCCCATCTAGTCCTCAAGCTTGGCTGCAGGTAAGAAGTTTAGTAACCTGATTCCCATAAGAAGGTATATGCTTGAAGAGAGTTCAATTTTGTTTCCATTATCACAACAAGCTCTGGCATGTACTTATCAATTGCTTCCATGATGGAATCTTACTTTCTTAGGGAGTTCATTCCTTAAACATTATAAGCCATGATCTTAGTATTCCTTATAGAAGTAGGGAGTTTATCCTCTTCCATCCTTTAAGTCGTCAGTTGATACTAAACAATTTCATTATAAATCTTATACGTTTATTTTACTCCTGAAGAGAACTTGTTGGGATTTTTAGCTAGATCCATGACTACCATTATTTCCCTTTTGTTCATGATTGTTAGTGGTGTGCATTTCCTTTTTGAAGCAATACAGCCATTAGGGTAGTCTAGTTTGGTACATCCATGTTAGGCATACAGACCTTAGTCCATTAACACTCTTAGAGCCATTAACGATTTCTCCATTAACTAGGCAAAAGTGATGTTGTTTCCTACGACTGTTGTATGAATTTGAACTGAGTAGTCCCTCTATGAGGCTATGGTCAACCCCAGCTTCCTTAAATATACTTTTCTCTTTGGGATTGAACTACAGTGGTGATTTTGGGTACCATATGGGATCTTCCTCACTTCAATTAATTTTGCTAAGATTTGGTGCACATGAGTCACAATCTATGGTGACCAAGCAATTTATCTCTTCCTTCAAAGGATGGTTTGAATGAGGTCTTATTATTTTGATGGTGAAGGCTAAGATTACCCTTTACTCTACTAGTTTTGGATAGAGTGTTTTTCTATTGAGAGGACGAGTGCTTTTTCTCTATTCTTTTCCCCCAAAATGGGTGTCATCTTTAAAAGAAAAGCTCTCACTCTCTCATTATCAATTCAAGATTAAATGTAGTTAAGAGGTGTTAGGTATTTATTGCCTTGCACGTTGGCAATTCATTTCCTAGGGGTTGATTAATATTAATTGATGTGACAATTTGAGGAGCAAGGCTTCTTTCTTGCTCCATTTTTACCCATTTTTCCTTTTCCTCATCATTTCTTGAAAGGGAAATCAATACCTTTAAATTCTCCCCCCTAAAGGTTTTTTTCTTTTCCTCATTAAGACTGCTACTTGTATTCATTTCTAGCCTTTATTTTTTATTAAACCTTCTTCTTTTTGCCATTTTTTAACTTTACTCTTCCTTAAGACTAGAATCCATTCCCCATAATTGCCTTAGTGAAACATTGAAAATTATTTATCTCATTTCCTTAGATGAAACATTTAATTGGATTCCTTCCAAATTGGCTTCTTGGTTTATAGGAGCGATTTTGTTTATGACTTTTCCTATCTTGACTTTGACCTTATGTTTTTGGACTATCTATGCTCACTTCCTTTTGTTTTAAATGTTGGCAAGTTTATGAGCAACTCTAACCTGTATGATCAATACAACCACATTTATAACATAAAAGCTTTTTACCTTTAGATTGTAATTTGTAAAAGTTATTTTCCATAAGCACCATGTGAAGAAGTGGTCGATGGAAATTAACTTAGACACATAGATAGGAAAATTTTACCTCTTTCAGCTTAGGTTGTATACGTGTCTATTCTAAGCACAAGTCCAATAAGCTCTCCTAGATTTCTTAGAAAGTCTAGATCATAGTATTCCAAAGGAAGTTCACTAATTCCAACCTAGACAACAACGAAACTAAAAGATGATATTAAAGCCTTAAAATCTAACTCCACTCTTCTAATGACAAGAAAATGACCATTGATAAAACAGGGCCCATCTCTAATGATGATATTAACCTCATCAACGTTAAAAAATGAAATGACATAAAAACCTAATCCTAAATCAATCACAGAGAAATTTGGCGTAAAGCTTCAAATTAGTTTCAAATTTGAAAAACAAACTTATACCGTAAGGAGGCTCCATATAATTTAATAATTAAGGAGTTCCTCTAGTTTTCCATAATATGTTTTTCCTCTTCTGATAAGATGAAGATAGATTTAGTACTTAGGCCAAGCGGTGAACCATCGGCCTTTAGAGGTGTGGAATTGAGATCTGTCTCTTCTCAACTTTCATCCATTTCCTTAGGGAAAAGACATCTACATAAACATTGTTTATCTTACCCATTGCCTTATCTCAATAAGAGGGTCGTTGCTTTGATGAATCTTCAGGTATTGGGTTCAAAGGATTTGAAGGAGTTTATGGATTCACTTAAGGGTAGGATTTTCCACTAGGTCAATTGAAGATGAAGATTCTAGTTCTAAATCTTCAATTAGTTCAAAATTGCTTCTTCTTTTTTTTTTGTTGCTTTTTTTCCATTTCAAGAGTAAAGGATTAGAGTTCCAAATGTTATGGTGAAAAGGAGAAGAAAACATGAGAAGGAGCTTTATAAAATTCTCTTCTTAGACTCATGACCTTAGCCCCACCAATTAATGCTTTTACCAATTTATTCGCTTGATGGGGTTAGCATTAGCTTAGTAAAGTAAATATTTAACATGAACACGTTTTTATGGATTTTGGACCTAGTTTGCCATTAAACAATTTCATATTAGAATTTTCTTTTGTAAAATGAATAATTAGATCCATAAACTTAACCTAAAGCAAGTTAAATTGACAATCAAAGAAAAGGCACTTGAACATGTAAAATTAAAATCCATTAAAACTTTTCATGCAATAAGACCAAAAAATGTTATTCATTATCTCCTTCTTACTTTTTTTCTTTTTTCAAAAATTTGAACTTTTTTTCCCTATTTTATTTATTTTTTTTATGCTTCCATCTATAGATTTTTTTGCTAATTATATATTCCATTTTTTAATTTTTGGTTAAAAGTCTTATCTTGACTTAAAAATAAAATATAAACAAGTGAAACAGTACATATACACTCCTCCTTTGATGTATATATTGTACATATGGGTTTATGCTATAGTAATGGCTAATAAAGGTTTGATGATAAAGAAGATGAAGTATTAGGAAGGAAGAGGTTGATGAATAGTGACTCTATTTTAAATCCATTTGTAATTTGCATTAATTATTGGTCATTTTTTTAATTATTTTTTTATTTTTTTCTATTCTATATATTGATGGGTTTGGTTTTCTTTTATGTAATTTTTTTATATTATATATTTTGTTCTTTTATTTTTAGCACCATATGACATACTATAGATGCCTAGATGCATATCATATATGTGTAGCATAAGCCATGCGCTTTAGGTGATATCAAAGGATTGATTTGACCTAAGATGATAGCTTCAAGCGAGATGAGATAAGGAGGGCCTAAGGAGGAGAACAAGTAGTTGAGTAGGCTAATGCTGTTATGCGATAGGTAAAGGAGCTTTAAAACTTTAATTTCTTTTTTCTTGATATTCTATTCTTGAATCTTGAGTTAAGCTTGATTTTATGAAGCTTGATAATTGGATGAGTTCCTAAAAGTGAAAAAGGATGTAGCATTTGATAAGAATCAGATCATTAGATCCTTGACTCGAAACCGAGCCCGAGCTTGAGCCCAAGCCCAATCCCGATGGCTAGAAAGCATGGCCAAGCAAATTCTTTCTTATGTCCCTCCATTAAGGAATCCGTGCTGCTGCAATTTGTCAACTTGATGCCTTGGCCAAATCGAACCCTTTTGTATTCATTGATTATCTCTAGCTACCAACCAAAGCTACACTCGAGCGACAGCTTAGCAAATTTGATTGCCCATCCTATTAACCTGAATCTGGCCATATTGAATGCGTTTGAGGTGAATTTACCTTAAAAAAAATTATTTGCTTAGCTCGGCACAACTACCTTACCACCTTTGCTCGGTAGTCTCCAACCTGATTGTATGGAATTGTCTCTTCTACCAAAAAGTCATCCATCCATAGGGAGTTACGTATCTAAGCAACCATATGATAGAATCCTCCGTATGGGATACCCATTTTTGTTGTATTTTCAATTATTCCTTTTATCATTACTTGTACATTACTTTTTCTTGAATATTACCCTTTTAATCTTTTCCATTTTAGGTAGGATGCCCTAATATTTTGGGTATAAATACCCCATTGTATTGTAGCTACATGATCATCATACTTCAAAATATTGCATATCTTTCCTTTTGTGAACATTACTTTCACCATGTTTACTTACTTCACTCTTATCTTAACCCTCAAGCAATGTTAGATGGAAAACACCCTCATTGGATCAACGCGTGCGTTATATAGAGTTAAGTCGTAAGTCTTCAAAAGTTCCCTAATGCATTATATCCTTATAGCTATTTAAGGGCCTACTTACTTTACTTTCATTATTGTTCATACATTTCCCATTTTGTTTCTTCAAGCTTTTTGTTAGCTTAGACCTACCCCCATACCATCACCCTTATTAGCTCTTAGCGTAGTGTATCATCTCGGTATTAGAGCAAAGGTTTCGTTTAAGTAAGTTGTGTTTGAACCTTCTTGAGTAGCAGTGATTATGGTAGTGTGTCATGAAGAGTTTGGCTGTAAGTGTTGAGTAAGTAGAAGACGTAGTGATTTGCTATGGTTATATGCTCTATTTTGCCTTGTTTCGAATTTATGAAAATAGAGCAAGTTTTAGTTAGGTTTGTTGTTCTTGGAAAGTGGTTGTTGTGTTTGCATGATAGTTGAACTTTCACTTAAAGAAGTGGTTGAGCGTGTGTGATTATTTGGTTTGGACAAGCAGTATCTTTTGTTTCTTGGATTCTAAGTTTGTTTGCTAAGTTTTCTTAAGAAGGTGACAGATCCTAATGTTAATGCTAATATTGGAGATGACAATAATGGTGTTGTCCACCATCGACAATAACCCTAAAGCACCCTTAGAAGTACAGATGAATGAATTGACAAAATAGCTGACCTTATAACCAATCTTACTAGGGTTGTACATGAATTAGCCTTTTGACCTACCGAGGCTATGTAGAATACTCCCTAAGTTGCTTAACTTATGAGAGGACAAAACCTAACTCGAGAAGCTCGAGATGGAGGAGTAGGAGGGTAAGTACAAAGGGGGATTGACTTAAGTGATTTGGAAGAGGAAGAAGATGAAGAGTACAATGAAGAAGAGGAGTGAGCTCGAGCACCTTAAACTATCGACTATGTAAAGCTTCAGATCTTGAGCTTCAATGGTTTTGGGGATGTAAACGACTATTTGGATTAAGAGGAAAACATTGAGTATGTCTTTGATTATTATCAATATGAGGATCATGAGAAGATGAAGGTTGCTGCTATAGAATTCTCTAGGTATGCTTCATTATGGTGGAAGAACTTCTAAGCCATGAAAAGGTGAGAAGGATAAAATCAGGTTAGCACTTAGCTAGAGATGAAAAGGATTCTTAGAAACATATTTGTACCAGATACCTATTTATAGGATACTTTTGCCAAACTTCAAGAACTACGACAAGGGAGCCAAATTATTGATGAGTATATATAGAAGTTCTAGATGCTTACAATCCAATGTAAAGTGGATGAGCCAAAAGCTCAAATAGAATCCAGATTTCTTATTAAGTTAAGAAGCAAGATCAAAGATATTATAGAACTTCAGCAGTTCACTACATTGGATGAAGCTATAAGAATAGCCCAATGAGTAGAGAAGTAGAGAAGAAATAGGCTAACTCGACCTTGATGAGCATACTTGGCTAATCAAGCCAACTTGCTAAGGAAGTTACCGAGCTCAACAAAGTACTGAGTAGACCAGGAGGGTAGATGTTAAGGTCAAATAGAAGGGCCATCTTAATGATTTGCTAACCAAAACATATGAGAAGGGATAAGGATCTAGAAGGAAGATGAGCTAAATTAAGTGCTTTAGGTGTCAAGGGTTTGGGTATATGGTTGCTTAGTCTCCAAACTGAAGGACCATGATTATTAAAGGAGATGTCTTGAAGATTGAAGTAAATAGCATAGATGAGGAACTAGAGGAGGAGAAAGAAGTGAGAGATGAGGTTAAGGTTGATAACGAATTGGTTGAGGAAGATGTGTTTACTAAGGACTTAAACAAGCTAACTTTAGTTGTCCGATGTGTAATGAGTATAAAACCAACTACTGAGGGGGAGTAAAGAAAGAATTTGGTCCATATTACTTATAAGGTGAATGAGCAGGTTTGTGCACTCATAGTGGATAGTGAGAGCTACACTAATGTAGCATCCATCGACCTAGTTAAGAAGCTTAAGCTGCTAACTAGGTTATATCTAAAGCCATATAAATTACATTGGCTAAACAAGAAAGGAGGACTACATGTCACCTAGCAAGTGCTGCTACTAGTCTCAATTGGAAACTATTCCGTTAAGATTATTTGTGACGTGTTACCCATTGTACATCTCACGTGCTATTAGGCTGACCTTGGCTTTTCAATTGAAGGGTTATTCATAACAATTTCAAGAACACGTATGTGCTTGAGAAGGATGGGAGGAAGATTATGACATCAAGTCAAGTTAGCAAGCTACAAGCTAAACTTACTTGAGGATAAAAAAAGGCTTTGGTGTTGAGTAGAATCGAGCTATCAGAGGTTATTAAGGTCAATACACTGACTTTTACAATTACCCGAAGGACTACCCCCCTTCTGAGGCATTGAATATTGTATTGACTTGAAACTTGACGTTGCTCTTGTCGAACAAACTAGCTTATTGGATGAACCCTGAATAAGCTACCAAACTTGATGTGTCTTTAGGGTCAAATACACGAAGAGACATCACAATGAAGTGAACTAAAAAGAAACAAAGAAAAGGTTAGCAAAGTTCGGGAAGCTACCGAATGGATATGACACACCAATTGATCCTACTCGACCAACAATTTGCTAGATATGACATACCGGTCCAAATTGAAGGGTCACTTGCCACTACTCCTTGCTAGAGGGAATAAATAAGAGTTGAATGACAATGAGAACACTAAGGTTACTCAAGTTGATTAATTCTCTATTAAAAGTTAAATGATCCTCATATGCAAGAAAGTAGGGGTTTATATATCCGTTCACTAGGGTTGCTTTTCATATATGAAAATACAAAAGGGTATTCTACACTAGGTTACATAAGACATACTAAAAAGGGTAAAAGAGACAAAGAATATTCAATACAGAAAAGAAAGAATCATTCTAGAACATTGTGTCAGAAGACATGTGTTGCTTGGTGGCTAGATATCAAGGATATGATATAACGTAGGCAGGAGCAAGAATACGTTACAATTAGGGGCTAACCTGATTTGGATCAAGTTCGGGGCTAACCAGTCTGGTTAGGAAGTTGGCCGAATTGGAGTCAAGTACCAGTGGTCTGTTAGAGAGCTTAACTCGACTAGCCTTTCCTGGGTCAGGACTTCATAGCTAGGCAGGAGCATGTTAGATACACATGAGGATCTGATAGACAGGTTGGCTAAAGGTTGGATTGGGATAGGAGTCCTCATCTCTGCTATGGCTTAGAGCTAGTATTTTCCGTATGAGCCCTTGAAGTCCTTGAGCTTAGTTTCTTGTGATCGGTTTAGGGGGTTGATTCTTATCAGAACTTCAAAGACAAGTTAATGAGCTACTGGCAAAGGGATATATGAGGGAGAGTCTTAGCCCCTGTATTGTACTTATATTGCTTGTGCCGAAGAAGGATTAAACTTGGTATATGTGCGTAGATAGCAGAGTTGTCAACAAGATTACAATTAAGTATAAATACCCCATCCCAAGGCTAAATGATGTAATACCTTAGAAGGAGGCCCAATAGTTTTACCTAAAATCTTTATTTCACATGTATACCCATGATATAAAGATTGTCTTGCAAGTCGGAGGTTGTAAGGCTTTAACTAGTAAGTTTCTAAGGGTACTTATTCAATTTACATACATCTACTTAACCATATATATATATATATATATCAACAAGTGATTTAACAATCCACTGTCACTAGAATTGTAAAGAGTCGAATTCGCCTAACAGACAATAAGAAAGGATATTTATATCTCAACAACCATAATGCCATTAAATATCTTAAAAGTTCAATTCAACTATACCACTTGCTTTCCTAAACTTATATTCTACTTTCTCAGCCCGTTGGAGTGCTCTACACTAAAATCTTAGCGTAGCCCTAGCTTTGTAAGATCTACAAAAGAAATTATTAAGGGGTAAGCTACATTCAACTTAGTGAGTAACCTTCCTATCTTACCATCAAACAATAATAAGCAAGTTATTTATCAAACAAATGAATGCATATATAAGCATATGCAATGCAAACAATATGTACAATCGGCTAGTAATTACATATAGCATGGTTTTAATGTTGATTGTTGCCCGGGTTGGGAAGATTTTAGGCACGTAAAGACCTAAGTATCCACGTTCAATACGAAATCTCTTAGCAATATAACCACCCTCAGTAGTTAATACGGCTTGGCCTCAAGTAGAAGGCAACATTCCCCAAAGTCGAGTAGTTCCCATTGGTTAAGGCAAGAACATGTTGTACAAAATACATTATACGATAAACAATCACAATACATAATATCAATATGGATCCATCTAAGCATGATCTCCCGCTCTACTACTTGGTGTTGATGCCTTTTAACTCATTTTATAAGATGTAATGCTTGTCTAGTTTAATTAGAGGTTGAATATTTATTAATTCTGAATTCATGGGGTGGTCACACGAGTATATTCCAAGCACTCCAATGCCTATGTTAAGCCCTATTTTGGTTTTCCTTAATTTAACCTATGTTAAGCCCAACCCACTTGATATAGATTACTCGGCATTAAACTAAGGAAATACTTTTCTTAAACCTACACCAATAAAACAAATAACTAATAATAAAAATAATGTTTTTTACCTACGTGTCGAATCACACATGATCATGTTATGATTGTTTAAGTGTCAGTGTGGTGTCCTCGTGCTTGTGAATTAAGATAGCAGTTGGATGAAAGATAGGGGCTTTGGTTAGATTGTGAATGTATTGGCTTGCAATGGGCATTAGTCAAGGGGATACAGCTGGATATTCCTGCGTAGAATTTGGATTTAACTTTTCAATCAGTGGTAGGGGGTCAACGGTGAGGATTTCAGCTGCTTCAAATCGAAATTGAATCTCCACTTGGTGTTGTGTGATGACATCTAACTTTGCTGTTAGAATCTCAATTGGATTGTGACTTGGACGAAGATTTGGTTGTTAGGGGATCTTCTGTTTGGTGTAAGTGGACGTAGCTTGGTCAGGTGATTGGACCTCGGCTTTGGTGAGTGATCAATTGAGGGTGTGCGTTGGTTGTCATGTGGGGGTAATGGACTTCTACTGTTGTTAATTGCGGGAGATTTTGTGTTGTAGATTGGTGTCAGGCTTGTGAACTTATGGCAGGGTTGATGTGGCTTGGAATTTGGATTATAGCATGGATCAAGCTTCAGATAGATTGTAGCAACGTGAATTGAAGGGGCTCAACAATTCGAATGATTATGTCAGGAAGGCTTCTTGGATTTAGTTGCTGGAGATTCTATTTAGGACAGCTACCGGTAGTGAAGTTTGATGAAGGGATTTGATTCTTAGATGGCGTGAATTAAAGGTGGCAAAGGCGTGTTGCTATTGTAGATGGGGGGATGTAGCTGCTTGCGTAAGCAAGTTTATGGGATTTTTGTATTGGATTAAGGATTGCCACATGTTTTGGGAGTCATCGAGGAATTGGGGGTCTATTAGATTGTGGAGTTAATTGTGGGAATGTGTAAAAAATGTCTAAGTCTCACCCACCGACATGCTATTTATAAACCCACAATCGTATCTTTCATATCGAAGATGTGGAAGATACGATTATGATTCTCCAAAGATTTAACCTAACTTTTAGCAATACTACTTAATTCGGGCTTTCAATTTTTTAAGGCCCAATCTAATCTAATTAAATATAACCTAATAATCTATTTAATAAATCATATATCTATTCTAACTCAATATAAATTAGATAAAAATCTACTTTAAATCGGATTAAGCCAAAATTATTTTAATAAAACCCAACACTCAAATGACTTAATGATTTATTAAATTAATCACATGACATTATTCGATTAAATCTTAAATAATCTAACGTGACTCGGCTCGACTCCACTTAACTCGATATGATATGACACTGTTCGATGCAACACGACTCAATACGATACAATTCTCTTTTGTTATTTTTTTTAAATTTTCGTTTTATTATTTTTTATTATTTTCTTATTTATATGTTTTGTTTATTTTTTATCCTAGCTTAATGAAAATGAAAAATGGAAAAAATAAGGTGTATACACCCTACATTCTAATGCAGTATAGGTTAACCAGAACGGGCACACATAAGTTCCCATATACCCCAACATGCATTAAGTTCAATTACCATATATAATTAGATAGTGCACTAACTACAAGCACAAAACAAAGTAAAATAGGAAGGAATATACTGACTTAACCTTGAAGTCAAGTATTCCCAATAGTCCTTCATAGTCTCAAACTTAGCATCCCCAATAACCTAAGTAAGGTAACTAAAGTAAATAAGACTCATCTTAAATGTAATCTATTCACTAGCCTTGCTATAATTTCCTTATTTCTGCTTATTTCGTATCTTGGTCATAACTTTCTCATTTTAGGTCAAAATTTTGTGTTCTTATAGTCGATTTCCATCATTTTTTAGTGTTCTTTCATTTGGTGAGGTTATTTTTAAGCTTTTGGATCAGCAAGGTTTTAGATTAGGCCTTACAAGTTTGTAGGCCTTACAAGTTTGTAGGCCCAAAGGGTAAGTTTGGTCACTTTAGGGTTTGAACCTAGTTTTGGGTTTTAGGCTTAGTTTTTTTATCTTGGACCTTACACTTAATAGTTTAGGCTTTCTTTTAAGTATTTTAAGTGGACTTTTCTACCCAACACTTTAAAACTTCACTTTGGGCCTTGGTGTTGCTTTGGTGAGCCTAAATGGGCCATTTTTACTAGTTTAAGGCCTTGGCTTGCTAAGGAGCCTATAGGAGATAGCTTTAATAGACATTTGGACTTAATGGGCCTTTTATATTTTATTTTATGAGCTTTTTAATATAGGGTTTAAATCTGGTCACTAAGTTATTGGGCTCTATTCTTGATTTTTTTTAAGAGCTTTTGGGCTTATCTTGCATTTTAGGGCCTTAAGCTTAACTCCACTTATGATTTTAGGCTTAAGCCCACTAAAGGCCTTAAGACAAGCACCACTTTCTATTAGGATTTAGATCTGGTTCTTTTCATTTATTGGGTTCCTAATCATATTTCTAAGGCCCTAATCACTAACTAGGCTAGTTTAGGCTTAATTTGCATTCTAAGACCCTAAATTTGATTCTAACTTATTCTAACGGGCCAAATATTCTAATGGATCCACTAAATAACCCATTTTATTAAGTGTTTTAGTCTGGTTCATTTCATTTGTAGGGTTTCTAACACTATTCCTTAGGCCTTAATCACCAACTTAACTAGTTTAGGTTATTAACTCATCATTCCCCTACTTAACTTGTTTAATTACATCCTAAATCATATTTAACACTAAATAATTATGTTATTAAGGTAATAAATCAAAATTTACAGATTTGAAACTTTCATGAAAGTGGTGGTCAAGTAGGGTTATTCTAGACTTTCCTTTAACTTCTTTAATCCAAAACTTATTCTAGTATGTTTTCTTGTTTTAATCACATTTCTACTTGTTTTAAGCTAATAGCATCACCTAATATGGTGAAAACAAGATGGATACATATCAAAGAGGGGGTAGCATGGATCATACTTAAGGAGGTTTCATGGATTTTAATCGACATCTTTTTAAGTTATCTACATAGAACTATCTCCTACACCTCTAGAATACAAATAGCAAACTAGCTAAGTATATAAATGAATGTGTAATTATAAGGCTCTAAAATGATATGTACATGATTATAACATATTTATATAGTATTTCTAATCTTAAACTCTTAAGATATCATAAGTATAACATATGTGAACAAAAAAGTCAAGTCGGGTGAGTTTTACCTTAAGTTGGCTTACATGAGTTTCAACTTATCCACTCAAAAACAAAGTTGAAAATTACTCCTTTAAGAGAAAATGTTTGTCAGCAAGAAACTAAGGTGTGTGTGTGATGTTTTGGTGGCGGTGGCCTGCCATTTGATGGCGTATGGTGGAGGTAAAATCAAAAGGCACTAAGATGCACGATGGAGGGGGAGAAGGGGAGGGAATAGCTCCTTTTATTTTCTTCCCTTTTTCCTTTGGTTTTTGTTTGGGTTTCTAAGAGTGTTTCCTACGGTTTTTTATGTGTGAAAAATGGTGTCAAAGGAAGGTTTTGGAGGGGTGAAATAACAGATATTGAAGGTGGATTCAAGGGGATAAGAGGTGGCTATCTTAGGATAAGGGTACATGGTTCCCTCTTGTTACTATTGTATCTTGTTTGCTTTTTACCAAATGAAGGAGGATTTTGTCTCTTTAAGGACAAGTGTTCTTTAATTCCCAATTAATCCTTTGTCTTTTATTCTTAATTTAGTTTGACTTGCTACTAATTAAGGTGTAAAGAGAGTTGGTAGATAGATTAAAGGGTAATTAAGCTAATTAATTACAATTGTACTTAATTAAGCAATTTAGGCCTAATTAGGATGTAACTAGAGTCTTGTTGTATTTTATCACTTTAATTAAGTTCATTTACCTATATTACTTTGTTTGTTAGAGTTCTTTATTATTTGGGACCGATTAGGGTTTTTGGATCACGTACGAGACTGGCGATTTAGGGTTTTCTAGCGATTAGAGAAATTATTTGCGATTAATGAATAGTTTAGGGATATGCTTAGGGTTTATTAGTTGAATTAGGGTTTTAGACTTCCAATTAAGGTTTTACTCAGTCTATTGATATTTTCCAATCGTTTTAAGGTTTCTCACATATTAAGGTTTTATGCGTACGATTAAGGTTTTAAGGTTTTACTCTCTTTAAGGTTTTCTGACTTTATTACTTAAGGTTTATGACTTATTATTTAGGGTCAAATCGTTTAATATATGGATTTTATTATTATATAATTTATTATCATATATTGAGTAGTTTTAAGGATTACTTATTAACTCCTATATCTAACTTCGAGGTTAAATCCAAAAGTTTATAGGGTTTACATTATCTTCATAAGTATAACATTGCCATTCTTAAGGAGATAATTTTATGTAATTATGTCAGTTTCATATGATTAATCATTCTTGACTTATAGTTAATTATGTTGTAAAACTCGATTAGTAGATTAAGGTGTAATTAAGTTTCTTAATCTTAATTACTCATACACTTTACATTAATTAGGTATAGTTTAGGGCTTAATGTGCCAAATTAAGTTGGTTAAGCTCATTGGGTCATCTTGTCTAATTAGTTTAAGGAATTGAGATAATTGTTACTATTTAGGTATGTTTTAGAGGGTAGATTAAGGTTTTAGGGAAATTAAGCAATTAGTCTTCGATTAATGAATAGTTTTACTATTTAATTAGAATACAATAGTTGGATTAGGGTTTTACAATCATTTTAAAGGTTCGTACATATTAGGGTTCCAATTAGGATTTTAGTGTTTGAATGTTCATTTAAGGGCTAGAGTGTTCGTTTTAAGGTTTTGAATTCATTGTTAGGGTTATCTATACAAATATTCATTTTTGAGTTTAACTTATTCTTTATTGGTTTAAGTGAGCTCTCATAGGCTTAGACTATCAATCTCTTTCTCATTGGGGTTTAGGGTTAGTTTCGTTAGATTAGGTTGACCTTGGGAGTTAACATTAGTTATTGATATTTGCTTATATGATTTTAAGGCTTTTGAGTGTAGGGGTTAACTAGTGCTTGGACTGCCATTTAGGGTTTTAGGAGTTCGAGTTCAACTTTTTAAGAGTGTCTTTTAGGTTTAAGGTTAGTTATTTTACCAACACTAAAGATATCTTTTAGAAAATCTTATTAACTTCAAACCCCTTATCTATGAAATTTGTAGGGTTTACAGATGATATGTTAGATGAACCAAGTGGTGCAAAGGTGTTTAGCAAGATTGATTTGAAGTCTAGATACCACTAAATTTGAATGAGTTAAGGGGATGAATGGAAAATTACCTTTAAGACCCGACATGGCCTATATGAGTGGATGGTCATGCCTTTTGGACTATGAAATGCCCCAGGCACTTTCATAAGACTGATGAATCATGTTTTGAGAAATTTGATTAGGAAGTTTGTAGTTGTCTACTTGGACGACATTCATGTCTATAGTACCAAACTAGCAATGCACACTGAACATCTTAGAGCTGTTTTTAATGTCTTTCAAGCATAGAGGTTGTTCGGAAACTTGAAGAAATGTTGTTTCTACCAGGAAGAAGTGATCTTCCTAGATTACGTAGTTGATGGGAAAGGATTAAGAGTGGATGAAGAGAAGGTACAAGCAATTGTTGAGTGGCCGACCCCAACTTCTTATGCTAAGGTGAGAAGTTTCCATAAATTAGCATCATTCTATTGATGCTTTATCTAAGGGTTTAGTATTGTAGTAGTATCTTTGACTGAGCTTACAAAGAAGAATGTAGAGTTCAAGTTAGGGGAGAAAGAGGAGAGAATTTTACCGAAGTGAAAACAAGATTGACCTCTGCCCTAGTATTAGCTTTACTTGACTTTGACCAAGTGTTTGAGCTTAAATACAACGCATTAGGAGTTGGCATTAGAGCTATACAAATGTAAGAAGGTCGATCTATCGCTTATCATAGTGAGAAGCTTAAAGGAGTGTAATTAAACTATTCTATTTATGACAAAGAACTTCTGGCCTCAATTCGAGCTCTTCGAGTGTAGTAACATTATCTTTTGCCAAAAGAATTTATCATATTCATGGATCATGAGTCCTTAAGATATTTATGGAGCCAATCTAAGCTTTTCAAATGCCAAGCTAAATGGATTGAATTTTTCGAGGGATTTAATTTTGTCATTTAAGTACAAACAAAGTAAGAATAATATAGTTGTTGATGCTCTATCGAGCAGACATATTCTATTCACTAAGTTGTAGGCCAAGCTGTTAAGGTTTGCAAGCATCAAAGAGCAGTGTCAGAATTATTCTCATTTTGGCCCATATATAAGCACTATGGAGAAGGAAAAGTAGTAGATGAGTACCATATGGAGGATGGATATCTATTATGAGTTAGCAAGTTGTGTGTGCTGACTTGTTCAATTAGAAAGCTGTTGGTGAAAAAGGAATACAGTGGAGGACTCTGTAGACACTTTAAGGAATGGAGAACGTATGAGCTATTGAATGATAGGTTCTTCTAGTTAGAATGAAATGTGACATGTATCGTGTGATAAAAGGATGTGCCATTTATAAGAAGGCAAAGAGCTAAGTAGAACAAAGGAAGGAAATGCCTCTACCTATTTCGACCAAACCATAGGTTGACCTAAGTATGGATTTTTTCATCGGAATACCCTAAATTGCTCGAGGCAAAGCTCTGTAATGGTTATCGTAGATAAGTTTAGCAAAATGACACATTTCATACATTGCAACAAAACTAATGATGCCTCGACTATTACTTCTTTGTTTTTACAGGAAGTAGTTCGCTTGCACGGATATCGAGCCCTATTTCAATTTCCTTAATTTAACCTTTATCAAGCATAACCTATATAATATAAGTTACTTGACATTAAACCAAGGCAATACTTTTCTTAAAAAAAAATTCAAAAATTAGAGTTGCCAACTGCTGCAACTAGTAAAAATGAAATTGGGGGTTTTGAGTGGGAAAACCCTAATTTGATCAATGATCAATAGATTTTCTAAAAAAATGATTTTTATAAGATTAAACTAGAAAAAACCAAGTTTGCTGGCTAACCTATTAAGACTAAGTTATCATGTGAAAACTAAATAAAAATTAATGGGCTTTTATTTTTATAATTTTCTAAAAATGCTAAAAATATACCTAAATAAGCAAAAGATAACTAAAGTGATTTTTTTATTATTTTTATATTACGAATTTATAAGAAAAAAGGGAAATTTTCATTTTTTTCTATGGTTGCCCCAAAGGTATCTACGTACCTGGTAATCGAGATTAAACCAGTCATAGTTCTCTTTTTCATAAAATATTTAGTGGGTGAATTTCTTTTATTTTTTAAAACCAAGCTAGGTTTACGTTTATTTTTCAATTTATTATTAGTTTTTTTAAACCAAAGAAATCTAGCTTTCTCGAATTAATGAAATCCTAACTAACTAAATCTTTTTGAAAACTCCAGTTAAGATTTTTTATTTTTAAAACCACTATGTGTCAAAACATATCTTTTCCAAATCATAACTATAAGATATGTTAAATATACAGTTAGATACGTATCTTCATGCGTATCTTTTCCAAATCTTCACTACTAAATATGATCTTGGTATGTATTTTTTCTAAATCCTAACCGCAAGATACATATATCTTTGAAAAAAAACATGATTTTTCTAAAAGATGCAATTTAACTAACTTTTATGGAAAATTGGAATTGTCTAGAAAATCAAGCAAACAATAATAATAAAAAACTACGCTAAAACAAAAAGAAATTAATTAGGAAAAATAAAAAAAAATAATAAAATAAAACGACTATTACAGATGATTCAAGTTGCACGTCATCGGTATGCTTATGTTTGTGTAGTGTATGTGGATTTTAGTAGATTGCTTCAATGAGTATAGGTGAAGTGCTTATCATGCCGATGTGCCCATTTTATTAATCAAGCAAGTACATTGTGGGTGTGTGTTGATGTGTCAGAATTAGATTGTACTCAATGTGTGGACGTGGAGTAAGTGATGACGTGCTTCGTGTGAGGATTGTGTAGGGGATCAGGGCTATTCGATCAACATAAGTGTGAAGTGGTGTGCATTGTGTTAGTACAGCTATGCGGAATTTAGTGTGCATGGCAGGGGCATAGACTTTGTCAAGAGATTCATAGGGTATGGAATTTTAGGCGAAGGAAAGTCAGTGTTCGATTGTAGGATTTCAAACATTGGGAATAGACTTTGGATTGTTGGAAATTTGGAATTAAAATTTCGTCTGACTTCAGCCTCGGAAATTTAGATGTTAGATTTTTAGTTCGGAAATTTAGACGTTGGATCTCATCTAACTTCGAATTATGGAAATTTGGAATTGAAATTTGGGCAGTAGATTGCGAAAAGTTAATCGTCAAGCTTTGTGGAAATTTGGAATTAATTGTGGGAAGTAAAAAAAAGCGTCCTTAACTCTACCGTTAAATCCTTATTTATAAACCAATAATTGGATTTTTCGTACTAAAGATATAGAAGATTCGATAATGATTTTTTTGAAGATTTACCCTAACTTCTAGAAACCCTACTTAATTCAGGATTTCTATCTTTCAAGACCTAATCCAATACAATCCAATCTTGTTATAGCTTAACAACTTATTTAATAAATCCTAAGTCCATTCTAACCCAATATAAATTAAATAAAATTCTATTTTAAATTAGACTAGGCCAAAATTATTTTAATAAAATCCAACTCTCAAATAACTTAATGACTTATTAAATTAATCACACACCGTTATCCAATTTGATATTAAATGATCCGATGTGACTTGGCTCAACTCAACTTGACTCGATATTATTTGACTTGACTAGATACAACACCACACGACACGACTCGATATGATATGATTTGATAGAATACGACTCTCTCTTTTTATTTTTCTTTTTTTTCTTTTTAATTTTTTTTATTTTTAATTTTTTTTTATTTTCTTATTCATTTATTTATTTATTAACCTAGCTCATCTAAAAGAAATGAAAATGAAAAAAATAAGGTATCTATAGCTGTCCCTCTTTATATTAAAGTTCGATTAAAACTTCACTACAAAGACAAAAGAGATACCCATTTTTGCTAAACCCAACTTGAGTAATCCGAAGAGGATAGATTTATTCAAGACTAAAACTTTGTTTTGGTGGATAATTTGAAAAGGATATATCTCTTCAAGATTAAAACTTTATTTTGGTGGATAATCTGAAGAGGATAGGTCTCTTTGAGATTTCAAATGTTTTGGTCTAGTGGATAATTTGAAAAACATAGATCTTTTCAAGATTTCAAATGTTTTGGTCTAGTGAATAATCTAAAAAGGATAAATCTTTTCAAGATTTCAAATGTTTTAGTAGATGATTTGAAGAGGATAAATCTCTTCGAGATTTGTTTTAACTTGTCGAACAATTCGAAGAAGATAGATCTCTTTAAAATTTCTTTTTGACTTGTTGAACAATCTGAAGAGGTTTTTTTAATTTGGTGAACAATCCGAAGATGATAGATCTCTTCGAAATTTGTTTTGACTTAGTGATCCGAAGAGGATAGATCTCTTCAAGATTTCAAAAAAAAAAACTACTTCCTTTAGTGGATAATCCGAGGAAGATAGATCTCTTCGAGATTTCAAAAACTTACTTTGATGAAGGATCCGAAGAGGATAGATCTCTTCGAGATTTCTTTTACTTTAATCCAAAGAGGATAGATCTCTTTGAGATTTTTTTTTATTTGGTGAATAATCCGAAGAGTATAGATCTCTTCAAGATTTGTTTTGATTTAATGAATAATCTAAAGAGGATAGATTTTTTTTAGATTTCTCTTAATTCGATGAATAATCCAAAGAGGATAGATCTTTGCAAGATTTCTTTTGGTTAATCTGAATAGAATAGATATCTTCAAGATTTGTTTCGGTTAATCCGAAGAGAATAGATCTCTTCGAGATTTGTTTTAATTAACCTGAAGAAGATAGATCTCTTCAAGATTCATTTTAGTTAACCTAAAGAGGATAGATCTCTTTAAGATTTGTTTTAGTTAATACAAAGAGGATAGATCTCTTTAAGATTCTAGCTTTATTCTGGTGATTCGAAAAGGATAGATCTCTTTGAGATTTCAAAAACTAGTTTTACCTTAGTGGTCTAAAGATGATAGATTTCTTCGAGATTTGTTTTGACTTAGTGGAGAATCTAAAGAGGATAAATCTCTTTGAGATTTCTCTTTATTTGGTGAATAATCCAAAGAGGATAGATCTCTTCAAGATTTCTCTTTGATTTTATGGATAATCCGAAGAGAATAGATCTCTTCGAGTTTCTTTTGGCTCGAGAGGATAGATCTTTCAAAAACAAGATAAGATGGCATTCTATTAAGGACAAAATAAAACAGTACTCTCATGAGCAAGTGATCTGTTAAATGATTAGACGACGCTCGTTTGAGCAAATGATCCAACTAAGGAATAGATAAGATAGCATCTCTTTGAGTAAGCGATCCTAAAAAATGACTAAATAGGATAGCAATCCTAGTAAAAGACTAGATAAAATAGTGCTCCTATGAGTAGGCGATCCTAGAAAGGAAAAAAATTTTTATGAGTTTTGACAAATTGATCCATGACTTGAGTTTGAGGGATTTTGATGACTCATTGAAAAATTTTAACCTCTTTTTTTTTTTTTTTAAGAAATCTCTCTTAGTAATTTTAAAAGTTTAATTTCTCTTTTAAAAGGTTTTTCTTTTTTCAAGAAATTAAAAAAAAAAAACACTCTTTAATAAACAATTATGTTGCTAACCAATAAAAAAGTCACGAAAACACTAAAGATCACAAATAAGGGGTTAGCTTCCCCTTTACCTGTTAATCACTCATTCCTTCACTATTGTTTCTTGGAGCATAATTCATGATCTCTAAACATATTAGAAATATTGATTTCAAACTTAGGGTTAAGACTATTCTTATTCTTGATAAAGCACTCAAATATTCTTTAATTTTCCACTAAGGGGATAGATATCATTACCTGAAATGTTCAGTCCAAGTGAACTTCCTTACTCTCTCATAGGTTTGTTTTTTCACTTTCGATATCAATTCTAAAAATTGTAGCCTCTCTTGTAAGTGGTACATTTTGGTCAATCAATAGGTCTTTTCCAAGTTTGCAATGTAAGGCTTTAGGTTAATGGTTTAAGCAAAGGGATATCAATGTACCTGGCCAATTTCGAAAGCAATTATATACAATCTATCCTAAGTTTACAAGCCAAGAACCTATGAGAGACTAAACAAGGGCTTGCCCTAGTTTGAAGAGCAAGTTTTGTTAAAGATAAGTTCATTCTTTTAGTCAAAAGAGTTTCATTAGGGTTGGTATAGTAGGTAAGAATATAAAATAAGGGCTTTGCTTTTAGGCTTAGGCATTTAAAGTGTTCAGATTTTGGAGACCATCATCAGTTCGAACTTCAAGCTTTATTAGTAATTTGGCTATTCTTTGAAGGTGATTCCCTTACTAATATCTTTAATCTTTCTTTTTTTTTTCACTTCTTTTCTTTTTTTTTTCTTTCTTTCTCATTTTTTTCTTTTTTTATTTTTTTCCTTTTGTTCAAGTGATCACCTTCCATTGTTAAGTTTTCACTTAATTGGATTTGAAGCATCGAAAGATAAGTTCAGGGTATATTAGCTTGAGAGAAGTGTATATGGCTTTAAAGTGTTTAGGAAAAGTCTATAAGCTTAAGGTGTTTGAATGTATAAGCCTGAGTGAAGTATATATGATCTGAAATTCTTTTTTATCCTAAAGAAATTAAATTATATATGACAATATTTACTCATGAATTAGCACAACTAAGGCAAGCACAATTAAGTTTACTCCTTTTCTCTAGATTGATGACCTTAATCTCCTGATTGCCCTAATGTGGGTGGTTCTTGGCAAGGCTAGTTTTAAGAAAAATCCTCTAAAGGTTCAAAGGGGTTTGCAAGGGATAACTATATTTAGGGATAATAAAATAAATGCCTAATCGGCACATTCATTCCTAACTTCTCTTTCATTGAATCATCTTCACGCTTGGGCTATAACTTCCTATTCATATTAGGATGTAAGTTTCTGAGTTGCTTCAGCACATAACCCATTGCTATTTCCATGCTAGTGAGCCTTTCTTCTAATATCACTAACTTTTCTTCTAAGGTTGCAACCCTTTCTTCCAGACCCTGACAGTGACATGCCCCTCGGGCTTGACCATCCAAATCTACTTCTAGCAACTTTTTCAAGTTTTGTATCATGTTAATAATGGGCCCTTGAATCTGTAACTCTTTAGATTCATCTGCCTAAGATGGGTGTCAATAGGCACTTGGGCTTAGGTATGAGCTATGGCCTTAACTTATTTTTCATGTTTGCTTAGAATCCCTTTTGCTGTGGCTATTCTCAACTCAAGAGTTTCAAGCAATTTGATTTTTCTTAAATGGGTGATTACGAGCTTTAGGTTGGGCCAGACCACTTAAAAGGCAATATTTCAAAGCCTATAAGAATTCCTTCTAGTTAGCAATACTACATTCTTTTTCTTTAAAAAAAAAATCAAGTTTTTAATTTTGAAAACATTTCTTTTTTTTTTTTTTTTGGAAACTTTTATTGAAAAAAAATGTTAATTTTAAGTTACAGAGGCCTAATATTGACATTGACAAATCTAAAATAACAAAATGGAAATATTAGGATGACAATTGAAGATATAGGATAACGATTATATTACAAAGGTGATATAGAAAAACAAAAATTATTTTACAATGAGAGACTCATTAAAAGATGACATGAAGGTAACAACTTGTAGAGAAAGCTCTATTAGAATTGTGACAACTTAATGGATCAATAAAAAGAATGAGAACTTAGATACTTACAAGATTAATAACTTTGAGATGAGAAATAATTTACAATAAGAATTTAATGGTTAAATCTTTTTTCTTTTATCTTTTTGATTTTTTTATTTTATTATTTCCTAACAATATGATACATGTGGGATATTGTAATAAAAATTGACTAAGTAAATAAATTATCATGAAACTGGTTTTTTTATCATAAAAATATCATTTTGAAATTTCCTTTTTTAAAAATGTTGGAAAGCCATTTAAAAAATAACAGTTCTATAATAATCTTTATCATAGTTAATTTCCATAATTATATGCCTAAAAAAATTTATAAATTGATATAGAAGTTTCTTTTTTTCTTTTTTTAACATTGGCATATTATGGTATAGGGGGAATATTAATGATTTTGAGCATTTTATGCTAAATGTTATGTTGCATAGCCTATTATTGATGAAATCAAACAAAATCTACAAGACCTAAATATATTACAAAAGATAGTTTATACAAACAAATATGCAAAATAAATGTGATGTAATATACTACACATGCATGCGATGCAATATATAGTCATTAATAAATTATAGAAAGTATTATGAATTTGCGATCGAGAAATACTCTTATATATAAGTAGGTTTGAAATAGGATTTTTTTAAAGAAAATAAAGTTCACGAATACTTATATATAAGGGTTACTAATTTTTCTTTAAATTTCCCTTTTGAGCTAATTGCGAATTGATCGAGCTTTTCTTATAATTTAAGAATAACTATCCCTTTTTGGAAAAGAATGATGTAAGAGGGTGAGGTTTACTAGTCTCAGGCTCTATAGTTCCAAGGCTTTCCCAAAAACCTAGTAAGCTACATTGAAGCTTGAGTAGGCTTGCCTATCACCACTAAGCAGGGGTAAAAACCCTATCGACCTGAGGGTTACACAATGGTGACCCGTCTTAAGTTCTTAAGGTAATGCAGGTTCGATAACATCTAAACACACAAATAATTATAAAACAACAAATACAAAGAACCCCCTTCTATTCCCCAATAAGGCCCATTGGGCCGAGCTTTTTTCTTAGGGTCTGCATCACTAAAAACCTGTTAGTACAATTATAATATAGAAAAAGAAAATAATAATAATAATAAAGCACATCAATTAATTTTTAATTTTCACATGGCTAGCTCACCATACTTCCCAAGTGAAGTTACCAATTCTGTCAAGCCCTATTTTGATTTCTTTAATTTAACCTATATCAAGCTTAGCCCATTTAATATAAGTTACTCAACATTAAACTAAGAAAATACTTTTCTTAAAAAAAAATTTAAAAAATGAAGTCACCAACTAGTTCAACTGGTAAAATGATATTAGGGTTTTCTAACCCTAACTTGGCAATTTCTACAAATTTTCTAAAAAAATGATTTTTAGAAGAATAAACTAGAAAAAATAAAATTTAGAGGCTAACTTATTAAAATTAAGTCACTATGTAAAAACTAAAGAAAAATTGATAGGGCTTTTATTTTTATAATTTTCTAAAAATATTAAAAATATACCTAAATAAGTAAAAGATAACCAAAGTGATTTTTTTTATTATTTTTATATTACGAATTTCTAAGAAAAAAGGGAAAATTTTATTTTTTTTATGGTTGTCTTGAAAGTACTTACATACTCATTAGTTAAGATCGAACTAGACGTAACTCTCCTTTTATAAAATATTTAGTAGGTGAATTTATTTTATTTTTGAAAATCGAGCCAGGTTTATATTTATTTATCAATTTATTATTATTTTTTTAAAAAACCAAAGAAATCTAATTTTCCCGAATTAAAGAAATCCTAATTAACTAAATCTTTTTGAAAATTCCAATAAAGATTTTTTATTTTTAAAACCATTATATATCAAAAAATATCTTTTCTAAATCATAACTATAAGATATATTGAAAATGCGGTTAGATACATATCTTTGTATGTATCTTTTTCAAATCTTAATTACTAAATACATATCTCGGTATATATCTTTTCTAAATTATAACTACTATATACGTATCTTGATACGTATACATATCTCAACCGTATGATACGTATCTCAACAGCACGATCGCAAGATACGTACATGTTAAAAAAAATATATGTTTTTTTCTAAAAGACGCAATTTAATTAACTTTTATGGAAATTTTGAATTGTTTAGGAAATCAAGCAAACAATAATAATAAAAAAATGCACTAAAATAAAATAAAATTAATTAGTAAAAATAATAAAATGAAAAAAATAATAAAATGATTTTTACCAATAAGTCAAGTCACACATGATTGATATGCCTGTGTCATGTGCAGCATGTGTATAGATTTTAGTGGATTGCTTATCATGCCGATGTGCCTGGTTTAATGATCAAGCAAGTGCATTGTATATGCATGGTGATGTGTCGGAATTGGATTGTGCTCGATGTGTAGACATGGAGTGAGTGATGACATGCTTCGTATGAGGATTGTGCAGGGGATCGAGGCTATTCAGTCAGTGTAAGTGTAAAGTGGCGTGCGTTGTGTTGGTGCAGTTATGTGGAATTTAGTGTGCGTGGTAGGGGCGTAGACTTCGTTAGAAGATTCATAGGGTACGAAATTTCAAGTGAAGGAAAGTCGGCGTTTGGTTGTAGGATTTTAGACATCAGGCATGGGCTTCGTCAGGACTTCAGATTATTGGAAATTTGGAATTGAAATTTCGTCTGACTTCAGCTTTGGAAATTTAGACGTTAGATTTTGAGTTCGGAAATTTAGACATTGGATTTCGTATGACTTCGGATTATGGAAATTTGGAATTGAAATTTGAATTGTTGATTGCGGAAAGTTGGTCATCAAGCTTTGCGGAAATTTGGAATTAATTGTGCACATAAAAAAAAAAAGGTTCTTAACTTTACCGTTAAATCCTTATTTATAAACTAACAACTGGATCTTTCGTATCGAAGATACAGAAAATTCAATAATCATTTTTTCGAAGATTTGTCCTAACTTCAAGAAACTTTACTTAATTTGAGCTTTCTATTTTTTAAGGTCCGATTCAATCCAATCTTATTATAACCTAACAACTTATTTAATGAATTTTAAGTCTATTCTAGCCCAATATAAATTAGATAAAATTCTATTTTAAATTAGACTGGGCTAAAATTATTTTAATAAAATCTAACTCTCATATGACTTAATGATTTATTAAATTAATCATATATCATTATCCAATTTGATATAAAACGATCTAACATGACCCGACTTGACTCAATATATTTCGACTTAACTTGATATAACACGACTCTCTCTCTCTTTTTTTTGTTCTTTTTTCTTTTTAATTTTAATTTTCTTTTATTTTTTATTTTTTATTTTTGTTTATTTATTAACCTGACTCATCTAAAAAAAATGAAAATGGTAAAAATAAGGTGTCTACAACGGTGTATCAAGGAATGTGGTATCGGACAAAGACTTAAAATTTCTAAGCCACTTCTAGAGAACCCTTTAGCGTTGGATAGGAACCAAACTACTAATTAGCACCTCTTGCCATCCCCAAACAGACAGTCAAACAAAAGTGGTTAACTATACCCTAAGATCACTACTCCGAGCTGCAATAGGGAAGAACTTAATGGACTAGGATGTCTACCTGCCTGCCCATAGTCAAATTTGCATACAAGAGGATAGTACATGCTACCATTAAGCACACCCCATTTGAAGTCATCTATGGTTTTAATCTTGAACTACCCCTTAATCATACCCCCATGTCATCTATTGACCAAGAAGATCTAGATATAAGAACCAGAGCTTAGTTCATCTAGTAGAGCTACCACTGTAGCACCCGGCAAATTAACCGAGTCGCCAACAAACTAAAGGAGAAAGGCAATGGAAGGAAACCAAATAGTTTCAACCCAACGACTAAGTGCAACTACACTTGAGTAAGGAAAGATTCCATAATAAAGGGAAGCATAAGCTTTCTACTAGAGCTAAAGGACTATTTAGGATGCTTTAAAAGACCAATAACAATGCATACCAGCTAGAGCTTCTAGAAGATTTTAGAGTATCAAACATGATTAATGTTATTGACCTCAACCCTTATTAACCTCAAGAGAACTTGGACAAGAACTAGCCACATTTGATCCCAAATCCCAATTAGCCTGATGAGGATGATAAGAATCAAATCACTAAACCCTTGACCCGAGCTTGAGGGCTAGAAAGCATGGCTAGGCAAATTCTTTCCTTATGTTCCTTCACTAGCAAATTTGAGCTACTGCAATTTGTTAAAGTAATGCCTTAACTGAACTAAACCCTCTCGTATTCATTGATTGTCTCTAGCTGCTGACTAGAGCTACACTCGAGCGATAGCTTGGTAAATCTAATCGCCTACCTAATCAACCTGAAACTAAGCTGTACTAAATGCATCCAAGGTGAATTCTATAAACCCTACGAGATTTTAGCAACCCAAAAGCAAAGTTAGATGGAAAAGTCTTCAATAGTCCTTAGAACCACTCAAACATAATAATAAAACCTTAGGTAAAAGAATTAAACTTTAAATGTTAAATCAAAACCCTAAAAGAAGTAAAGCCTTAAAACCTTAGCTAAATAAGCAAGAACCTTAGGAACTTTAATACTTAAAAGACCCTAGGATGATAATAAAATCCTAAAAAGACTGTTAAGCCCTAATTAAATGATTAAATATCTTGACATGACAGATAAATACTAATTTTAAGTTTAAATCCAACAATAAAAGTGATCGATATCACAAAACAACTAAAACCCTAACTTTCGAGCTCATGCGCGAATCAAATTACCATAAATGGATATCAAACCCTAATTAAACCCTAGGCACATGTGAAAGTACTTAAATTAACTAAAGCGTAATATCAAAAATCTAACAAAACCCTAAATAGACCTTGATTGAACCTATTTAGGCTAATTGTACTTAATTACTGTTAATCACCCTAAACAAGCCCTAATCCTTAACCAACCTCCATTATATCTTAATTTACTACAACTTAAACATGATTAAGGACTATAAGACAATCCCTTAATTACATTTAGTACATCTTGTACCTTAAGGGAGCCAAGATCTTCTTAAATTTGGTAATAAAGCAAAAGGTTACATGGTTCCCTTTTTGGCTAAGTCCTTCAATACACAAAAAACAAACACATTGTACATTTAGTACATCTTGTACCTTAAGGGAGACAAGATCTTCTTAAATTTGGTAATAAAGCAAAAGGTTACATGGTTCCCTTTTTGGCTAAGTCCTTCAATACACAAAAAACAAACACATTGTCCCTTACTCTCTCTCTCCTTACATGCTAGGCATCCCTCTCGCCCTTACTTAATTTATTCATTTTTTCAAACCCTAAAACACTCTAAAAAATTCTCAAAACACTCTCTAAAAATCAAACACCCAAAACTCTCTTAAACTTCCCATTCGGTTACCCATAAACCTGCCACCACCACCACTTCACCAAACCACACCACACACATATGTCCCTCTTATTGTTCAACACACCCACATGTCCATACACTTACACACACTCATGGCACAACACCTTTAAAAGGCTACTTCCTTTCCTTGCTCTAGTAAGTGATTAGGTTGGTGTTTCTTTGGTTTTTCTTATAGGATAATGTTAGAAAGTTACATTTTGTTGGATAATCCTTACTTTACAATGATGTTCTAGATGTTTTAGGTTGTTTCATGAAAAACAAGTAAGGGTTAGTGAAAGAAAAGCACACTTTAGTAAGAGTTATAACATTAGTAAGTAGGGTAGTGTAGTGTAGTGTTGGTTTTAGGACTAAATGATGCGTCTCTAGAGGTCAGACATACAGCGAAGCACCATAACGAAGCAAACCAAAAATAAATAGGGAAAAAGTTAGCAAAGTTCAGGTAGCTATCGAATTGATAAAACACACCACTCGATCCTACTCGATTTACAATCCGCTGGATATAACACATTGATCCGAACTGAAAGATCACTCGTCACTACTCCTTACTAAAGGGAATAGATAAGAGTTGAATAACAGCGAGAACACTAAGGTTACTTAAAGTGAATAATTCTATATTGAAAGTTGGATGAAAATTATAGTTAAGGGATATTATCTTAGTGCCATGAAGCTCATTTAACATGTCATCGAGCCTCGGTATCGAGTATCTATACTTGATAGTAATTCGGTTGATTGCTTGGCTGTTGATGTACATATACCCTGAACCATCTTTCTTAGGGATGAGTAGAGCTAGTACAATACAAGGGCTCATGCTTTCCCTTACATATTCTCGTCTTATGAGTTTGTCTACCTGACTTTTCAGCTCGGTAGCCTGCTCAAGGTTCATTTTGTATGTAGGTTGGTTTGGCAAGGTGGCGCTTGGTTGCAAGTCAATACAATACTCAATGCCATGAACTAGAGGTAGTCCTCTAGATAGTTCTTCAAGGAATAGATCAGAAAACTCATTTAGCAAGCTTGGGATTTCATTAGGGATATCTTCTAAATCTCTCATTTCTAATGATCTTCTAATCAATAGGAACATAGATTCTTCAACCATTTCAACAGTTCGGAGCTCCAGTTGGCTCATAATTAAGGCATTCTCTTATGATCAATAGGAACATAGATTCTCCAACTATTTCAATAGCTCGAAGCTCCAGTTGGCTCATCATTAAGGCATTCTCTTATGATCAATAGGAACATAGATTCTCCAACCTTTTCAACAGCTTGGAGCTCCAGTTGGCTCATCATTAAGGCATTCTCTTATTAGCTCAGGTGAGCTGATTGTGGGTTTCATTTACTTGGGACAGGGTTAAGGGTTACGATACAATCTTCTTTCCATCCTTAGCAAAGGCATAGGTATTCTTATACCTATCATGAGTTACACGTCGATCAAACAACTAAGGTCGTCTAAGTAGCAGATGTAAAGCTCTCATGGGGACGACATCACATACTACTTTGTCCCAATATACACTCCTAACATTAAATGGTATGGTCACTTGTTCAGTCACGTATAAAGCACCCTTATCATGAAGCTAATACAGCTTGTAAGGTTAAGGATGCTTTGAGGTCGGTAGACTCAATCTCTACACAAAAGACTATGCAACGACATTAGTATAACTTCCCCCATCTACAATGACCGTGCACAATTTGCCTTAGATGGTACACTTGGCATAGAATAGATTCTCCCTCTGGTCCTCCTCAGAGTTTAGCAAGGAACTTAGTACCAGTCTCAAGACTAAGGCCATCACTTCTCTTTGGTCAGCATAGATATAGGATTCCTCTTCCTCTTCGGCTTCGGGTTTTCCAATAGCCTTTTCTTTCTTGAGCTCGCTCTCATTAATGCTATCCACTACATCTCTTCGGAGCACCATGATGCATCGGTTTGGATACTCAATGGCTACATGTTCGAAGCTTAAGCATTTCACCTCACTGGTCTTCCATCTAGAGGTCTACCTTTTCTCATATATCCTCAAGGTCAGCCTAACTTCAGGTTTACCTATTTGATCAGTTTGGCCCTGTTAGCTTTCTCGGTTGTCATCAAATTGGTCGTTCCTATCCTCGGCCCTGTATGGCCTCCTCGCCTCAGCTTGAATAAGTCAACGCAGAACTAGGGGTTAGGAAAATGTTAGCTCAGGTCAGCTCTAAGCACTTCTCCTCTGTACTTCTATGCTATCTTTATCGCCTCTTCCAAGGTATAAAACCTCTACACCTCCACATTGTGGCAAATTTCATACTTAAGCCTAGAAATGAACCTCGATACTATATAGGTCTCTAGTTCTTCTACGTTAACCCAAATTATTAACATCTAGAACTCTCTGACATAGTCATTATTAGATCGACCTTCTTGGCAAAGCTCTTGCAACTTTGCAAACGAATCTTATAGGTAGGTCTTGAGTACAAATCTACCTCTCAACAATCTTTTCATCTCATCTCAGGATCTAACACCTCATCTTCTATCTCTTGTTTTAGCTATATTCAGATTTTTCTACCACATAGTAGCATACCTAGTAAACTCTAGTGTAGCAAGTCAGACTTTGACAACATCCATATACCAATAACATTCAAACACTTTCTCGTGCTTCTCTTCACACTCCAAGTATTTGTCTACATCTCTACTTCCATTGAAGGGCGAGATTTGAATCTTGACATTGTTTAGCCCTCGAGGGACTTAGTGCCCTTGTCCCTGTACTTGGTAATAGTCAACTTCTTCTTCTTCCCCAAACTCTTCAACATCCAGCTCCTTATCATCTTCCTCAATCTCTTCCAACTCCAATCTTCATCTAGTAGCTCAGTTTGCTACTTCTCTATCTCACTATGGTCAAACTGGGCAATTTATTCAATTACCTTGGTACTGTCTATTAACTTGCATTATTGTGACTAGACTCTCAATAAGGATGGTCATTTTGTCAAGTTTATCATTGATTGACCTTAGGGTGTTACTACCATTACGACCTTAACCAGGTTAAGCACCATTACTTTGGTCACTAATAACACCCTGAACACTTGAATCTAACATGGTACAATACTTCTCAAATGGATTAACAACTCGTTAACAACTTTAATACCCGATAATCACTCAAACAGAGTAAAAACGAGCTTACCTTATTTTCGTAATGAAAAATAGAGTAAGAGAAGAGTAATAATGAAATTTCACTTACTTACCCTCAAACACACTACAATAGCTATAAAGGGAACACAATAGCCACCAACAGCAAAGCAAACTAAAACTTTACTATAACTTCTCACACTCCTTCGCAAAATTGTGCTTTGAGACCAACAAAGCTAATGCGTCTTCGAGGGTCAGACACACAGAGAAGCACCACAACGAAGCAAATAAAAAACAAATAAGGAAAAAGTTAGCAAAGTTCGAGTAGCTATTGAATGCACTCAATACCACTTGATCCTACTCAGCCTACAATCTGCCAAATATGACATACTAGTCCAAATTGAAAGATCACTCGTCACTACTCCTTACTAAAGGAAATAGATATGAGTTGAAGGATAATGAGAACACTAAGGTTGCTCAACATGAGTAAATTTTGTATTGATTAGTTGATTGTCTGCATATAAGAAAGTGGGAGTTTATATACCTATCCATTAAGGTTATTTTACATGTATGAATAGACTTAAGGGTATTCTACAATTAGGTTACATAAAACATACTAAAAAGGGGTAAAAGAGACAAAGAATATTCAGTATGAAAAAGAAAGAATAATTTTGGAATATTGTGTTAAAAGATACGTGTCGCTTGGTAGCTGGAGAGAAGAAATATGATGCAAGGTAAGCGAAAGTAGAATAATATTTATAATTAGGTGTTGACCTAGTCTGGATCAGGTTGGGAGCTAATCAATCCAGTAAAGAAGTTAGCTGAATTGGAGTCAAACGCTTATGGTTGGTTAGGGAGCTCTACTTAGTTAGTCCTAAGCTATCTTCTAGAATAAAACTTCGCTGCTGGGCATGAGCATGTCTAACACATGTGAGGATCTGACAGACAGGTCGACAGGAGATTAGTTTGGCATAAGGATCTCTATCTCGACTTTGGTTTCGAACTAGTATTCTTCGTATGAGTCCTTGGAGTCCTTTAGCTCAACTACGAGTGATTGGTCCAAGGGCTTGATTCCTATCACTAAATCATTAAGTAATGTGATGGAACCCCCATTTTATATGCATGCTACTACTTACATGTTTCCACACCACTTGTTTACACGTTATTAAGTTATGATTATAGTTATAGATGAGTAAAAACATAGTTTACTTGAGTGAAATCACCATAAAAACAAGTGTTACATGAAAATAGAAGAAGTTGCCCTAAGAACATAAGATGGCCGCCACTTCCATGAACACTTCAAATCTTTAAAATTTAGTTTGACTTAAAATATGATTATTTAATGTTAAGTATGATTTAGGACTTAATTAACCAAGTTAAATAAGCTAAAGTTTAGCTAAGGCCCTAAACTAGCTTAGTTAATGATTAGAGACTTAAATTCATGACCACTTTAACCTTAATGAATAGGTATATAAAATTAATAAAAGTGGGCTAAACTTAAGGCCAATGTTGGGCTTAAGCCAAAAAAGATAAGTGGGTTTAAGCCTAAAGTCTTAAAATGCAATTTAGGCTCAAAAAGCCTAAAAGAACTAACTTTAAAGCCCTTATATATAAGTGACCAAATCTGAACCATAGGTTAAAAGGCTTAAAATAATTTAATTGAGAGGCTCACTAAGCCCAAAGACCCATCCAAGACACAAACCATAAGCCCTTTGTGATTTAGAGCCTTAAACTTAGAAAAGGGCTCATTTAGACCCATAAGAGTATCACAAAGGCCCATATTAAAAATTTAAAGTGTTTGGTAGAAAAAGCCCAATTAAAATACTTAAAAGGAAGCCTAAATTATTAAGTAGAAGGCCTAAGATCAAAAACCAAGCCTAAGGCCCAAAATTATGCCCAAACCTTAAAGTAACCCAACTCACCATTTAGGCTCATGACCTTATAAAGCCTAAACCGAGAACTTTCTTACCCAAAATAAGTTTACCAAATGAAAGAACATTTGAAAATGATGAAAACGACTATAAGATCACAAAAAATGGAGTTAAAACAAAGAAAATACATTCAAATTACAAAAACAACTAAAATAGGGTTAGTGATCCATAAGCTTAGGTAGCTAATGTAAATAGAAGACTCATAGATTTTAAATGTAGTCTTTAGATGACAAGGATACTAAGTTGGACGTAGTTGAGTACTGCTAAGATTGCTAGGTCTCATGGTTAAGTAAGTATACCGCCTTCTATTTTACTTATTGTGTGCTTATATCTAGTGCACTATCTAAGTACATTTGATAATTGAATCTATTACATGTTGGGGTATATAGGATATCGTATGCGTTTGCTATGATTGATATTGATTGCAAAATATCTTAAGATAATTCAAATGTCTATGGTTGTTGCATTATAATTCACGATATTGAAGTGTTTGAGTATAATTGTTTGGCCACCCATGAATCTAAGCTAATAAATATTTGACTTTTAATTGAATCGAACATGCATTGCATCTTATAACATGAATTTAAGGGCATCAGCACCATGTAGTAGAATGGGAGATCATGCTTAGTTGGATTTATATTTAATATTGTGCATTGAGATTGTTATCATAAGCCGTATTTTGTACGATATGTTCTTGCCTCGGCCTTTGGGAACTATTTGACTCCAAGGAGTGCTACCTTCTACTTGAGGCCGTATTGTGTCTATTGCTGAGGGTAATGATATTGATATAGAGACTTTATATTGGACGTAGATACCTAGGTTCTATCGTGCCAAAATACTTCCAAATTCGAGTAATGGTAGGTGTAAAAACCACGCTATATACAATTACCGACTAACTCTATATATCGTTGCATTGCTTGTTCATACATTAATATGCTTGATTAATAACTTGTTTGATATTGTTTGTTAATAAGGTAGGAAAGTTACTCACTAAGTAGTTGAGCTTACTCCCTATAGTTTACTATTATAGCAAGACCTTTAGTTAGAGCTAGGTTGAAGATGCCTGAGGTTAGTTGCACCAACATAGGGTTGATGAGTGTAAAGAAGATGAGAGCTCAATAGATCGCTTTGCTTATATTTGAACTCTCTATTATTATTCATAAGTATCCTTAGTTTATTAAGTAGCTTGGATTACTAGTAATGACTTATTCCGGTACCGTATAACTTTTATTAGGGAAAAACCTTATATCCCCTCTTATTTATGTTTGTGTTAGTTTTAAACGGATAATATAATTTTATATTATGTGCTCAACTATTACTTAATACTAGGAGGAAGTTGTAGTTGTGAAATGCCTCATATAGTATGCCGAAGGCCCTTGATCAAGGATAGTACTTGATCTTAGATCTTCCCATATTACATAGCAATACTACTAAGACTCGACCTCCCTCCGAGTTGTAACAAATTTACCTCGAAAGAATTATCTGTTCAAATTAGCACAACTACCCTACATTCTTTGCTCGGCACTTTAACTCAACAGTCTTCGACCTAATCATATAAAATTATCTCTTTTGCTAGAAAGCTATCCATCTATAGGGAGCTATGTGTCTAAGCAACCATATGATAGAATCTTCCATGTAAGATACCTGTTTTTGTTGTATTTTTAATTATACCCTTTATCATTCCTTCTATGATACTTCTTTTGGATATTACCCTTTTAGTCTTTTCCATTTTGGGTATGATGCCCTGATTTTTTAGGTATAAATATCCTATTGTAATGTAGCTACATGATCATCATACTTCAAAATATTACATATCTTTCCTTTTGTGATCATTGTATCAGTTTGTTTACTTAATTCACTCCTATCCTAACCCTCAAGTAAGACTAGGTGACAAGTACTCTCATTGGATTAGCTCGTGCGTTATATCAAGTTGAGTCATGAGTCTTCGGAAGTTCCTTGGTACGTTATATTCTTAAAGCTATTCAAGGGTCTTCTTATTTTACTTTCATTGTTGTTTGTGCAATTCCCATTTTGTTTCTTCATGCTTTCTGCAAGCTTAGACCTACCTCGATATCGTTGCCCTTGTTAGCTCTTAGCTTCGCATATCATCATTTATAAAACTTAGTAAAGAATGACCACTGTTGGATAGTGTTTGTGATGAATGGATGTGAATGATCAATTATCCTTATGCTTATCCATCTAAAAATAGACACATGAGCCAATTGAGAAGGGTTAACACTAGAGATCATATTTCAGGCTCACTTAACTAAAATCCCTAAAACAATTTTAGTTATGGGTTTTAATCATTTAGATATAGGTACAACCAAACTGTTATGAGGCTTAATCTATTGAAATATACTTATATTTTAGCCATCTACACTTATCATGTAAGTGATGTGACATAATATACAGCTTTATACGGCATCACATGGAGATAAATTATGTTAAATTATGCATATATGCAATAGTAATATGGTTGCTATTATTAGTAGGTTTTGTATTTGAACTTTATCCTACAAAGAAAGGAAAAACTTTTAGTACCGGGACTAGTCTAGTATGGCTACTTTGATGCCTAAGTTAGTAAATGAATGTAGGAAAATTTGAGTGAAATAATGGAGAGCTATTAGATGACCCTGGACAGCATTTCTTTATCGTATTTATAGACAAATGTCGTATTTGAAGCAACAGTTATCGGAATGATTATTAAGACACATCGAGGCCTTTTGATCAGGCACATTCCTGTGAAATGTTGGGAGAGTGGGCAGTTATGTAATATTACCGTGACAAGTGATAACTCTTTGTGCCATCCCCTTTGAATTCAACTTAGATACATATCTATGGTACTCAACATTAGTTGAGAATGTTAGTAACTCGGCCTGTTAGCATATGAGTAGAAAAGTGAACGAAACTCAACTATCAACATTTTCCCTCTAACTCCCGTGTTCAAGGATTTGACTAAGGGAGTAGACATTTAGTACTCTGGAGGCCGAATGGAGGACTATTCCTTAAACACTGAGTAAGGTGGGAAGTTCCTTAAATTTCCTAAAGGGAAGACAGATCGCATCCTATCTGAAAGGTCGCAATTTTCAATTTTCTTGTTTATCAAAAGGCCTAATAGTGGAAAGTATGACAATTGTCACCACGATTATCATTATGCTGTAAGCTTAATAACTATTAGAGACATATCAACCATTTTATTTTTGACTCAAATCATGCATCAATAATCTGTACTGTCATCTAAGCACGCATCATTTCCGTCAAAGACTCATTACAGTTGCAAAGGTAAATCTTTTGTATTTAAGGACTTTTCAGAATCAAAAACAAATTTCTTCAATCGCATCCATAAGTTTTTTTTCGTTTGCTTGACATCTTGTCTCACCTTAAAATTCTTCAAATACTGTAACATCCACTATAGTCGATTAAGTATGGTTCACAACATAACTTATTGACTTATCCTTTTAGATTTTGAAGTAGCTGAGTCTAAGGCTACTTCTCCCCCTTCAAAGAGGAGTAAGATGGCATGTTCCTTAAGTAGCTTAGTTGACAGTGTTGTGGAGCAATAGGATAGGCTTGCTTGTATCAACTCTCTTGTAACAGATGATTATCCAGAAGATAGAGAAGGGAGATTGATGGCAAGATTCTTGTAGAACAATGCAATTTACTTTAGTGAATCGCCAAATAAAGTGGCCAGTGCTGCTAATAGAGTTTTGGTTTCAAAGTACAATAAATTCTAGCAAAAGCTTCTTAAAATAAGGAATCTCAAGAGATCGAGAGAGGAAGAGAGGGTGTGCTTTCCTAGGGAAAACAAATTTCACATATACTTAAAATATCTCAACTTTAGACTGCACTTTTCATTCTCAGCTTTTATTAAGCAGTTTTTCAATTATTTTCGAGTGGCACTAAGTATGTTCTCACCTAACATTTATCGACTTCTCGCTACATTCGAGGTGGTTTGTGAAGAGGTTAAAGTTAGGGCTACGCCTCAATTATTTTGGTACTTTTTTATGATTAGGAAGTAACCCAATGGTTAGTAGTTTATAGTAGCTAGGTATAGGTAGAAGTTCATGGATGGGTTAGAGTCTAAGATCCACAAATGGCACAACAAGTTTGTGTCTATTGTTTTAGATGAAGAGTTGGATTCCTAGCTTAATAATCGATTCGCACAAAGGACATTGAGCTAATGTCAAATGATGCAACCACAACAAAGAAAATCTAGGAAAGGAGGAAAAACAAGATGTTTTTCTATGACACTAAGAGAAATATTAGGTAATATGAAAACGGGGAGTCAATCTTCTTTGAAAAAGAAGGTATGCTCCTAAGAGTTGGTTGTGTCGAGTAGAGCTACAAGGGGAAGGTCGTTCTCATTTTTTGGGGGAAGGATAAACTAGCCTTTAAGCTTTACTCGGCATAGATCATGTAAGTCTTTAGTTTGTATTCATCACTAACACATCTTTTATTGTAGAAATGGTTGTAGGGGATGTAAATCATGCCAAGCTATTGGCTCAAGCAATGGCTAAGAAATCAAAAGCTCATAAGCGTGTGGCCTCCACTATTGCTAGCACTTAATCAAGTGCTGTCAAGAAAGCAGCAAAAGAGGGTGTAGCAAAATAGGTATTGAGCTTGAAGAAGACCTCCCAACCAGTTGAGAAGTAAAAAGGAAGCGAGAAGCCTGGGTTGGCCAAGGCCGCACAAACTAAGATACTTCTAGTTGAGAATATTCTTCCTATTGCTGAGCTAAGAAAGGGTGGCTAAGAAACGATACCTTGAAAAGAGGCTGAAGTCATCAATTCAGATGCTGCCGAAGGATTATCACTCCCGGTAGAGGCTGTGCTGAGTACCAACAAAAGAAGTGGGAAGGAATTGGTTAGCTAACCACATACTAAGAAATCTTAGGAAATGGAGGAGAAGGCGAAGGAGACCATATGTAATAAAGCTCTCGACATCAGCAGTGTAGAATTCATCCTTAACATGAAAGTCAGCAAATACTTTATTCTGTGCTGAAGCCACAACATCTTATAGACTAACTTAGCCATGGGCGATTGAACGAAATCTTTGGCCTTAATGGAAGGTGTCATTCTTCCTAAGGATAAGAAGATTACGAAGAAAGACGTTGATAGGGTCAATGGTTGTAATAAAGTGCATATTACAACTAAGCTATATGATGTAAGTATAAATTGAATCTTTTCAATTGTTTGGTATGTTTGATCACTAATATTCTTGTTTATTTACAAATCAACAGCTATGTTCTAACAGCCTTTGATGGGAATCAGCCTTCAATAATATCTAAGTTGAGTCCTATCAATGCTCGCCGAAGCTGATCTACAACCAAAAGGATGAAGGGAAGCAAAATAAACACTCGGCATCAACTCTATTATCAGCCGAGGTGTTGAGAAATCACAAGGCCGAGTACTCGAGACTAAAGAACCACTCGGCACAACCCTGAGAGACTAGTGTTGACTAATTCTAACACTCGGCAATTATGGGCCGACTTATCTAGTGTCTTAGCTAAGCCATGCAAGATGTCAAGGACCCCTTCCTGAACTCGTACATTCAATTACCAACCCTGTCTGGTTCAGTACTACTCATCCCAAGACATGATAAGTGACTGCGTGCCGAGTCCTATAAAACACACAGTTTTGTATTCTTGTGTATGTTTTTCTTTTTTTTTTATTTATGAGTTTGATTCTTTAGGGTTTAAGGCCTTGTATGTTATTTACAATTTTTTCACTAGGGTTTAGGACTTGCTATAAATAGCAACATTTGTACAACTAAATGGGATAAATAGATAGATATATAGAGATATATACAGAGAGTGAAACTTTCCTCTTTCAAGTAAGGCTATTGTGGAGTTAGCATTTGCTGGATTATTGAGTGTTGATTAGACTCTTTAATCGTCCCCGTGTTCTTACTAATCTTGTTCTCAGATTGTAGTGAACCCTTTCATTTGAACCGATTAGTGAGTTACATCTAACCTTCATTTGAAACCCCAAGGGATATTTAGTATTCATGAGTCGTATCAAACTTTATTTTGAGCTCAAACCCCCTAATTGTGTTTGTGTCTTGGTGAGTTATATCCATTGACATTCACCATCAAAACCTTCCTATTTTTCATATCCATTCCTATTCTGTTCGTTTCCAGATCCGTTACCTTTTCTTATTTTAATCCTTATCAACCTTAGATGAAGCCGATAAGGAAATGAAAAAGGAATTATAATAATAATCTTTCATGTATTTTGCCGAGTGGTTTGGAGAATTCATCATTCTATGCCTTATTGTGAAAAATTGAGGATGCATACAACTCCTCAAAAGCTTAAACTGCGACTACCAAGAATGCGAGAGTAAGGGATGAGATGGAGGCCAAGAAGTATCAAGATTAACTTGCTACTAAAAAGTTAGTGCACACTTTAACAGCTGATGAAGTCTCAAGTCTCAAGGCCAAGGTTGATAAGCAGTATAAAGAGGCCAAAGATTTGTAAGAGGAGCTACGTAAGAAGAAAGAAGAGTGTTGGGGTTTGGGTTGAACGCTCTGTTCAATGAGTGATGAGAAAGATAAGCTCAGGGCATAAATTAAGGAATTGGAGACCAACAACTTAGAGCTAAAAAGCAGTGTTGCTGAACTAGAGGAGGTAGTGAGGAAAGGACCTTCTATGGAAGAGGAACTCAAAATCATTACTCCTAGCCAGCAATATGAGAGATTATTGAGGAAAAAGTTATTGGAGGGGGTTCACGCTACAAGTGAGGAAATCATCAAATTTCACCCTGATTATGATCTCTTATGCCTAGATTTCACTAACGTTAATGATAAAGTCAACAGTTGTGATGAAGACAATAAGGAGGATCTAGGTGCTAAGAATATAATTTGGGGTGATAAGGAGGCTTGTACTAAAGATCCAAAGGATGATGAGGAGCGTCTTTCGAAGGAAATCCCCAATGAGCGTAGAGAGAAGTCCATTAGTTCCTAAAACCCTAGCACTGGTAAGGAGATATGCTCTAATAAATTTCCATCTTCTAATCAATAAAATGCTATTACTCAATCCTAGAATAAGTAATAGGATTGTTTCTCTTATTGTAATTTTATCTTTTGTATGGACTGTATTGGGTTGAGTGGCTAAATGTTTGTAATTGTATTTATGATAAATAAGAATCATTTCTTCGCATAACTTAGTATTTCCAGAACATTTTATTTTACACACTTTATCATTTCTGGCCATATATTATTTTACACACTCTTATTTCTCGACATGCTTTATTTTACATACCTAATTTGAGCATCTTATAGATATTATTCGTTAGTCATTTGTGATGTGGAATAACCATATTACTTAAGAGTTTGTTATTCGACTCTTAGATTGATTTATGAAGTTCGTTAACTGCGATAAGCTTAAACTTATACTAGTTTGTTCACTATGCAATTTGAACTTACTAACTCGTCAATCATAAAAAGATCGAGAAACAAATTGAAACTTCGGATATAATTATCTTACAAAACAAGTAGGTTGTTGTCTTATAAAATAAACAAAGATGTAGAAAATCAAAGGAACCAGTTGAGATAAAGTTTCAAGTTCTCAGCATTCCATCACAAGGGATAACAATACCATCTAACCTTTCTAATCGATAAACCCCCTCACCAACGACTTCTTAGACCCTAATAGAATCCTCTTAATTTACCTTAAGCTTCACTTGTTTTTCTCATGCACCAGTTGCCTCCAGCTTTCGACAAACTAAGTCCCTAAGTTAAAAAAACCTTATGCTTCACTTTTTGATTATAATACTCAGCTGCCCTATGCTGATATGCTACAAAGCTAGCTCTTACGACATCTATTACGTCCCAAAGCAGTAGAGTCGTAACAGCCCCACCGTGTAAATCATCCTAAGATAGAAGTTGGCCTTACAACCGCTATCTTATACTTGATCTACACAAGGCGTCCACGATTAACCCGCTTTGAAGTAAATAATTTGTAATTTAAATAAATTATTTACCTAAGAAAGTGAGGAAATATATATATTCACTACAATTCAGTTATTATAATTAAAGTTTACAATATTTCTCCGTAATATATTTCCTAGTTATTACATTATTTAAAAATAAAAGTTCTAAAGTAAAAGCTTAAACCTTAAAAATATATGTTTGTTCTTCAAATGCTTTTCCTCACTCCTCAGGATCCAATAGTTGCTAGCTTCGGAGTAATTATATGCCGCTTCTTAGCCAGCACCTGCACGACGTTTATAGGGATGTGAGCAACCACAGCTCAGTAAGTTAGGATGAAGGACTTAAAACTATACCATAAACACAACAAGGTTATCAATCAACTTATTAAGTGCAATGCATGTGCAAGCAAATGCCATCACATGACGTTGTCCGGCCCGTCGTGAGATTAGAGAAATTGCGCCCGCTCTAATTCGAGTTGAGGAGTTGCCATTAATGCAATAGCTCACGACCAAACCTAGGCTTGTACAATGGAGACCTCGCTCCTCCCGCGACTACCTTCAAACCATTGACTTCACCCTCGCCACAACCTCCTCACCTGTCACTTAGTTAAACTAAGGATGAAGAAGGGACCCTTTGCAATCCTACGCTATCCCTTTGGAAAGGGTTGGGATTTGGCCAAAGAATCCTAGATTTCCCCTAATGGGTCGACATGCAAGTTCGATTATGATTACGAGTCATATATTCAATCAGGTCCAGTTTATGGTGATTAATCATTTCATACAAATCACATAATACAGGCTAGAACAACAAACAGAATCATAGCATCACTCATAATCAAGTACATGTACACATCTAACTATCTAACAAGCACAACCAAGCATAATCTTAAGCCTCCAAAATACAGCATCATATTAATCCCAACTTACCTCGACTCCTCGCTCACTCACTCGAGGTCTGACTTACTCAGGCTATCGCCGATCATCCCTATAACACAAACGTGGTTTCAATTTTTCATATAACTATTATAGGTTCATTTTATCCTATAACGCTTATTATTATGTTTTGTTTAGGGTTTAATATATCTAATTATCTAGGTCTTAAGTCTTTTACAATTATTTTAGGTTTAGGGTTAGGTTCAAGTTCGGTTTCCGCATCGATTTCTAAATTAAGTTCTAGTTTGATTTCTAAGTAATGTTTTATACTCTAAGCCTAGAAATTCGTTTCAACCCATAATGTGAAATTAATTACATTAATTTTCGATCTCCCAAATATCATCATTACCTCTAGTCAGTATTTTATTTCATCTTGTACACTTAAATCCGTATTAGTGTACCGAATTCACTCCCGATGTGAGAAATTTTTACATTTTTCATATAATTACATAAATTCAAGTCTTCCATTGGTTTTATTATATATCCCTATTATTTATATAATATCAATTTTTATCCTAATATTTTCTATTTATTATATTTTCAATAATTACATATTATGTATTATCACCTATTATGTATATAATACACTTCTAATATTTCTATCACTCTAACTACCATCTCTAAACATCAATTATCATTTCAAAATGTCTAAATTCACCCTAAATCAAATTTTATATCTAATTATCCCAATTTACAAAATTAACTTACAATTTACTATTTTTCTTTATTACTCATTTACTACATAATTAACCTAATAATTCTATCTAACACCCTAAATGCTACAAGTATCATACTCCATCAGATTTCAACATCCTAAAACATATACATATTCACTAAATCAGTAATTAACCATTTAATTATTTTATTAATCCTAAATTACCCATTTTATGCCTCATTTTAAAGCCTAAAAATTATCCAAAATTTTTGAAAATTAATTTTTTGAAAATGGGCTTCATAACACTGTTCTATATCATCTAAGTAATCTATACAAAAATTTTGGGTTCAAAACTACACTCCTAAGGTCATTTATTATTAAACCGAAACATGCTCGGTTTTGCACGATTTCTTAAGGACTATATATTACGGGAGACATTTTCATCAAAATAATATTTTTCCTAAAAACTACATACAAAAATATTTCAGAGTAACAAAATTCATAATTTTCTAAGAATATTTACTATTTTTACAAAATTATACAAAATCAGGTTGGAAATCGGACTCATTGGTCTAGGTAGCTCCGACCATCGCCGGCCGCCGTGGCCTTGTCGACCGGTCTGGGCGCTGCCACCACCATGTAGTGACGGTAGCCGTCCACTCCCAGGTGCTCGTTTGGTGTGGGTTCCCTTTTAAGTCCCTAATTTCACAGTTTTTCCTATTTTTTTTTTAACCTTAATTTTTCCCTCAATTTCACCTCTTTCTATTTTTCTCACTCTCCAAACTACCCAAATGAGCTCTGTGATTTTTTTCCCTATTTATAAAGCTTTGTGATAATTAATGTACATTAAATTAAATAAGACATTATCCAAATCCCTTAATTTTTGGCTTTTGTGTTGTTTTAATTTAATTGGCTGATTTTTTTTCTTATTTTCCCCAGCTGCCACGACCCAATTCTAGATCATTCCTTTTTTTCTGATTTTTATTTATTTTTCCTTAATTAATTATGAATTTTCTTTAATTATTTAGTATTATCTTAGCACATTTCGCGTATTTTAAGCAATTACGTGTATTTCTACTTACATGTAAATTCATATAAAACACAAATAAGTATTCCTAAATATTATTTAGGTTATTTTAGGATTTTTTGTATACATATAATTTATCTCTAGCAATCCGTTAATTATCGGAATGTATTTTACGCATTTTCGATAAATAACGAGTTATATATTTAAAATTTAGAATTTTTATAGTCTTTTATTTTATTGCTTATTTTCTTAAATTCAAACTTACAAGATCATTTTTACTAATATTTCTAAATTTACTTATAATTTAGGCTTAATCGGATTTTTCAGCCGATCGAAACCTTGAGTGACTGGTTATGGGGCTTACAACATCTTTGATTTCTTCAGTTGTATCCAAATTTAACGTCAATCTAACACAATTAACCATCAAATCAAAATTTTGTATTTATAGATTAAGTAAATCCAACTCAATTGGTAAAACTGCTTCTATGCCACACACTAACCTAAAGGGGGTTTCCCCTATTATGGTTCTGTATGTGGTTAAGTACCCCCATAAGACATTTGGTAATTCATCAGCCCATTTCTCTTTAACTTGATTAACCTTTCTCCTTAAGCCATGTAAGATGATCTTACTGATGGCTTCAACTTGCCCGTTCGTTTGAGGGTGAGCCATAGATGTATAATTCATGCGAATGTTGTATTTCTGACAAAATGCTTAGAACTTTTTGTTATCAAACTACATTCCATTGTCTGTGATTATCATAAGTAGGACTCTAAACCTTGATATTATGGAGTTGGAAAAAAATGCCTCTACTTTCTATTCGATGATCTTTGCCAATGCCTTAGCCTCCACTCATTTTATGAAATAATCCACAACAACAATGACAAATTATCGATGGGCCATAGACTTCGAGAAGGGTCCTAGGATGTCTAACCCCCATCGGGTAAATGGTTAAGGACTAGATAGGCATCATAGTTCAGTAGATGGTGTATGACTTGATGCCTCATGCTTTTGGCACTATGGATAATGCTAAACAACTATCTTTGCATCTTCTTTCGTGGTTGGCTAATAATAACCAAGTCACAATACATAGATATACAATATCTATGCTTTAATGTGGTTGCTGCATACACCACCATGTAATTCAAACAACACTTGTTGGGCATCACTCAAAGGAAAGCATCGAAGATAAGGTTGAGTTATGCTACGCTTATAGAGTTAATCATCTATCAGCATATAATTCATAGCTTGATAAACCAATCTTCATGCTTCTTTCTTGTCATCAAGGAGGACACCATCTTTTAAATAATCTACGAGGGGATCCGTCTAAGACTTCTCTCTCAGGTAAGGAGCCAATTCATAACTCTACAAGACAATAGATAAACCTTTTTGTGGGAGAAATTCAATGAAAAGTTTGTTGCTCGGGTCAGGAAATGCCATACTAGCTAGCTTGGACAACTTATCAGTAGCAATATTCTTACTTCTTGGAACCTCGTAGATTGAAAAAGAATGAAATTCTTTTGTAAGTGTTTATACTACCAATAGGTACTTGTTCATTTTTTCTTCTCTTACCGCATAACTTCCTATGACTTGATTCACCACTATTTGCGAATCAGAGAAAACTTCAAGTTTCTCGACCTTAATTTCTTTTGCCAGTTTAAGTCCAGCTATTAAAGCTTCATATGCCGCTTTGTTGTTGCTAGTTGGGAATCTGAATTTTAAGACATAATTAACCTTGACATTATGTAATCCTTATAGAATAAGGCCCACACCACTTCCCTCATTCTTCCACATAAAGATACCATATGGGTTTCTCTGTAATCTCTACGCTGTCTTCTTTACTAGTGAACTCGACCAAAAAATCCGCCAACACTTGAGCTTTTAATACCATTTTAGGTTTGTACTACCTACCATATACCTTAGCTCTAAGGCATATTTCATCATCCTCCTAGAAGAGTTTAGCCATTGTAATGCCTACCATAATAGCTTATTAGTGAGGATTACAATTTGGTAACCCTCAAAATACGGTTTCAATTTCCTTGTTGAGAGAACCATTGTCAAAATAAACTTTTCAATTTTTGTGTATCGATGCTCTAGTCCTTGCAGGACATGACTCACGTAACAAACAAGTCAATACACCTTGCTATCAATTCGGACCAATACAGAAAAAAGACCTTGGTAGCTGACTGATAAGTATAAATATAGATTCTCTCCTGAGATAGGTATTGAGTGTATCAGGGGTGACACGAGGAATTCTTTAAGTTCATTGACTGCTCTCTCACAATCATTTGTCCATTTGAAATCTCTTGCATTCTTTAAAATTTGAAGGAATTTTGTACACCTATTTGTGCTTCTTGACACAAATCGATTAAGGGCGGTAATTCACCAAATGAGTTCCTATACTTTCTTAACAATACAAAGAAATTTCATATTTATTATCACGTCAATCTTTCTCGATTTGGCCTCAATACTATGTCAAGTGACATGTATCTTAAAAATTTTCCTAAAGTAGCACCAAAAATGTACTTTCGTGAATTGAGCTTCATGTTATGTTTCCTTAAAGTGGCTAAAGTTTCCTCAAGATCAGCAAAATGCCAATTCTCTATCAGACTTTTCACAATCATGTCATTAACATATACTTTGACATTTTGATAGATCTAGGTTTTGAACATCATGGTGATAAGCCTCTAATAGGTTTTGTTGGAATTCTTCATCCTTGTTCATTTTATAACAATATGTTTTGAAATTCGTGACAAATGATGTGTAAACCTCATCATCCTTGTTTATCGTAATTTAGTTGTAACTTGAAAATGCATCCATAAAAGAAAGCAATGGATGTCCAGTAAATCGACCATTTGATAAATTTTTGGGAATAGAAAGCAATCCTTAGGACATGCTTTGTTAAGATCCATAAAGTTTATGTACATACACCATTTACTGTTAGACTTCTTGACCAGCATACAATTGGCTAGCCAAGTTGAATAAGGCTCTTCTCGAATGAATCCTACTTTTAAGAGTTTTTGAACTTCTTCTTTTGTAGTCGCTCACCCCTAGAGGATAAAATGCCTTTTCTTTTGTTGGATCACTTTTGCATTTGGATCAATCTAGAGCTTATGTACCATTACATCTCTAAGGATACCTAGCATATCTAGTGGGGACTATGCAAACACATCTGCATTGTTTCGTAGGAAGTTGATTAAACTTTGGCAAATGTGTTTCAACAAGGGTTTCCCTATATTGGTTGTTTTTCCAAGGTTATCTCCAAAAGAGATTTCCTTCATTTCATTATTGGTACTGTTTATGCCAATTAACTTTCTTTCCAAATAAGTTTTTACTTAAAAAATCTCTTCTTACCTCAAGGCCCTTATGTATAAAGATCATGTCAACTATTAATCCCCTTTGCATATATTAACTCCTATAAGAGTGGAGAATTTGGCTTTGAGATGAGCTATGGAAGGGACGATGCTGAATAAGTGTTGACATAACCATCCCATGATCATATTGTATGGAGAACAACATCCAACAATAAGGAAGTCCACTTTATCTTCTACAACATGCTTGTCATCTCTAATCTAGATTGATAAAGAGATTATTGTGGCTACCCGAATGGGTTGGCTATTGAAGGCATGTAAATCATAATTGTAAGATTTCAGTTATGCTTTGATCTTTAGTCTCATTTGGTCCAAAGCGTGTTGGAAAATGATGTCTGCCAAACTCTGATGTCAACAAGAATTTTCTTAACCTTGAAATTGGTAATTCTCACACTAACTACAAGTGCGTCATTATGTGACCTTTGGATGCCTTCAAAATCTTCCTTTGTGAAAGAGATCGTATTGTCAATCTTGACCTTCTTACCTTGAAAATTGCAAACATATTTTATGGCATTAGTCAAACTCGCAGAGCTTGACTGGCCTATAGCAGGTCTATTGATAATAGTATTGATTATCCTAATGGGTGCTCTGCTAGTATTACTGTCCCTTATATCTCTCTCGACGACAACCAATTAAGTATCAATCTCCTGGTCTTTACGTCTCCTCTAAGATGGTCCTTTGATATTCTTAGCATCATCCGCTAGGAATTTTTACAAATGCCTACATTGAATTGCATCCCCAATCTATTCTTAAGTTAGATGCATTCATCCATGTTATGACCTTTGTCGCAATGGAAATCACAGTACTTATTGAAATTTTGCCTTAAGGGATTTCCTCTCATCCTTTCTAGCCACTGCAAAATGCCTCTCTACCTATATACCTCCATTAATATGTTCAAAATTAGATAATTGACTGGTGTATGGGACGAATACGTTGGAATTCGAGGTCTCTTTCTCTCACCGTTTAGACTATGATTATCGTCCATCCTGAGTCGATCTTTTGCACTCCTTCTCTTGTCATTTTTCCTATCTCTTTTATTTTGATCAGCTTCTCGTCGAGCCTTTATATTGTCCTCTTGTCTGATGTAAGAGGCGACTTTAGCTTTGAACTCGACAAAAGTTCTTAGCTTACTCTTAGCAAGAGACTTGAAAAAGTCTTTGTAAGGCTTGACCTCATCAGTGACAACGTTAGGTGCCACACTCATGTCTAACTCTAGGATTTGGACCATCTCAACCTTAAACTTAACCAAATAATCTCTAATTGTCTCATCTGATCTTTGCTTTATTATGCTAAGGATTAAAGAATCCTTAACAGGAAATTTACTTGCAAGGAAGTACTAAAGAAACACTTATGCTAATTCTTCAAAATATGAAATAGTGTTTGGTTTCAAATGTTTGAACCATGTACTTGTCGCGTTCCTCAATGTCGAGGGAAAAGATTGGTAGGCTACAGTATCACTCAAACCGTGCAACTTAGCCAAAGTGCAGTAGTACTCTAAATGATCTTTAGGATTTTTCGTCTTGTCATAAGTTTCAAATTACGGCAACTTAATGTACCGTAGAATAATTTCCGCCAAAATCTAAAGGATGAAAGAGCTCTTCTTGATTTGAAATTGCTTACTAGTTGTAGTAAGGATGCTAACATGCGAGGGCTTGACATGATGCACCTGCTACAATTACTTACCTTTGTCAACCTTCTTGAGAGTAGGAGCCAAAGGTCCCATTGTAACCTTGACTTGCTTTTTCAGCAATTCAGGTAAGTAAATTGAGTCACCACTACTCTTACCGTTGTGATTGTTGTGCTCTTTATTTTGATTTAGATAGACACTATTATGGAGAAAATTAAAGATCTTTTGATGACTTTTGTTTAGTTCCTGATTTTCTTTAGCTAAGTTGAGGCAAAGTTGCTCCAACCTAGCTAAATATCACTCATTAGTATACCTACTCTCTCTTTCAAGGTGATGGGAGGAGGTACTAACACCTGTACTCTTTGTCAACCTAGTTTTGGCCATATGGGTGTGCTTAAGAAAAAATAAATGGTGCTAAATGTTATTACTGGCTTTTTGGATTTAAACTTTATTCTCCAAAGAAAGGAAGAACTTTTGATACCGGAGCCATTCCGATACGGCTAATCCGATGTCTTAGTCAGTAAATGAATATAGGAAAATTTGAGTAAAATAATGGAGAGTTATTAGATGACCCCTAATAGCATTTCTTTTCCATATTTATAGATGAATGACATGTCTGAAGTAATAGTTATCAGAATCATTATCAAGATATATGGAGACTTCTTGATTAAGCACGTTCTTAAAATGTAGAGAAAATGAGCAGTTATGTAATATAACCATATTAAGTGAAAATTGTTCACACCACCATTTTTTAATTCAAATTAAATACAGATCTATGTTACTCAGTATTAGTTGAGAATGTAGATAACTCGGCCTGTTGGCATACGAGTAAACAAGTAAATGAAATTCGACTATCAATAGCTATTAATTTTCAATTAGACTAGAAGGGCATGTATCAATATGCCTATCCACGCTTAATGAAATTAGATAAGGTAGTAATTTTAATAGAAAGTTCGACGGCCGAAAATTTTCAATTGTTGATGGTTAAATAGTCTAAATTTTAATACCCAATTCAATATAAACTCCCAAAAAAATATTGGATGCTTCATCATTTATAAGATTTCTCATTATGTTAAAAGTCCAAAGCTAAAGCCATTAGTTTTATAATATAATGTAGAAATAATGGTTATAGCATATCGGTAGTTATGTAGTGAACCAACCAGGATCTACCGCCTTTCTCTTTGTCCATATTATACGGCAATCATACATTGGCTGGTTACAACTTCCATCTCAAAGTGCTGTTCAAACTTCCTGCTATATATTAGAAATAATAATTCATGAGCCATGACCATGTTAAAAGAATAAAACTAGTATTATTTAATCGCTAAAGCAATCGCTGAAGTTGACAGAAATGTTAAAATAACCAATAGCATATATTATCCTTTGGGTAAAATACAACCTTATGCATTATTTATTCTCTTTCGTCGATTTGGAATCGAAGATTGATATATATTTATCTTTAATTGATGACCTTGTTTCCACTATAAATGAAACATCCCCGAAAGCAGTGGATAAGAACTTCCATGTTTAGAACCAAGATGAAGCCGATGAAGTCAAGCTCGCTCAGATATTCTTTATAAAGTGTGGATTCCCTACATGGTCTGTTCAAAATATCTAAAATCTAAATCATTGGTTTATGTTCACTAATTCAAAGGGCAGCTCAACTTTTCAGCGAACCATCACTACCTAATCATCTTATCTCTTAATCAAAAGACAATTAAATGGACTTATTCATATTATTACCAAGACTAAATATTAGTCAGGCGTACACAAAATAAGACTGACACCGATCTGCAAATCAAATTGCAACATACTGTTCTTTTGTACATTGTACTGTTTAATCTTTTAAACTATGTAAAGCGGTTCAATTTCCATATGTACCAAACTATTTTAAACTAAACCAAATTGCATTGCTAAAACCTAAGGGAAAGAAAAAAAAGAAGACAAAAAATAATTCTAAGATAGTATTTAGTCATGTACTACATAAAAAGAATTTGATAAAATAAATATGAAGATAATTAGATAATATAAGCTTATTACACTATATTTGGTTTGCATAGTACTAGATAGAAAATTTTATACTATCCTTTGTGTAAGTACTAAACTCATTATTGTATTTTAATATTTATACCATTAATATTGTCTAATATATATTTTAATTATATTTTTATATTATTTAAAATACCATTTGAATGGATTATTAAATTTATATAATTAAAAAAATTATATACAATATTAAGTAAAAAATCGTAAATTTGCTAGCTATTAAAATATTAATTATTTATTTTATAACATAAATAATTTTTTGTAATATTTATTAAAAATAACATTAATTAACTTAAAAACGATGAATTTCGAGGAGTAATTTTTAGAATGCAAGATATTTTTATTTGTGTCCTATAAATTTATTTTTGTATCATGATCTAAGTGAGATAAAATTTAGGTATTTTGTTTAGTTCATCAACCTAATTTTTTATCTAATTACTAAGGAAAATTATAAACTGAATATAAGATAAAATTTTTTATTTAGGCCAATATCACAAAAATTGAGCTACCAAACACTCTAAATTACATGGGAGATTATTCATTTGCCTTATATATATATAGATTTTTTTATGATTAACTCTTTTTAATTTATTTTCTTGTGATCTTAATTATTCTAACCTTAAAAACTCTAACATTTTGAACCTCTTAATGTATAGTAATTTATCTAATGGCTAGAAAGCACTTGTATTTTTTCTTTTAAATGATAGAGAATGATATGGAAAGTAGGCAAATTTTATTTAAGCACAAATAAAAATAAAATAACTACAAATGCAACAGTAAAATGAAAGACAACGAAGAAAAACAAACGGAGTTCCAATTGAAACCGAGCCAAACTATTTTGGACTGATTTACTTCAACTTCCCCAAGTTGTTCAAATTGGCAATCAAAAGGCTTTGGGAAGAAAACTATAAAATGCAATTTGGTTTCAATTTGAACATAGGATTAGATCAAGCCGAATTTTATCTACCCTTGACCACATTTATATTGTAAGTCTACTTTGAATATCATAACCTATTGTTAGACCATTACATCAAATCCAAACAACAAGGGATGCTTCTAATGCTAACGTCCTATCATTATTGTTCCATGGTCATGGCTAATTAAAATTATCAAGCTGTGAACAAGAAGAAGGATCACGTCTACTATTTACTGTTTTCAAGTTGGAGCACGCAATATTCACTGATAGGTGATGAGCTTACTTGGGCAGCCTAATTCAAAACAAGCCCTACTTCTTTGCCACATCCTCGTCAACCACAAATTAGCTCTTGCAACGTTCTAATGTCCCACGTCGTGGTCTCATGTCGGAACACGGGAAGCAGGCCCCACTAGTCGACTCAGCACCATCATAAGATTGATTTTCAAATCATAAACCCTCTTGGAAGTTCGGTAACATAACAAGACAAGACAACGCGGTTGTTTTGCTTAAAACAATCGTCCCAAGAGAAAAAGTTTGAATTGATATTGTATATTATACATAATGTATATATAATATATAAATATTAATAAAATATTTATAAAAATTATAACAAAAGAAATAATTATTAAATCAAATATGATATACGATTTATATACTTTATAAATATTAATAATTTATTAATAATTATATATTATATGAGTATGAGATGTAATATATATTATCCATTAAATTTTTTCTAAATAAGGTGGGTATGGCGGCAGTGTCACTTTCGATCTTATGTGGCACAATTTTAGCTGTTGAATCCTCGAGGTTAGCAAGATGATTTGAATTCCTCAAAGTGAGGCTAGAGTTGCCACGATTACAAAGTAGGATTAATTAATATATTTCTTGAAAAGGGAATGACTTGATTCTTTTAACACTGTCAACCCTTTTTAATATAAATAACTCAATACAAACTTAGTTGAAGTTGAACAGAAAAAGTCATCAGGCCAATAATCTCACTTTCTTTTATTACCACAAGGAGCAATAGCCGGCCAATTATTCGACGGTAATCTCATCTTTCTTCTGTTTTTGTCTCCTTTAAACGATATGTCAATTAATTACCCAATTAACTGCAGGTACTTAAATAAAAAATACTAAAGAAAAAAAGGAGGCTAAACCATTTCAAGTTACGTTTACACCTTGATTTTCAAAATTTACACTTACAACAAATGTTCCAGAACATCGGTGCCCTAAAAGTTTTATACATAAGTCCTAAAAACTTTTAAGTTTCTCGATTGAATTTTAAATCTTTCCAAATATACACTCAAGTCCAAAGCACTAGTAAACAATTGCTAAATGAGTTCAAGAGTGCTAATATTTCAATAATCTTTTAAGGACTTTGCCAATTTTTACAATTAATTATCCAATATTTAAAATATCAATTTGGTATCTTAATTTTGTTCATTTCTATGATTAGTTACCTAAATTTGTTCATTTTACAATTAAATACTTAAACTTTACCTTTTTTTTTTTTTTGATAAACTACCTAATTCAAGCATTATAAATGATCTCAAAACATTTGTAAGTAGTCGATTATAAAATGAATAAAGTTTAGGTATTAAATATGATATTAATCCATCTTTTAAGGATGCCTTTTTGGACTCAATTATTTTTTCTCACTCAAGATTTTAGTTTATCTATGTTTAAAATTCAATTGATAAAACCTAGAGTGGATACTTACATTGGGGGTCTCTTTAGATTGCCTTTCTTCTCTTTCCATCTGTATAAAATTTGCATTTTGAAAAACCATCAACACTATATTTGATTTCTATCGATTGAAAATATAATGCATGGATAGATTGTCTTTATATATATATATATAATATGTATATATATCTTACCATTATTATGGTAAAAATGGTGCTAGGTAGTAAAAGATGAGAAGAAAGTTCATGTATTTTGAAGATAAAATGCTTAAATAATATAGTTTATTCATCAAAAAAATAAGTTTTTATATGGATCTTATTATAAAATTGAATAAAGTAAATGGCTATTTAGTCTAATTTTACATGCATTGGTTATTTAACTAATTTACTTTCATCTTTTTGATATTTTATTTATGCTAATGCAAGATTTGAATGAGATATCAAAACAACACCAAAAAGAATGGAAAAAGACAAACGAAAAAAGAAAACCTAGTTAGATAAAAGATAACAGGACCAAAAGCTCACCCTTCAACAACCTGGAGTGAAGGTTCTCAATCGTCAGATAAAAACTTAAAGGGAAAAAAAAGAATGTAAAATTGGGGGATTGACTATGTAGGCATACACAATATTACACCCATATATGAATGCACGAAGAAGGTATGCGTATCTCCTATACATAGGTGGCTAAGATTGTTTTCTCAAGGATTCAAAGACTTATTTGCATGACCCCAATTTTGCTGATGAAACCTTATTTGTTGAAATATCACATGTGGACGAAAGTTGTCGGATTGAGTAAATCATTTGACATGTGCTTGTGAGGAAAAAGAGAAATATGGAACGTCCTCATTGTTGGAAAATGCATGCTTTTAGGGCATTGACATCAATATTTAAAATGTTCCACATTTATCATATAGGTTTCGGATACTGAAAAAGGTTCACAGGAGTTGCACACACGAATACATCACCTATAAGTAAAAGAATCTTCATTAGGTGAAAAGTCATAACTAAGCTTTTTGTTGAAGCAACAACTCTTCTTAATTTTATTTCATGAGGTCATTGATTCCATTTGAGAGAACAAG
>JAMXBB010000010.1:65867762-65886744 GCA_024138015.1 Lumnitzera littorea
CCCAAAAAAAAAAAGATGGTTACGACATTGTGGTTGCTGTAAAGTATAAACGCATTCAATTGAGTTAATAATATTGATACCAAACTTTCCTTATAAATCCAAAGCACAAACAAGCTTAAATTGTTGAGTTGGATTGGCTGACAAGTTTGAACTCCACTTAAATAAACTCCTTAACGTAATCATTCGTAATTAATTTCGGCCTTCCTTCTAATTAACCTTAAAAAATTCGAACTGGACTGTGGATTGACAAAGCCATATGTGCACTTCAACTTAATTAAGGTTTATTTAGATTCCCAGGCGCATTGAATTGGGAAAATTCAACTAACTAGCAAATATGATCCACACTTGATTTCTTTGTGAGCTAGCTACATTCGTTTATCTCTTACTGAAACTTTTAGCCAGAAATTGTGTCACATATATCACAGGTCAAAAATATAAATGAGCTCTTCATATTCTGATCCAAAGTCTAGTTAATATGGTACTTAGAAGAAATTTGGACATAATCCCTATTATTGTTGAATTATGCAAACAGCTCAATTTGGTTAGCCGAGCAAATCCGAAAATTCCAATCAAGATTATTGTATTGGGAAACCCTAAGTCGTCCAAGTTTAAGGAATCTGCATATGATTTTTCAGGGCAAAAGCCATCATTATTTTGTAATTTTTGTCACGCAGAAACATTATTATAATTCAATTCCAAGTTTTATTTATGAGTTTTCGGAACAGTTGTTAAAAGGGTTTATTTTATTTTATTTTGGCATTAATCAACTACGTTTATTCATTCAATGAATTGAAATTTTCTAATCTATCAGATTCCAACTACAACAAAAATTATCAAGAAGAGAAAAATTATTATAAAAACATCTTAGCATTTGTGCCTCTATCTGATTGTGCTAAATAACCAGCAATTTTATTTGTTTCTTTGTAAAGGCGTGTGATTGCCAGTCAAAAAAAAAAAAAAAATGTCGAATCTTTCGTAGTCTGTAGAAGATACTCCATCTTGGTTTAACATTATTCTACCTATTGAAGATAGTTGACAATGTGTTTAAAAATATAAACTGAGTCCTTGGAAAGTTCAATTATTAACTAAAGTGATATCTGTGTTAAATATGAACAAAAAAGAAAGATTTGTGGTACTTATAAGAAAGTTCTAGATAATTTGTAAAGGTTCTAGACTAATCCTTGCAGAGAGTAAAAAGGACCCTATCCAAGCAAAAAGGTTAGACCATTTTTCTACAAACCAAAAGGGTACAAACCTTTTTAAAAAGCTTCGGACCATTTATTCTACAAAATTGTCCAAAATATTATATTTCAAGAAGTTACGACCTTTGATCATTTTTTGAAGTGTTTCAAGTGTTTATGTTATATTAATTTGTGATTAAGGATCTAGATTATTTTATAATTGTCTAAATTAAGCCTAACAGATAAGATTTAAATCTTGAGGAACAAAACTCTTGCGTCATGTTCTTTGAAAATTGTCCAAGTTATGTAGCGTGTTACTTCTCCAATTTTACTCTGACTTTTAGCACAAATTCTATTAATTTTCTACACTATCTCTCACACTGAACTTATTCAATCAAACATATCTCATATTTATCCAAAAAGTGTAGCTTGATTCTTGACTATTTGCTATTCAAGTTTCAAAACTCAGTTTTATCTTGGAGATTTTCAAATGCCCATATCAAACTTTGTACAAGAGGTCGTTCGTATTTTTAGACAGGATCAGACACAGAACCATGTGGTTATGTTATATGTTTTATAAAATAAACATATAATATTTACATTCATCTCCTATAATCAATTGTTTTCCAAGCTTGAGGGCTTTAGGGCCCCCTTAGGTCTATCCTTATCTCTAAGTCTTTTATTGATTTCATTGTTTTCATGATGGAAAACCATTTAAAATTTTCTGACAATCTTAGAAAGTTTAATTATTTTGGCCAGTAAAATAGATTTAGTTATTAAAGTTATAAATAAAGACTTTATCTAGTTGAATTGGTTTGATGGGTCAAACTTTAATCAGTAGAGGGACATAATGCATTTTTTATATTAAATATCCCCTATGTGCCTGATCTAGCTTCAAAATCAACTTAATAATTGAAGGAGGATGTAAGTATGGAGGAGAAGACTAAGTTTTCAAGGAAGAAAAGGGTAGAAAATGAATGTGGAGTTCATACTGTCAACACTTTGCTAGAAAACTTATATGGCCCTTATAGACTATCAAGTCTCCGATAAAGATATGGAAGGCATTAAAAGAAAAAAAAAATAATGTTTAGAGATAACATAAGAACAAATTCTTAATATTGAAATATTTTGAGTTTAATATGATTGACAACATCCCTATTCTAGATCAAGTACATGAATGGCAAGTACTTGTCAATTGACTATGTAATGTCTATGTGGTTATTCCATAGTCTCTTAAAATAGGGACAATTTTATCAAAGTTGTCTCATAGATGGAATGATTGCTAGAAGAAACTTTTTTGTTGGCTGAAGATTTAACTACTAAGAAAACTCTTAAGCATACATGCATGAAGGAAGAAGCCTTAAAGAATTATGCAATTGTAAAGTAAACTATGTAAAAGATGCAGAAAATAAGAACCCTAAAAGGAAAACAAAGCCTAGCAAATTTAATGGAAAAAAAAAAAAAAAAGAAGTTTCATAATGTTATAAGAAAGGGCATTATGCTAAGAGTGTTGATTTCCTAAGAACGCTAAGACAGGGTCAACTATAAGTGTTGCAAATTTGATAAAAGGCCAAGATTTTGTTGTTATTGTGAGCATTGAATTTAATGCTCTTCAAGTTAGTATGAATACTGAGCCAAACAAGGAAAAGAAAATCAAATTTGAAAATGGTGGCTTCATTAAGGAGCAATGGTGCATTGTGTGATGACCAACACCAATTTAAAAGCTTCAAGGATATAGATATATGTGAAGCCTTAACGGGAAATGGAAATCTCGCAAGTGTATAAGGAATTGAAATCATTGATCTCCATTTCACATCCAAAAAGAAATTGAATCTAATTATGAATAATTTGTGTCATAGATATGAAACAGAGTGTAGTTTTCCATCAAATTGTTATTGTAAAAAAGAATCGAATTAAAGCTATAATTAAGCCTCATGTCATGCTCTGAAAGCCGTTAACCGTAACAATTCGCTGTATATATCAACTTTTATGTCAAAAATTGACCACTCAATCATTAACATAAACCTACAAAATCACTCTAAAGCGTTCATAGTCCTAAAAAGTATACAAAAATATTTATGTCACATACTTTTATTTACAATAAGGATCTATGTAGAGTATTTTAAAAGTACACAATTACATAACGTGACTCAAAAGTAGGAATCAAGCTACAATTCCAAAGAGACCTAGTTGACTCCAAGAAACCTAAAGGATCCAAAAAGAAAGTCTAACAACAGCTTCTTCTTACTCAAGTCCTATATACATCCATGACATACCTAAAGATGATCATCATGATGCATGACCAATCTAAACTTGCAAGAAAATCTATAGTAGAGTAAGTAAACCACCACTTAATAAGGGGTAGGAGGCAAAAGGCATATAAAAGCTTAGCAAATCAATTAAGTTATCAAACAATTATTAAATGCAATGTATGAACAAGCCATCCACATAACATTACCTAGTATGTGGTGAGGTTAGAGAAATTATATCCACTCTAACTCAGATCGAGGAGTTTACATATGAAGGCTACAATGCCAACACAAAGGCTGTGATACACTCATGGTCAAACTTATACTTATGTAATAAAGGCATTACTCCTCCCACGATTATCTTCGATCCAACGTTTCCAACCTTGCTATGACTCCATCTCCTATCACTCAATTCAGCTAAGGATAGAGAAAGGTCAATACACTACACCTCGTCTAAGGGATCGAAATTTAGCTGGAAAATCCTAATCATCCCCTAATAGGATTCAATGTATATATTATTAAAGTTTTAGTCATATTTTTGTTAGTTCAATTAAAGGTGATTAATCATTTCACAAACACACCACACAAAGCTAGTTTCACAATCAAAGCATGTTATTGAGCTACAACCAACACCTTAGTAACCATGCATAAGCATGGTGTCATGGGACGAGAGGTTTAACTCCCATAGAGTACTCGTATGGCACTTGACCATCCACTATATCACATATTTACTCGTATTTTAGGTGGTAAGCTCGTCTTCTCTTCCTATTTACCTAATGTTCTAAGACCATCCTTCTTAAGGAGTGCCCTTTAGCATTATCATAAGCCCCCGTATGTTTTAGGAAGCTCAACATCACGACTAGTTTCGACTTACCATGGCCATCATCAAGAGAGCAACATTAGTTCACATATGGGAGGTCAAACCTACCTTAAAGAATACTCCACCCTATAAACAAATTGTCCGTTGATGCCACTCGAGTAGGTCAGTAGCATCAGTCTCCTAATCACTTGGAAATCTTATATATCAAAACCCAGATTCAATTTTCATAACATTTAGGCTCTTATCTAGTTCTTTAGTTTATTTTACTATATTATTATTCAAATGATAAGAATAGAGTTTATATGCCTTTACAATAAAAGATATACGTATATTTTATATACTTTTTAAAATAAATTATATTCATTAACTTCTAGTAACTCACCTAATATAGATATATACATATATATTTATTACAATATATACTATATAAGTCATATTAAATTGGATGATATTTATAAATATACATAGTTAAAATATCACTTATAACATATTATTTTAATTGTATCGAAATGTAAGCATTATTGGTCAAATCACTTGTCAACTATGTTAAAGGTAGTTGTATAATGATATTTCCCATAATATCATAGAAAATATCTATTTTATCATATAAAGTTATCAAAATTCAATAAAATCAATATCATTGAGTTCGTATGGACTCGTTGATACTTAATATAGGTTCCATTCGAGAAGATACATTTCAAGGGATACTTTTAATCCTAATATACATACAAATCTGTATAATAAGTAACATCACATTTATATAATATTATTTAAACTGAATATAATTTTACATAATTTTCAACAAATCATGATAAATCATATACTATCACTTGCTAACATGTATATATTACGTATTAGCTCATAAGATCACCAAATTTATTGAAAAGCACTATTTATTATATTTGATGTGACCAATATGACCCAAAAACATCGATTGTTCGACTTATCTTTAATCAAGTATCAATAGAAATAGATCCCAAATAGTAAATTAAGCTATTTAACTAGGGAATGTACACTAACTAGCACATATTATCAAATAATTCCATAAAAATTTCTATAGGCTAAGAAAAAATATATAGAATTTAGGTAGCAACTTGTTTCATCCATAAGTAGCTAGCTCCTAATTAAGTGAAATTACATTTTTGCACTTAATTTAGGTTTAATTAAGCAAATAATATCATTGACATGCAAAATTAATTCCAATATATCCTAACATCATTACAAGTGTCTAGAAATCATAAAGCATTTTTTTCCATCAATTATTTTTATAAAAATTAACTTATTCCAATAAGTTACGGCTTTGATAGTTTTTATGTTAAAAAATATCATAAATATTAAAAATGCATATCATCAAGATGGGCTACATACAGTTAACTTAGATGTATTAAGGAGTCTATATAAATTTTTTAGGCAAGAAAAAACATTATTTAATTAATTTATTTTTAGCTTAAAAATTTGGATAAATAAGGAATGTTATTAAGGAAGTATATAAAACATCTCAAATTTCATCAAAATAAAATTATTACATGAAAGTACACCTAAAATAACTTATAATAAATTTTTTCGTAATTTTTCTCACCATTTAGTATTTTTAGAAAATATGAGAAAACATGGCAAAAAAATGAAACTCACTATTCCTTGGAGCTCTAGCTACCGTTGGTTGGTGGTGGTGTGTTAGCTGATAAGGGTGGTTGGTACTTTGCTGAGGGTTGGATAGTTACTACTGTAGGTCTCTATTTGGTTGTAGAACAAGCCTAGGTTAGTAGGTTGCTCTGTTTTTCTCAATTTTTTTCTTAATTTCCTAAAATTTATCCCTAATTCTCTTTGAGTTTCAAAGGTTGCTAAATGTCCGAAATGAAGTCCTAAATCCTAGTTATACTTGTTAGAGGCAACTAGGATTTTTCTTAGTAAGAAAGTTACTTACATTAGAAGAATTTACAACTTTTTCCAAGTAGGAGGTATTTAAAATTTATAAAGTGATGGATAATGCAACTACTTTAGGATTTTTGAGGTTGCCATGATGCAATTCCAATGTGATCCACTAGTTTTAGATTGATTTCAATTGATATTTTAGGGTAATTTTGATATTTATGGTATAATTTATCAATATTTAGGGATTTTGCTAATATATGTGTATATATTTTATATACTTGGTACATGTAATGAGTAATCATATCCATTAAATTATGTTTCATCCATGTTACTAATCTTTAGCATATATTTCCTTTTGAAATTTTAGAATTTAAGTTTAATTTACTTATGTTTACGGGTTTTATGTAAATTTATGAATATATTTATTATATATATTGAGCACATTTAAGGAGCACACATACATTTCCTACATCATATTATTTACTCTATAGCTTAAATAAGTTATCTTTAGCGCCTCGTTATATCTTGGAGCTCAAATTTAAGGGTTCCAATATATTGGATAATTACATTTTTACGACTAAAATTAAGTATATATTGGATTATGTTTTAAATCTAAATTTACTAAGTCACTTATACTAACTTTTGTGGCTATGATGTAAATTTTGAATTCAATTGGATAATTTTTTCCTAAAGCCCTAAATCTAGGTACTGTTTTCCTAAATACAATTTTATGGGCTCATACCTAATAAGTTTGTACACTTCAACTGGGATCTATATGTAGGGAAGGGATATACATATGATGGAGTTTAACCTTGTACTAAAATGAATAAAGTGCACTATTTTGCTGTATTGTTGATTCTTGTGATTTATGACATATTAGATTAAAACATATCAATTTTAATACTGATAATTATATGTATAGAAACGAATATGGGAAAGCATATGTAATGAAAAATATGAATAAATGTGAAATTTGTAACTAGGCTAAAAGCACCAATGAACTATTTCTTCATGTAAAAAGTGTAGATGCTAGGGTTAGAGTGGAGTAATCACATGTGTGTTATATGAGTAATGTGTTATATGTGACTTCAAATAAGTAATGCGAAAAAGACACTTAGTAGGATGACTAGGATAACGTGAGGCAGGGAGGAAGAAAAAAGCAATTTCACTATCTCAAATGCAAAGGCGACAAATAAGGTAGCCTTGGGAAACTTCAAGCGTGTATATTGTAGCATGAGCGAATGAGAATGATTCTTTGCTTGAATTGCTTGTATGATTTTAGAGAGCAAAGGTTTTGCAAAGTTATATTATTTCTCCATTCGTTATAAGAGTTGTGAATAAGGAGGAATGGCTAGATATTTATAGGCTTTTGGCCATAAAAGTATATGTTAAATCATCTCTATGTTCAATGAGTGACATAAAGCTTACTTAATATATGTTATCCTAAATGAGCTTGCTAACAAGTCCAATGTCAATAGCCTTCCTCATGAGTATATGAGCTTACCTAAGAAAAGTAAAAAGCAAATCGACCAGTCCAACAATTCTTATTCCAAGACCATAAGTTAAATCTCCTTAAACCATTCCAAAATAGATAGGAGTTAAGCCCACGTAACTAATGAGCTTATCCCAATAATTAATATAATAAATTTCAACCCTCTAAAGAAAGAAATAAAAAATTTCTTAATTTCATTCATATTAGTTATTGATGGTTATCTCTTAGCCCAACGCCTCGAAGACCTAAGCCTAACTAAACCATTTAAAAGCCCCTCTCGCCTTTTTGTGAATGTTGCAAATTGGAATTGGAAATATACACAAATGCTTGTGTAGTGATAATAGAGGTAAACATTTTTCAAATGAATTTCACTAATTTTGAGAAGAAATAGAATTGTGTATCAATGTACCACTTTATTTACAATTACACGACAACAAAATGGAATAGTACAATGTAAGAATGGAACATTAGTAGATATGATTAATTTGCTAACCTTTAATGCTATATTGTCATCGAATTTCTGGTAAGAGGCTTTTTTTTTTAAAAATGTTTTGAATAGAATTTAATATAGTTAATATCCTAGGAAGAATCACATTTAGTTAAAAATCTCTTAGGAAATTTCATGTTTTATTAACTAGGTTTTTGAACAAATAAGAGGATATACTTTTTCCTCGTAGAATGTAAAAGAAGAAAAATATATCAATAAAATTTTTACTAATGAGTCCATAAGATGCCATAATAGAAGTTATATTTATTGGTTACACTCAAGATCTAAGGGATATAGTATATTTGGTTTAGAATCTACTATCATAGTTAAAACTAGAGATGTATACTTTATAGAGAAACATCTATGGTGATTTAGTTGAAAGTAAAGTTTCTCCTACCAACCCATGAATTCTAGTAAAACAAATAATGTATAGATAGATACAAAATCTACTATAAAATAGAAAGTAAGTAAGAGGGCAAAAAGAAGTAAAAATATAAATTTGGGATTAGTTGATTTTAAGCTCTTAGCTTCTAATTAGAAGATAGTAGGCAAAAAGCAGTAAAAATCTAAATCTTGAATTAACTGATTTCAAGCTCTTAGCTTGTTAGCAAATGGCACTAGAGACTATAATTTACAAAATCCATTTCGTACTTTTGTATTGATAGTGATCCTAAAACATATAATGAAACAATAATTTATGAGATGTAGCTTTTCAAAAGGTAGTGATAAATGATGAAATGGATTCTTTATTATTAGACAATACTTGGATTTTACTTAATTTGCTTCAAAAACCCAAGGCAATAATTGTAAGTGGGTGTTTTGTTGAGAATATAATTTAGATAGTTCTTTTAAACATTTAGGATAAGATTAATGGCCAAAGGATTTAAGTATCAAGAGGGAATAGATTATTTTTATACTTATATTCCCATAGTTAGATGACTTCTATAGGGGTATTATTGTCCTTTGCTTGCATTTACAAGTCTTACATGCATCAAATAGATGTTTAAATAGCCTTTCTGAATGATAAACTAGAGAAAGATGTATATATGGAACAACCAACAGATTTGCATGTCACTAGGAAATAGAAAAGAAAGTTTACAAATCAGTTTAGTCATTATATGGACTCAAGCAAATTCTAAAATAAAGATATGATAAATTTGAATATGTAATCTTGACATATAATTTTAAGCATAATGATACGAATAAATGTATTGATTAAAAGTTTATAGATAAATATGTTGTCATAATTTGCTTATCTATTGATAAACTTATCATCATTGAAAACTAACTCGATTGATACTAATAAAACCAAAAAATATCTTATCTCAAGATTTAGTATGAAATATTTGAATGTTATATATACAATATTAAGTATCAAAGTGTTGAAGCATAGAAAGAGCATTGTGTTAAATCAACTATATTATATTAAAAAAGATACCTAAAAAGTTTAAACACTTAGTAAAAAAAGAATATACAACTTCTAATGATCCTCATTTTAAGTTAAAAAAAGACTCTAAAAGAGCAACATGCTATCACCATAAGAGGTTTGATGTATGCTTCATATTATACTAGACTTGATATTGCATATACCATGTGCAGATTATCTAGATCAATAAGTAGTCTTATTACTACGCATCAGAAAGTTAGTTTTTGGTTACTTAAAGAAAACCATAAAACGAATTGGCTTATGGTAACTTTTGAGTTAAACTAAAAAGTTATTCTTATGTAAATTGGACAATAAGTGCTAATAGAAGTTCAACTTTTGGATATTTATCTTAAGCAGTGGAACCATAAATTAGGCTTATAAGAAGTAACTATACATAACACATTTGACAAGAGAAGTTGAGTTTATAGCACTTATTAGAGTAAGCAAATAAGTAAAATGATCGAGAAATTTAATCATAAAAGTAGAGTTAGATCATAATTTTAGTTAATCATTTCAATTTTTTGTGATAGTGAAACAATAATATCTCATGCCTATAATAAAATCTATAATGGGAAGTCTAGACATATGAGGTTGAGGTATGAATATTTTAGAGAGTTAATAAGGAATGCGGTTGTAATCATCACATATGTTAAAACCAGTAATAACTTAGTAGATCCTTTAACAAAAGAATTATTGAGAGATCTTATAAAAGATAGTGTAACTAAAATGGATCTTAAACTCTTATAGTTGATAGTGATAAAAACTCTACCTTAACCTAGCATATCATTAATTTTCAAGGTTCAAGGGATTGGGTAAAAACAAGTCACTATTAGCTATATGTACTGTAAGTTAAAAGAGGATGATGTATAGTAAATATATCTAATAGATAAATTTTATATTTGAATCAATTAGTTTGATGGAATCTACTGTTTGAACATAAGAATGGTGTCAATCTTACTAAAAGTCTGATCAATTTACTTTTGCAAATGTGAAACTAGAATGAAGACATAGCCATACAATGTTACCGTGAAATTCACCAATTGAATATGAATGTAGTTATATGTGTAGATTCCCTATTTATAATAAATAGTATGAAAATGAAAAGCATTTGGCTACTTATCATCCTATTGCACTTTGAGGATTTTATACTAAGGAGTAGTTTAAATCTAATGATATTATTCTGTAAGTGTAATCATAGAGGAGTTTTGCATGTGTAGATAATTGGAAATCTAGTGGGGAAATATTGAAATGAGCCACAAATTTTGTGTTTTAAAATGTACGTTATGTATATGGAAATACCATTAATTCCACTCAATGGTACCCATGTTGAACATGAGCAAAAGAGAGTATTGTGGTATTTATAGGAAAGGTCTAGACCATTTGTAAGGGGTTAACATTAATCCTTGATGAAAGTAAAAAAGATTCTATTGGAGAACAAAAGTTAGGACATTTTAAAAAATTCTAGGATCTTTTTAAAAAGTTCAAACCTTTTTAAATGCTTAAATATTTTTTCTACATAATTTTCGAGAACATTATATTTGAAGGAGTTGCAAGCTTTGATCAACTTTTTAAAGAGTTTTAGGTGTCTAGACCATATTTGTTTATAATTAAGGATCCATATTAGTTTATAAGTGATTTGAATCAAATTAAAGGATAAGGTTCAAATTTTGAAGATCATGATTCTTTAGAAGAGTTATGCTTCAAAAAAAAAAAAAAAATAGTTCAATGTATATAATGTGCTACTTCTCTATTTTTGTTTTGATTTGTAGTACGGATTTTTTAATTTTCTATGGTTCCTCTCTTAAAGCTTATTACAAGCACAATACATCTAATATTTATCCAAAAAAGTGTGATTTGATACATGATAATTACTGTTCAAGTATCAAGATTTAATTATATGTTAGGGGAGCTTTACATTCAAACCACCATAGTAAAATTTATGTCATAGGCATAAATTCTCTTAAGGAAATCATCTTTGTTCATACCTTTAAATCTTTTATCATTTTCGTTATTTTTGCATCTAAAATTTCCTAATACCCAAAAAAGAAAAAAAATCCAACTCTATATCAATATATACCAAACCCAAACATAAACACAAACATAAACAAGAATGCAAACCTAGGAAAGGAGCTTCCAATACAATTATTGTACTATTTATCAACATCAAAGCATTTGTTAGGAGGTCATAAAGAGATATATACTTTAATATCTTTATTTTTCTCGTGAAATATGCAATTGTTGTTAGCATTTCTTTATTGAGCAAGTTTAGTAAGTTGCATTAGGATAGTCCTTAAAAACCAACTTATATTTTGAAATTAGAAGATTTAAAATTTTCTTTTTCTCATCTATAGGGTCTTAATTGGAATATAAGTTTAGATTTAGGATTAGAATTTGTTGATAGCACTAGTATATAGTATTATTTCAGCTTTTTTGATATAGCCTAATTATTCATTCATAAGATACGCAAGTAAATTGACATATTTAAAAGACTTCCTTTCTGGTGATGATGCTCTTTATTGTGAGTGGACTTTTGGTACAATATTATATCAATGCCTTTTATTCCTTAATTGAACTTTTTAATTGAAAGACTTTATAACTTAATGGGAAACTACTATTTAGAAATTAATAATTACTAGTCTATTTTCAACATGGTAAAACAACATTTGTTTCCCCATTATAAAGGTTGGTATTTACTAATGAAAAATAGTTTAAACTTTGAATATATGTATATTGCACGAAAGGATGATATTATATTTTCTTATTTAATGTGGTATGAATCATAACAATAAATATATTGTGATCTAGAAAATATTATCACAAAACTTTAACAAAAGTAATTTAATTATAATTTAAGGATTTATCAATTTTTACATTTCATTTATAAATATATCCATGTCTAAATTAACCATCTAAGCTTTTGAGGGAGGAAATAGTCACTATAGGTAGAATATCATGGTTTGATTGGGTTTATTCATGTGTCTTTTTGGTAGATTATTAATAACTCACACTACCTGTTAATTAATTAATTAACTAATAATAGCTTCAAATGGATAATTAATTTGAATTTTTTTTCCCTCAAGTTCATAAGGTAATTAGTTAAGGTCTTTAGCTCATTACAACCCCATTTAATTAAGTTATCCATTGTTATCTCTTCCATTGGGTGGATTTGATAGTCTGCATTCTCTTCAACTAACTTAAAAAAAAAATAATATAAGTAAGTACCTAAGAAATTCCGATCAAATTTTCAACTTTTAGTGAAAGGATCGTTAATTAATAAACATAAAATCACAACATATATATAATAAGTTTAAGATTCTAAATCAATTGGCATGACCTAAATGAATAAGAAATTACCTCTACATAAATGTGATAGACATACATAAATACACATATATTTTCATACCTTTTATAACTGTTGAAACCTATGGCAATGTGGTATTTTAATTTAAATTCAAAACATATTTCTTTAGCACAAAATTCTAAATCATCACCCATGAAAAATGATAGTGCCTTATCTTCTTTTTTTTTCGTATTTTTTGGTTTTTTGAGAAAATAAAAGTCCATTTATTCATAAAACTTGAGAAATATAATACATAAGATATAGGTCCAGGATGATAAGCCAAGGAGATGAGGATTATAGATCTAATATATAATGGATAAATCTTTACAACAAAGATGGATATTATCAACCATTGAAAATAAAATAATCTAAAGATTGAAAATCCAATACTCTAGTCTTAAAAGAGCTTGATAAATGAGAAACAATCATGCTAATTGAAAATAAAAATGATATGGAAAATAAGTGACCATACAATGCACATAGAATCTCTAAAGAGGGTAGAGGTGGTGTTGTAATGGAGAAATGTTGGTGAAGAGATGTGGTGGCCAACAATTCTACTGATGAGATTGGTGGGATAAGTTTAGAAATGAGATGTCAATGATGTGCAGTATGTCCCTAGGGAAGGAGAAGAACTTATTGGACTTAAAGAGGCTGGATGGGGAAGTAAAAGGGATAGAGGTAATCTACAAGTTGAAATTAAAAAGCAAAAGAGGAATGGGAAAATCATGTATGATAAAAGGAGGTGGAGATGGGTATGGGAGAGAAAGTAGAAGCATTTAGTTAGTAGAGCAACACTTATAAGACAATATGACAACATAATACAAGGTGCATGGGATAGCATCACAACTAATGCATGCCCTTTTAGGGAAAGAAGGCCATTTTAGGAGTTTTTCTACAAAAGCTTTATTTTATTCCTTAATAAGATCTTGTTACCACTTGTTAGATGATAAAATAACTATAAGTTTTGTATGCCACTTTAGGGATTTTTTATCCATGATGCCACTATCATGCCATCCTTCATTAAAAAAAAAAAAAAGGAAGGTTTCTATCTCAAAGATTTGTTTAGATGGAGAAGAAAAGTAAAAAAAAAAAAAAAAGGAAAGAATATGTCTTACATGAAAAATAATGCAAAGCTTACTTTAAAGTGTATGAAAAGATCATCATGCAATTTATTAGAAGTGTTGAAAGATTATAAAAGAAAAAAGTCCAACGTTGCTTAAGAAGAGGAAATGAGAATACCTTATAATGTAATGGGTTATCAAGTCAAATTGACTTCCAATTTTCTAAAATACATTATAGTCTCGAATGACACTTGTAACCATGACTCCAACAATGGACTTATGATAAAAGATCCAAGGTCTAAGAAAAAAAAAATGGAAGCCAAAAATAAAAGAGGAAAAGGAAAAAATGGAAGCAAATAAGAAAAAAAAAAAAAAAAAAGGGCCATCTCCTAGCCGCAAGACAAAGGCAAGCAGATAAAACTTTAAGTAACTACTCAAATAACATCTTAATTATGTTTACTTATTTAACATTTCAAATAAAATTTGTTTTTACTTATTTAACCTTTTAAATAAAATTTTGACTATTGATCAATAATTTTCTTTAATATATTTAATTATAGATTTAAGGTAATTTAGAGATTTTAAAAAAACATAACCCTTCCTCTCTCTTTTTCTCTTTCTCCCTCCTCTCCAATACTCTCTATTCCTCTCTTTCTCTCTCATCCAATATTCCCACCGGTCCTTATTCCTCTTTCCAATGACCTTCATCTCTCTCTTTTCCTCATGTATTAATATCTTTTACTAATATTATAATATATTTAATTATACTATATAACTTTATTCATTTTGTATATATGTAATACAGGAGCGTTGTCTGCTAGTTTTTGTATAAACAATCAACACATGAAAAAGGCCCATGCTTGCCATGACTAGAACAAGAAGTTATTTAAAACTCAACGATATTAGTTTTGTCAATTGTTAATTTTTTTTAATTAAAAAAAAAGTGTATATAAACTTGAGAAGAAACTAAAATAAAAAGGAAAGGGAGTAAGCAAAACTTTTGTGTTTCCTATCAAAATTAATTTACTTTGTAGTTGTTCATACTATGATTTTTGGCTATCAAATCTATATCCATATGTTAAACGGTGTCTTTCCCCATGTTATTCCATCAAGAAAGGACTGAGGTTTCTGTTTTCCCATCCTTCCATGAAATAATGCCATCTTTGGTAATAATAAAAATCTACATCCTTTCGTGGACAAAATAAGCGAAACAGTTTTATTCAACGTATTTTTTTTCTATTTTTTTACCTGATAGCTATGGGTCATTGGTTCTGTCGTAGCATTGAAACGTAACAGGTATATATATTGCGAACATTCACCTCCCCAACAACCTTGTAAATGATTAATGAATTCAAAAGACAAAGGCGGATGAATCTGGTTAAGCGAATAACAACTAACCAAATGGACTTCCAATCTCTCCTTTCTTCTTCTTTAGCTAAGCATCATCGACGTTATCTATGACTCTCTAAATTTACGTAGATTACATACAATTGATTTTCCAATCTCTAACATACCATTTCTTCATGCCGGTGCTTATCACGTATCGACATATACAATCATTTCTCTAGTGTAAACTCATGCTCTCTCTGTCTACCCTGAATTTATTTAAACGTCTTCCATTTATACCACTTTAGTATGATTTATCCTCCATTTATATCAGTTTATACATTTTCATCCTCCATTTAAAGGACTAAAATGTTCTATTCTCTATTTAAATTTCGTCCTAAATGACCATCCTTCAATGTGTAATTTTTGCCCATTAACTTAAATAATAATAAATCTCTTATCTGCTAGGAAACTTCCTAGTTAAATGAGCGCAAAGAAACTAGTTTCCATGTTTAAAACTGTGGGTCGGTGATGGATTGTGTAAGTTGTCTCTCACATAGAAAATATTATTTAAATTGGATTGATTTGGAAAACGTAAACAATATCAATATAAAATAGAGAGAGTAAAACATTACAATATTACACTTAGACAGTGAACTAAATGCATAATCATGCATACTCATTTAGAAAAAGAGAATGGTTATATATAAAGAAATATAAACTGACATAAATGCCTTAATACTATTCAAAATTTGTTGTAGACAAACAGAAAGTTTTAAAACATAGAGAAAGGAAAAAAAATTAAAGGCAAATAAAATAATAAGCAAAGATTTTTTCTTTTTTTAATTTTTTCCTACTATCATATCATAACTCTAAAAATGGGAGAATGAAACTTGATCCATCTCGATAAAAAATCAATATAAGCTACAATAGCCTAGGCAAAATAATAAGCAATGATTGAGAACTGAATATATCCATTTTTATCCGTTACCTTGCACTTGTGACTCAAAAAGTTAAAACTATAGGCTTTGCATTTTAAACTAGTCTAATCCTAGTTAAATAAGTTTCATTAAATTGGTACTAGATAAAAACTATACCTTAAATATTTCGATCTATTCCAGGAGTAAAGATGAGCATGAAGAGCATCTTAGACTCGTCTTGGGTAGATTGTGGGATGAGTGGTAGTTTGCTAAATTTTTCAAGTGTGAGTTTTGGCTTGATCAAGTCGTATTCCTAGGTCATATAATGGACAAGAATAGGATTTTGGTAGGTCTAGCAAAGGTAAAAGTAGGGGTAGATTAGCCAAAGCCAAAATTAGTAATTGAGATTAGAAGCTTCCTAGGTTTTGCAAGGTATTATCGAAGATTTATAGAAAGATTTTCAAGTTTAGTAATGCCTCTCACAAGACTAATTAGAAAAGGTATGAAGTTTGATTGGGATTATCAATGCCACTTCAGCTTTCAAAAATTGAAAGAAAAGTTAGTTATAGCTTTGATGTTGACATTATCGAAAAGTACAGAAGAGTTCACCATATTTAGTAATGCCTTGAGTTAAGGTTTGGGTTGCGTGTTGATGCAAGATGGGAAGGTAATTGCCTATGTCTCCAAATAGTTAAAGCCTTATGAAAAGAATTATCTTACTTATGATTTAGAGTTAGTTGTCGTTGTACTAGCACTCAAGTTGTAGAGACACTATTTGTATAGTGAAAATTGCAAGATTTTTACCGATCAAAAGAGCTTAAAGTACATATTCACTTAAGAAGAAGTGAACATGAGGCAACATAGATGGTTGAAGCTGATTAAAGACTATGATGTGGATATTCAGTACCATTCGAGAAAAGCAAATGTAGTGATTGATGAACTTAGCAAGAAGAAGTAAGATAACATTGCCACTTTGATCACTACTCAAAAGCATCTACTTAATGGCATACATAGGATGGACTTGGAGGTGTTAACCAAGGAAATGAGAGCTAAAATGACAAGCCAACACATCCAGCAAACTATAATGGATCAAATTAAGGTAGCTCAAGATGAAAATGCTGAAATCTGAGATTTGAATGTCAAGGTGGAGTTAGTTATAGCAACTGAGTTTAGGATTTATCTTAAAGGAATCTTATATACTGAAGGAATCTAATTTGAAGGGAGAAGTGCTAAAAGAGGCTCACTCTTCGGTATAACTAATTCATCTTAGGGGTAGCAAAATATATCAAGACTTAAAGAACTACTATTGTTAGAGAAACATGAAGTGAGTCATAGCATAGTTCATTTTATAATGCTCGATATGCCAAAGGATTAAGTTTAAGTACAAGAAGCCAGTAGGTAAGTTGTAGCCTTTACTAGTACTTGATTGGAAGTGGGAGCACATAACCATGAACTTTATGACTCATCTCCTCAGGACTAAGGAGAAACATATGATGCAGTTTAGGTGATTGTTGATAAATTGAGTAAATCGGCTCATTTCGTTCTAATCAATATGAGCTATACCTTAGTTAGGTTAGCGATGAATTATATCCAGCATGTGGTTTGAATTTACGGTATGTTAGTATCTATAACTTTAGATAGAAACACTAGAGTTGTGAGTAAGTTCTAAAGAAGTCTGTAGAAAGAGTTAGGTATCTAGCTTTAGTTTAGTATGACCTTTTATCCTCGGATCATGGACAGTCTAAGAGAACTATACAGATACTAGAGGATATGTTGAGAGTTTTCCTACTTAACTTTGGTGGAAATTAAGGTGAACACCTTCTTCTAGTAGAGTTCACCTATAATAACAGCTATTAGGCAACGATTCAGATGGCACTCTTTGAGGCCTTGTATAGTAAGAAGTGTCAGTCACCCATCTATTGAGATGAAATGGGAGAAATATAGCTTTTGAGGCTTGAATTAGTACAAGAAATGGTTGATAAGCTTATATTAACTAGACAAAAGATGCTAGTAGCTAACATTAGATAGAAAAGTTATGTTGACAAGAGGAGAAGGCCTTTGGAGTTCCAAATGGTTGGCTAAGTGTTACTAAAAATATCCTTAGTCAAAGGTGTCAAGCCTGTTTTTTCAGTTTCCTATTTAAAATTGATTTCCCTATTTTCGATTAATACTAAACCCTAACCCATTTAATATTAATCCTCAACTAAAGAAATTGAAAAATTCCAGTTTTTTATTGAAAATAATTTTTGGAGTCGCCACCCGACCAAACTCAGGAAAAAAAAAGAAACTGTAACCAATTAAGTGAATTGATTACGATTTGGCTACCGGTCTTTAATTTCAATTCAAATAAAAAACCAAAGGATTCCGAATTCAGGAACTAACTTATTAAACTGTAACGGGTACCACTATTTATTTACCGAAATTAGAATTATTCTTTTAATTATAATATTTAAAAATAAAAAATCAAAAGAAAAAAAAAAACCTAATTTTATACAGATTTTATTATCACCCTGAAAGTGCTCATGTACCTACTAGTCGGGATCAGACGATCGTAGTTCCTTTCAAAAAACTTTAATGTGTTGATTGATTTTAATTTTTGAAAATCAACCGAGTTTACGTTGTTACGGATTCAACTCATTCAAACAAAATATAAAGGGTTCTAACTTGTGAGTGATGAAAAGACTTTCTAAGATGCTATAATCTTCTTATAAAAAGTTTCTTTTTGTTAATTTTTATTTCTAAAGATAACTTCCTATGTGAGGATTTCTAAAAAAAAAACTAATTTAAAAAAAAAAAAACTAGGCTAAT
>JAMXBB010000010.1:65887244-66055163 GCA_024138015.1 Lumnitzera littorea
TTTAAGCTAAATAATTATCCAATTTTTTTTTATTTTCCATTCAACACTTGGCAATTTTCTTTTCTTCACGTAGGCAGCTTGTTTGATTTCTTTCTCAACTTGAATTTTGAACGTGACAAATGAATTGGGAAAAGAAAGAAAGAAAAGAGATAAATTGGAAATGAAAGAGAAGGAAAATAAAAATTATTAACAAATATATGTAATTTTTCGGATCATATAAATTATAACGATTCTCCTTGTAAATTAATTTTTAAATTTTTGTGAAATTTTATCAATTTAATTAGTAGTCGTTACAATTATAATTTTTACAAGTTATTGTGGCGATTTCGTACGAATAGGCGATTTAGTCGAAAATTGCAATCGACTATAATTTTATCACTTTTGAGTAATATTTGACTATTTTATAGGTTTATGCTTATGATTTTAGGGTTTCGAATAATTTCGGGTTTAATTTCGATTAATGGTGCGTAAACTAGTTTTAGGGTTTTAGTACATGATTTAGGGTTTCGATCAATTCCTAAGGTTTTTACTACTTATAATATATTTAGATTTATGATTTATTAAATTTTTATCTTACTCGGTTTTAATGACTCTTCAAGTCATTTCTAGTATTAGGGTTCACCTATACTCTTAAATAAACTCTCTAAAACTTTTATAGATCAACCAGTTTGATCTTCACTCCCCCAAAGTTCTTCAAAAGGGTACGAACCTCTAGATAATTATAATAGCATTTTAATTGTTACCTGCAAGAAAATCTATAAAGGTATGAGCAACTATCAACTTAGTAAGTAGAGATAGAGACATAAGACTATACAATAAATATAAGCAAAGTTCTCAAATAATTAATTAATTGTAATATAACAAGCAAATGTCATCACACAACATTGGTCGGTCTATTGTGAAATTAGAGTAATTTCACTCGCTTTAATCTAAGTTTAAGAAGTTTCAACATATATGCGATAGCTCATGACTAAATTCAAACTTGCACAATGGAGACACCACTCCTCTCGTGATAATCCTTTGAACCACTACCCCCATTCTTATCGCAACCTCCTCTCATGTCACTTAGTTTGACTAAGGATGAAAAAGGAACCATTATGCTACAACGCTATCTCTTTCAAAGGTATCAATATTTAGTCAAAAAATCCTAATTATCCCCTAAAGGGTTGTAATGCATGTCTAATTAAGGTGTTTAGATTGAATACAATTAGATCCAGTTTACAATGATTAATCAATTTCACTCCATACAAATCGTAGCCAATCACTACAACAAAGCATCAATAAACAGCCAAATACTTAGAAACATACAAGCAGCACACAAACATCTATCTATAAGCACAACCACTTACAGTCCTAAGTCTCCAAGTACCATAATATAGTACCCCAAAATGTACTAACGTATTGATCCCAATTTACTTAAAATCCTCAACTTTTTCACTCAAACTTGTTGTAAGGTTAACTCACCGCCACTTGGTCCTATCATATAAATACTCTTTAGTATTTATACTCTTATTACATATAAGCTTCAAACCATATTTTTACCTAATTATCCAATTTTTATATTACTTATTATCAGTCTATTCCTAAACTAGTTTCTATTTCAATTTTTGAATCAATTCATGAATTAAATTAAAATTCAACTTCTAGTTACTGTTTTCATTCATAAACCCCAAGAACTTCCTCTAAACCAATATGTGGAATCTATCTAACTATACTTAAGTATCTTAAATCTTCTACTTAGCCGTTAACCAGTATTATGGTATATATTATACTCTACTCCTAATTTCACTATCAAATTTGCTTCCAATGTAAGAATAACCTATATTTTTCACATAATTTTCTAAATTTACATTCCGAGTCAGATTTATATTATTCTCCTAATAGTATAATATTATCAATTTAGCCTAACATTTTCTACTTATTTAATCTTCTAATTTCACATATTACCTATTATTACATAATTACACATAAAACATACATCTAACATCTTCAACACTACAATTATTATCTCTCATCATCAACTAACATTCTAAAATGTCTAATTATACCCTAAATCAAAATTTAAACTAAATATCTCTAAATCATAAAATTAACTTAAAATATTAGATTATATATATGATTTTAAGGCCTAAAAATTAAGTAAAATTTTAAAAAATCTCTTGATAACACTACCATATATATCCTAAATATTATACACAAAAATTTTAAGGTCAAAACTACATCCTTAAAATTATTTAAATCTAAATCGAAATCGAAAACTAGCTCAAGTTCAGTGATTTCTTAAGAGTACTATATCCTATGACCTAAATTTATCAAATTGACATTTTTTTTCCCTAAATCTACATACAAAAATACCCCATAATACTAAGTTTCATAATTTTCTACATTAATTTGATAATTTTAACAAATTAAATAAAATCAAAATGGAAATTAGACTCACTAAAACCATTAACTTATAGCCACTTTCGGCCACCCTAGGGTTTATCGGCACAACCTAGCATTGGGTCATGGTAGTCGATTTGATTTTGTCCCAATTACCAGTTGGGTGTAAGTTCTCTTCCAATGCTTTATTTGCACACTATTTTTGTAAAATTAGTTACTTCCCTCTCTTTGATCTCTCTAATTTTTTTGACTTCTTAAATGACCAAAATGAGTTTTGAAGAGGGTGTTTTAAAGTTATAGTGGGGTTTAAGGGTTTTCATGTATTTTTCACTAGCTAAGCATCTCTTATGCTCTCTCTTTTTCACTTTCTATTTAAGTTAATTTTATTGGTTGATTTTCTTTCTTTAAATTCCAACATGCCATGCCTCTATTCTAGACAATTCTCTACTTTCTAATATTTTTCTTGATTTTTCTTTAAGTAATTTGGCTTATTTAATATGATATTTTAAGTAATTTTAGGTATTTTTAACTACACATAATTTTATATTTAGTACAAATAAATACTCCTAAATACTATTTATGTTATTTTATAATTTTTAGTATGCATATAATTTATTTTTATTGATTTATTAATTATCAAAACTCATTTTATGCATTTTCAATAAATAACAGATAATATACATATAACTTCATATTATAATATTTCATTATCCTATTATTTATTTTCCTAAATTTAAACTCATGGGATTACTTTTATTAATATTCTTAACTTAATCTTAAATTTTGGGCTCAATCGGACAATTTATTCGGTCGTTTTAAATTTTACATATCAACTCCTAAACTTGATTGCAAGGTTTACATATGGAATGATTTTTACATTTGTTTTTGTGTTTAAGGTTATTTAGAGGGTTTAATTTTTATGCTATAGTATAATTTAAAGGCTTTGACTTTGGAGTTTCATGCAATTATGGAATTTCGTTTTTAATGGCTCAAAGCAACTTTTAGGTTTGTTTTTGGTGTTTTAATGGGGTTTAATTTTGTTGTGAGTGATTTCTAGTATTGTAAAAATATTTGAAACTAGTATTAGGATTTGATTTAAATGCTTAAAACCATTTTCTTATTCTATTAGTTCTTGTACTAATTTCTTTTTTCTTTTTTAAGTAAGATTGCTTTGTCTAAATTGGGATTTTGATTTTGTGTTATTATTTTCTAATGCGCTTTCAATTAATAAGAAATATGCTAATGCAAAGCTAAGGAAATCTAATAAGAAATACAAGAATACTAAGGATACAAACAATTTAGCTTGTTATTACTTTCTTCAATTTTATGTAAGATTAAAAGTTTTGATTTTCATATCTATTTTTTTCTAGATATTGAAATTTCATTTGTCACCTATCAATTATCAATGGAATGATTTATGCAAAATGGTTGTTATTTTACACTAGCTAGCTACAAATAATCTTAATATTTTTAATGTTGCAAGAAAAAATTGTTTTCTAAAATGTATACTAATTGTTTTTTCATTGAAAATATATTTGTCGTTAAGTAGAAAATGTTATATTGTTCTTTTCTCAATGTAGATTTAGGGAGATGGCATGCCTATATAATCTTATCATTGTCAAGTTCAAAGTGCTATGTCAATATTATTATTATTTTTTTTTTTTTTTGTCTCTTGTTCTTTATAAGTTTTATAATTTAGAATGCTAGCTTATAGTTGGATATTTTGTTATTAATTAGGAAACCTATATTCAATATTTATATTGAAGTATATTTGTTTAATTATTTAAGATTAAGTTATGTTTATACATTATTATTAATGATGATTTCAAATTATTGTTTTCACTTGATTTTGAATATGATGGAAAAGTACGTGCAACAAATTTATATAAATGATTAATGTAATATATTATATGACATGGATAACAAAGTATGTGATAATATTGTGAGCATTTAACAAAACAAAAAGTGACAAAATTATTTACCAAATGAACTAATGATAGCTAATCAACATTCATATAGCAATCGACTTATATTATTTGAGATCAAATATCATGACTTTTAGCTATCAAATATCATAATCAAGAAATATTTTCAAACACCCAAGTCTAATTTGCTACCAAATCATATTTGGTGTCTAAATCCATGGATTTTAAATACCAAATGCCAATATTTGAGATTATTTTATAATTTTTTAGGCTGCCAAATTTTTGCTAGTGAGAAATGTAACTTTTTGCTATTAAGCATATTTAGTAATTAATAACATGAATTCTAGCTACAAAATTTTATTATTCACTACCATTTTATAATGTTTTTAGTTAACAAAATTCAATAAAAAAAAAATAAGGCATGACTTTTTGCAACTAGATCATAATTTGTAACCTATACCCTTTAGTAACTTCTCAACCGTTACTAATTTTCAATTGGTAGCTAATACTTTTGGCTACCAATTTTAATGGTAGCTAAATGTCAAATTTGTCATAGTGAGTCGAAGTGGAGCGTGGAGAATAATAGAAGAGTGCTTAATAAAGTCAAGAAAAATCCCTTGGTAGAAGCAGCAATCTTAATAGAAGCAATGCTAGCTTATTAACATCAACCTCCTATGTGATAAAACATGTGAAATATAGCCTCGTATAAATTATGGAAAAGAATTGGTATTCATTTATAAATTAAGATAGTAAATATAATGTCAATATTATTTAAAATTTTCTAGGTCAAATGGTTGAAAAAAGGTTCGTTATTATTTATTTACTTGACTATTTACTATTTTTGACACGCTATAAATAGTATTAAAGACAATTCCTTACTAGTAGATGGATGATTTTTGCGATGAACTAAGGCAAAATATGGTGGGGCCTATTTTAACTCAATTTAAAGAAGTAGTCTAAGAAGGGTAAGAAGTGTCACTAGGCACCAAAAGGTAGGGGGAAATTGAACCAAAGGTGGAAGTATGTGGACCTATTTTGACTCAATTTAGAAAAATTCGAGATGGATGGGCTATGTCACTAAAGCTACCAAAAAACTAGGGAAGAACTGGACCTAATTGTACTATATTGTGACAAAGACATCATGTGCTTATGGGCCAATTGTTTATGTGAAACGTATTCTTATATGAATTATAGGAGAGTATTGGTATTAGTTTATAGGGCTAAGTGATTAAGGTAAAAAAGAAAACAATAATGCTTCTGAGCCTTTATAGTCAGCATGAAAATCACAAAATAAAATATTTCCTATTTTCGTTCATTTGGATTTCCTAACCAATTGAGCAAAAGATTAGAATGTGATTATGAATTTATTTCTCATTTCACAGTAATCTTATTTATATTTGATTTTGCTCATAGAATTTACTTTTAAGTGCAACATATTACCGATTTGGTGAGACATCAATCAATCAAGAAAATCATGTAGTGATGAAACACGATTACATGACAAGCGATGCCATTGGATTGGATCATTAGAGAACTTTCATTGCTTAAAGGGATCATCTAAACTCTTTTGATTAATAGAAAGTTAGATGTATTGTAATTTGTGCACAATGTATCAAGACACTTTTGATGTATTTATTAATATTATTTATAAAAGATAAGTATTTATTATATTTATATACTTTTCTTGTCATATATATTTTACAATAAAGTTTCATAGATAATTAGAGTATATATGGAATTATAATAAAGGTATATTATCAATAGAACTCCATAACATCACATTATCTAAAAGATGTCCTTAGTTAGATAAATCTCTAGAGGAGACGTAGATATTCAAACTCATATGTTATATAACTAAAGTCATTATCACTAAATCAAGGGAAAGATATCTAAACTATAAAAATGGGTACCCAAAGTTAAATGGGTAGACCGAACTTGACATGTTAATAAAGGACGTCACATGTTTAATATGATTGATCCCTCCTCTATATGAATGAATATAAATAATTCCTAGACTTAGATCTTCATATAGCTTATAGATGGAATAATGTGCTTTAATATCGCTAAACGTAGTCTTTATTTGAATTATAAATAATACAGTTATTTAGTACGACATGAAATATAAATTAGGTGATGAGTTAAGATGGAGCATAGCATAAGGAGGAAAGGGAGCTCGAACAGTAGAAGAGCTAAGGAGGCTAGGTCATTTGATAGAAAAGGAAGGCTTTAACCTTATTTGAGAACATCATTCTCTTAAATTAAAGAGTCAATATCTAAGGCCATTTGGTTAAGATAATGGTAACTTGTAAGCTTGTAGATACGGTAAGTTTTATTAATTCTATTTTATCTCAGAAATTAAGTAAAACAATTAAACATTAATGACAAAAAATACAATTGTTTAATCGGGATATCATTTGATGAAAAGATTTAATTACATAATAATCGATTCATAGTGGTTTCTCATTCACAACTTTTCTATTACATTGGATGACCAATAACTATTGCTAAATGATTATCTTAATTTGTGTTTAAGTAAACACTACCTTCATGTATAAAAACTTAGAAGGTTGTATGCTATATAACACGATTAACGATAACAAAATATTTGACAAAAAATTTTAGTAGATATTAAAATTTATCAATATTTATTTCAAGGTTAAAATAATAAATTAGAAGCAATTTATTTTTCCACATAGAACACATTTGCAGTCACGTATTTTAATTATTGTTTTTTGTGTAAAAGTATATGGAATTTATTAATTCCATGTTCAATTGTTATGCAATTGAAAAATTATGCTAATTGAAAGGTTGATTGCCATTAATTCCATATTCAGTTATTATAAAATTGAAAAGTTGTAACAATTGAAAGGATCATGGAGTGAAAAGTCTCTTTTATTAATTTTAATTGATATAGTGTTTTAAAAGGGATAAGAGTAGATAAAAGAGTTCTATGATTTCTATTTAGAGATATACCAATGAAAAAGCAATAAAAGGGAATCTAATATTTCACTTCCTAGATCTTCTAATTCCAATTCGAGTTATCTAGCAAGTTTTTGTTAACGTATATGTGGATATCGCTAGAGGGATTATATTTAGAGTCTTTGTAGTGAACACATTTGAAAAGAAAAAATTGAATTCAAATTGTAATTGAACTCATCATGAAGGAGACGGTAATTTCATTAAAAAAGAAGAAGTAATTTTATAATCTTTTATTAGCATATATATATATATATATATGTATGTATAATATTTTTATTACATATTACACATGGATCTTAGGAAAAGTTTTATAGTAGTAATTTTATTTCCGCTGTATTCTTTTTTATTTATAAAACCCAACAGTGGCCTTGACTCATACCTTTTAGTTAGCTTACGATCATTGCATTATTGTTTTATTATAGTTGATTTATTTAATGTATATGAGTATTGTTGACAATCGACAATAGTATACATGATGGTGAGACCATGAAATCTCCTAAATATATCAAGTCAAGTTCAATAATGTTGCCTTCTAGTTATAAATTATAAAATAATCATGATTTCATGTAAATTGATATAGATTAGTCGTAGGCTCATATTAAATTACCATAATTTTTATTTATGACTAGGTTGACTTAAATTAAATTGTCAATTTGTTAGCTCAAATAAGATTGACAATTTAATGGGTGAGTATTGGGTTTTAAAGTTATACTTTAAAAGGGTAGTTAGCCCGACATGAAATCTTAAAGTCATATAAATTTACGATTGACAAGTTAAGTAAGGCCTACCTAAAATAATATAATATACAAGTATAGCTCAACTTTATGCATATTAATTTTATTTAGGATTTTGTATCTACTAAAAAACCTTTTGAATCAAATAAAATGAGCTATTAGATTTGAGTAAAATAGTGTGAGCTAATTTAAAAGTCCTTTTATAAAATAAATTCATAAACACTAAAGTTTGCATTTATTTTGAAGATCTTAAATGGCAAATAGCAACAATAGAATTTTGCTATGACTTATTCTTAACAAAGACAATATCCTGGTTGGACCAAATTTTCTTAACTAATTGAGGAAATTGAAAATTGTCCTTAGGCATAAAAGGAAATTATATGTCCTAGAAGAGAAATAAATTAAAGAACCGAGTGAAGATGCTACCATGAAAGAATATGAGCAATATCAAAAGTATCTGAAGGACTCTACTGATATCTAGTGTCTCATGTTGTCTACAATATCATCTAATTTATGAAAGTTGCATGAAAATATGTCTATAAGAGAGATGTATACTCACTTGCAAGAGTTATTCTAGGAGAGAGCTAAGGTCGAGCGATACATTGGGTCCCATATACTTAAGATGATAGGGTATATAGAGAGGCTAAAGACCTTAGGCTCCAAGTTAGATAATAACCTAGCCATTGATCTAATATTAGCTTCTTTACTAGATTCTTTCTCCCAATTTGTCATGAATTATAATGTAAACAAAATGGAGAGGTCTCTATCAAAATTTCTTACTATGTTGATGATAGTTAAAAAGGACTTAAGGTCCAAGTCAAAGGTACCTCAAGAAGTTCTCTTGATTGGCAAGTCAAATAAGAAAAAGGCTAGTGGAATTAGTAGTTCTAAGGCTAAGCAATCAAAGAAGGGTAAGTAGCCCAAGTTCAAGAATGGAGAACAAAAGTCTAATTCTAACAAGAAGGATACAATCTATTTCCATTGTGGTAAGAAGAGCTATTGAAAGAAAAATTAGATTTAATTCAAGAAGAAGATGTCAAGTGAGGGTAATACCCTAAGTATCTTTATTATTGAATGCAATATTTCTATTTCTTTTGCATAGGTCATAGATATAGGATGCGGTTCTCACATCTATATTGACTTACGAGATCTAAGTGAGAGCAAGAAGTTGTCCAAGGGAGAACTAAACCTATGAGTACCTAATGGAGTGAGAGTTGCTACTTTGGTTGTAAGAACCTATACCATTTTTTTTCCTAGTGGAATTGTATTAGAATTAGAGAATTGTTATTATATTTCTAGTTTCACCAAAAACGTAATTTCAATATCATGTTGAGATGCTAAGGGATTTATTTTTGAGTTTGAAAACAAAAGTTGTTCATTTTATATGAATGGAATATTTTATGGTGACAAAATATTAGTTAATGATCTCTATATTCTTAATACTAGTAAACCTATTCATTGTATTGACATTAAGCAATAGAAAACACATAATTCAAATTTAACTACTTATGACACTATGGACTTAGCCATGTAAACGAGAAACGCTTAACTAAACTTCATTCTAAAGGGTATTTGGATTCATTTGATTTTAAATCCATAGATAATTGTGAAGCGTGTTTATAAGGTAAAAAGGCTAAAAAACCTTTTACTAAAAAAGGTAAAAGAGCAAAAGAGTTATTAAAACTCATACATAGTGATATGTATGGGTCATTATCAACTCAAGCTAGAGGTGAATTTTCTTACTTCGTGACTTTTACTGATGATTTGAGTAGGTATGGATATATTTACTTGATGAGGTATAAGTCAAAAAAACTTTTGAGAAATTCAAAGAATTTAAAGGTGAAGTAGAAAATCAACTTGATAAAAAAATAAAAATGCTTCGTAGTGATGGCAGTGAAGAATATCTTAGTCAAGAGTTTATTGACTACCTGAAGGATAGAATAATTTCATAATTTAGGTATCCTAAAATGCCAAAATGGAATGGTGTTTCGAAAAAAAGGAACTACACCCTAATAGACATGGTTAGGTCAATGATGAATCATGAGAGTCTTCCTTTAACCTTTTGGGGTTATGCCTTGGAAACAACAACTTATACATTAAACCGTATTCCAATTAAGGTAGTAGATAAGATACCATATGAGTTATGGTTTGAGAGGAAACTTAATTCATCTTATCTTAAAGTTTAGGGCCATGATGCTTAAGTAAAGAGTAGATTCTCTAATAAACTTGAAGTAAAGTTTATTAAATGCACATTTATAGGATATCCTAAAGAAAGTAAGGGGTATTACTTTTATCTTCCAAATGAGCACAAGGTGTTTATTACTCGACATGCTACATTCTTAGAGAGATAGTTTATCTCCAAAAAAAAAAAAAAAAAAATAGTAAGAGTAAAGTAGATCTTAAAGAAATGCAAGATTCTACGAATGAGTTGGAACATGAGCAATTGGATGTAAAACAAACATCATAAGTGCTTGTGGTACCACAACCAGAGATCACTCATGAAATGCAAGAACCATGTAGGTCAGCAAGAGTATGTTGAGAACCTGAAAGGTTAAATCTACTCATGGCACATCAGGAAAATGTACTATTTGTCGAAATGACAAATTACTAACATATGAAGATGCAATTGCTTCACCAAACTCTAAGAAATGGCTATAAGCCATGAAATCTAAGATGGACTTTATGTACACTAACCAACTATGGGATTTGGTAAATTCACCAATTAGGGTAAAACCTATAAGGTACAAGAGGGTCTTTAAAAAGAAGATTGCAATGGATAGGAATGTAAGTACATATAAATATAGGGTAGTAGCAACAAGTTTTACTCAACATCATGGAATTAACTATGATGAAATTTTTTCACCAGTAACAATGCTTAAGTTCATTTGAATTTTGCCTACGATAGCAACTTACAAGGATTATGAGATTTGGTAAATGGATATTAAAACAGCATTCCTAAATAAAAAGTTAAAGGAGAAAGTATGAATGGTACAACCTCTTTGTTTTACAGCACCTAAGAATGCCAATAAAATTTGTAAGTTAAAGAGGCCCATTTGTGGATTGAAGTAAGCTTCTTCGAGCTGGAATTTGAGATTCAATAAGGCAGTCAAGGATTTGTCTATCTTAAGAATCCAAAAGAACCTTGCATTTATAAAAAGGTAAGTAGGAGCATGATTGTGTTCTTAGTTTTATATATTGATGATATCTTTCTAATTAAAAATGATATACCTACCCAACACTTGGTTGGATAAGTGCTTTATGAAAGAATTAGAAGAAACAACTTATATCTTAAAAATTAAGGTATATTAAGATAAGTCTAAGAGGATGCTTGGACCAAGTCAAAGTACATACATCGACAAAATATTAAATATATTCAATATGCAAAATTCATAAAGAGGTTTTTGCTTATATCACATAATGTACATCTCTCCAAGCCATGTGTTAAAAAAATACAAGCAAAGAAGGATAAAATGCACATTGTACCATATTTCTCAGTAATTGAGTCCATAATGTATGCCATGATATATATACAACTAAACATTGCTAATGTTGTAAGCATGATGAGTAGATATCAGGTTGACCCAAGTGAAGATCACTAGGCTGCTGTTGAGACCATTCTTAAGTATCTAAGAAGAAGAGAAGATTTGTTCTTAGTTTATAGAAGAGATGAGGAACTAGCTATCAGAGAATGTACTAACGCTAGTTTCTAAAGAGATCAAGATGACTTAAAATTACAGTAAGGTTATGTGTTTTGCTTAAACCATGGAGCTATTTGTTAGAGGAGTTCCAAACAAGAGACAGTAACAAATTGTATAGTAAAGTCTGAGTACATTGCAACCTCTAAAGCAACTATGGAAGCTGTTTGGATCAAAAACTTTATGTTCAAGTTAGGAGTGGTTCCAAGCATTGTAGATCATGTCACACTATATTGTGACAACAATGCAGCTATAGCTTAGGCTAAAGAACCAAAGTCTCATTAAAGGTCCAAACATGTGCTTCGAAAGTTTCACATCCTTAGAGAGATAGTTTAAATGGGAGATGCATTGGTTTGCAAAGTAGCAACAAATGAAAATATTACTTACCTACTCACGAATGTCTTACCTCAGTAGAGACATGAGACCCATGTGAGGAGCTTAAGGCTTAAAGTCCAAAGTGCTTAGCAATAGTATAAGTGTGAGTATTATAATTTGTATACAATATACCAAAATATTTTTTATGTATTTATGAATATTATTTTTAAAAAACAAGTATTTATTGTATTTATATACTTTTCTACTCACATATAATTTATAATAAAGTCTCATGGATAATTAAAGTATGTATGAAATTATAATAAATGTGTATTATTAATAGGGTTCAATGACATTGTATTATTAAAAAATTATCCTTAATTAGATAAATATTCGAAGAGAATATAGATATTCAAACCAACATATTGTATAACTAAAGTCATTATCATTAGATCGAAAGAAAGATATCCGAGTTATATAAGTAAGTGCCCAAACGACTAACAAATGACACCAAATATTTAATGTCATCAGTTTCTCCTCTATATAAATGAATGTAAATTGTCCCTAAAACTAAGACTTTCATATAGCTTATATATGAAATGTTGTGCTTTGATACTGTTAAACACAGTATTTATTTGAATTGTAAATAACACGGTTATTGGGTACATATGAAATATAAAGAAGACAATGATGAGTCAAGATAGAATTCATCACTCTCTTGGATTAAAGAGTTTATATATAAGGCTGCTTAATTAAGATAATAATGACTTGTAAGTTTATGAACAGGACAAGTTTTATTGAGTTTATTTTATCTCAAAAACCAAGTAAAATAATTAAACATTGATGGTATGAAATGTAATGATTTAACCGACATTTTACTTGATGAAGATATTTAATTATGCAACAATCGATTCATAGTAGTACGAAGAGATTTAATTACGTAATAATATTGATTCATAGTAAGTTCTCGTTCACAAATTTTCTATTATATTATATAGCCAATAATTGTTGCTAAATGGTTACCTAATACTTTCGTATATAAAAATCTAAAGGGTCACACATTATATAGCATAATCAATAGTAATAAAGTACTTGATAAGAAATTTTAGTAACTAAAATTTCTTAATATTTATTATGAAGTTAGAATAAATTGATCCAAAATAATAAATTTAAAGCAAGTTATTTTTCCATAAAGAATATATTTGCGATTAAGTATTTTGATTATTTCTTTTTACGTAAAAGTATATGGAATTTATTAATTCCATGTTCAATTGTTATACAATTAAAAAAACTACGGTAATTGAAAGGTTGCTTGCCATTAATTCTATATTCAATTGAAAAGTTGTGACAATTGAAAGAATCATAAAATGAAAAGTCTATTTTATTAATTTTAGTTAATAAAATGTTTTAAAATGGACAAGAGCAAATAAAAGAGTTCTATGATTTTTATTTGGAGATATACCAACAAAAAAGCAATAAAAGGGAATATAACATTTCGCTTTCTAGATCTTCTAATTCTAATCCAAGTTATCTAACAATATAAAGAATTAGAATTAGTTCTTATTAATATGTATATGAATACTGCTAGAAGGACTACGCTTGGAGTTCTTGTGGTGAATTCGTTTAAAAATAAAAAATCGAATTCAGGTTGCAATTGAACTCTACCCTCGATATGAGAAGATATTTTCATTAAGAAAAAGATAATTTTATAATCTTTTATTGACATAGATATTTTTCTTGTACGTTACATATAGATCCTAGAATAGGTTTTACAGTAGTAATTTTATTTCCGCTATATTTTTTCTAATCTATAAAACCCAATAGGATGCAGGTGATAAATATACTTAAAAACATATTTCGTGGAATTAGTAAAGCTAATTATCCGATGTGTGGGTGTAGTCCAAAAGCGATTGTTATTGCTCCATTGTGAGAACAGTAGGGAAAAATTAAAGGATACAAAAGAATTTATGTCCTTTGGCCATTGCAGTCCGTGTCCATAAGTAGGAAGAGAAAATTCTTATTCATTGAGAAAAATAGATACTGATATGTTGTAAAAAGCTTGGAATTGCTTATGTAACCCATAAACGAAAGACAGATTGGTGTACGCCATATCAACTCTTCCCCTCCACTCCCACCAGAGACCTTACAAAAAATTCCTTCTCAGGTCGAGCTCCTATTAGTCCGGATTATAATTTAGGCTGAGTGATAATAATTTAAGACATTAATGAGTTATCAGCTTTTATGGTAATATTATCATAACGAGTAATGTATCAAATATGTCAATATAGATCTCCTATTGCTAAAAAATCAACAAGAGACAAAAATAGAAAATTTTAACTATCATCAGTTCTTATCCTTATGAAACGCATTAGTCTAAGAATAAAATACTAATGCCACGGTTGGTATGTTGGAACATATTCAAAATGGAATTGCTTGTTCAGTTTTTCTATCCTTCGTAGTGCTCTTAGATGGCGAAACCGATTTTAAGATGAGATTCGATTCTGCCATTGAGGGTGTAGAACCATGATTCCATCCTACCCTAATTAATTATTATTATTTAAAAACAATTATTTAACAAAAATGGAATAATAATATCCAACGATTAAAAGCTTTTGTTTATAAATACAACTATATACTAAAGGTGTATAAGTAGATTAAACGGACCAATCCAATCCAAAGCACTTTGGCACACGGGTTAAACAAGTCGAGTTCATTAGACTCGCTTTTTAAACGGACTAAAAAACCTCAGGCTTAACCCATTTAAAAACAAGGTTAAATGAGCTAGCGTGCGAGTTAAAGGCGTAGATATGTTAAACGGGTTAACCCAAATCGATCCACTTTAACCCATGGATTAAATGGTTTAAGTTTATTTAGGCCACTTTTTAAATGCACCAAAAAACCTCGACTAAAACCCGTTTAAAAATAAGTTAAACGGGTTATCTCATGGGCCAAAACCAACTTGCATACCTTTACTAAATACTTATTTCACTCTATTTCATTCCATACCATTTCCGAATATAGAAAAGGGATTTATTATTATGATCCTCATTCTATTCCAATCTAATTTAATCCATCCCACACCATTCATTTCTACCAAATGAGACATAAGACCAATCATGAAAGTTGCAATTTTGATCTATAACAAAGATGCCTTCTACTAAATGAAACATAAGACCAATGATGAAAACTGGAATTTTGATCCACAACAAATATGCAATTTGTAGGCAAAACTATTAGATTGCATGTGAAATTTTCGTCTTAGATTCAAAACCAAGCAATAAGAAGAAAACTTTGAGACTACATATGTAAGAGTACTACTGTCAAATCTTAATTGATTTGTCCAATTCAATGCAGTTCAACCTAGCCCCTCCATAAAACTAGTTTAGCTCACTCATTTGACCCTTATTAATAATAACCTCAATTTGATCCTAAACTCATCTAACCTAATTCCTATAAGAATCTACTATATTTTTTTCGAGTTAAAATATATATATTTTTATATTTTATAGAAAATACACCAACTGGTTGAAAAAAATAAATATAGATCAAATAAAAACAAAAAATAAACTATAAAATGCTTTCAATTCTCAAAAATAAAAGTAATTTTTATTACTTATAAATAAATAAATACAAATTACATTATAATATTTTTATTAATCCTGATTCGATCAGGCTAAGACCTCGATTGACCCTCTCAACCCTTAACCTCTTCTCATTCTCAAGTCAACTTATCAGCTTGAGTTTGACAACAATGTGTAAGAGTAAACTTTTGATGCTAAGGAACTACCATTCTCAATATATGGTTATTTTTTTATTAACTAGTCATATCAAATTTAACAATTTTAAATTTATTGATTAAATAGTCATTGAGCTAAACTCGACATTATATGAGGTTATATGTTTGAACCTAATTATTCTACGTTAATCCTATTTAATCAAGTGAAAGTACGTTAAAAAAAAAATAAGTTTTTCTTATTTTCTCATTTCATGATCTGTGTTTTTATTTTTTCTATTTCATGTTATTAATTGTCAAGCCTAAAATACGGTTTTCTTAGTTGAATTTAGCTTCCCACTTTTCGATTAATACTAAACTCTAATCCATTCAGTATTAATACTCAATTAGAGAAATTGGGAAATTCCGATCTATTTCTTAAAAAAATTTTAGAGTTATCACTAGACCGAAGTCGAGAAAAGAAAACAAACCATAATCAATTAGGTGAATTGATTGTAATTTGGCTACCAATTTTTTATTTCAATTTGAATAAAAAACTAGAGGGTTTTGAATTCGGGAACTAACTAATTAAACCTTAACGGATACCACTATCTATTTACCGAAATTAGATTTATTCTTCAAAATTTTCCATGTCTAAGAAAAAATAAAAACCAAAAGAAAAAAAAGAACTTAAGTTTCTACAGATTTTATCGTTGCCCGAAGATGTTTATATACCCGCTAATCAAAATCAGACAATCATAATTCTTTCCAAAAACCTTAGTTTGTTAATTTATTTTAATTTTGAAAATCAACCGAATTTACATTTTTAATCGATTTAACATATTCAAAAATTTAAGAGGGTCCTAACTCTTGGTGAATTTTAAAAAACTCTCTAAAAGTCCTAAAAATTTTTAAAAGGGTTTTTTATTATTATTATTTTAATTTCTATGTGATGAATCCTTAAGAAAAAAACCTAATCCTAACTATTCCTAAACTAACACCCGTATATATTTATATCTATATTAGTACTATTAAACAACTATCTACTTAAATCAATATAATATATTTAACCTATATAATAAAGAAAACTAATGCTAAAAGAAATGCACTAAACTAATATATACATATATATACTATGTCTAATAAAATAATAATAACATAATATAATATAATAACTAACTAAATAAAAACTTTGAACAACCAAACTTGTACTTGCTCGGTGAAGGCAGTAGCGTAAACAGTTCGGCATCGAGGCTTACTGGCGTCGGTTGTTGCCGCATAGAATTGAGTGTTGTGCTTATGCTGTGGTATGGCGTTAGCTAAAGTGTTGATTGTCGGATTGGTGTGCTTTCATGACTAGGAGGAGGATGTTGCTGTACGTTTTGATGAACAGGATGGTCTACTGTAATTATCATATGTTTGTTTATTCGGTGAAGCCTTAGTGCTAATCGGAATTGTTATGTAGGCATAGATTACTACTGTTAGTTGCGAATCATGTGTTGTCCGTACGGTTATAGTGGACAACAATCCAGTTGCATGCATCAATGAGGGGGCTGACTTGTTGGCCTGGACAGTGATCACGGCTACTATTGCGTTTGGAGCTACAATTGTGACCATAAAGCACCGTATCTTGTGCATGTAGACTGTATAAAGCACTCATGGACAGTAGCAGTTTGGGTGCAGTCGATCAATGGAGATCATCGTCGGTAGTCGTATATGTTGGACGACAAACGGAGAGGTAGTGGGAGCATAGTTGTAGATCAATGAGGCGAGGATGTCACAGTATTGCTGTTCGGTGTTGCCTAGATGGACTACAGCGTTTCTAGTCAGCATAGCTATTTTGTGCTGCTGCAATGAGCAGTGAGCAAGAGAGAACGAAGCTGCTGTCGTGACTACTGCCATAACTGGAGCTATTATAATGAAGTGCTGCTATTGTTCGATGTAACGTCAATGGTCAAGCGAAGATCTTCAGTGATTGGAGATTAGATGCAACATCGGGTTATGTTGGAGCTGATTGCTTTTCGGTAATGGCAAGAGCTAAAAGCAAGTGTTATGTACAGTCGCTTTCTTAGAATGCGAATGTGTATGTATTTATAAACCCAAATCATATCGTACCTATTATATCTAATTTGATAATAATTAAACTAGATCCAAATTAATTCAAATCTGATTTAATCAAACTAGATTCGAATATTCTCTAACTATTCAAATTCAAATGGAGAAGATTTGATTAGATACGATCCCACTCATTTGTCTCACTTTTTGTAAAAGATAGAAAAATAAAAAACATAGGTGCCTAGCGTGACTCAAACCCAAGACCTTAAATTAAATCCAATCCAATACTTCAATACTTATTCGTTAAACCATTGGTCTATGCCTTGATTTTTAGTACAATTGAATTGTACTTAAAACACGTGACTGTTTAAAATAATTTTTTTTCGAACTAAGCTAAACTAAAACGATTGACTCTAAAATAATTTCTTTCTAAAAAAATGTAAAAATCTTTATATATTCTTTCTTTTCTCATTTTTTTTATGTATTTTCATCATTTTTTCAAATTTTTATTATTTATTATTATTTTTTTAATTTTTCATTATTATTTTTATTTTTGAATTAAGACCCTTTTCGTAAAAATTAAAATCAAAAATTAGAATTACGAAGTGGTAAAAATTAAGTGTCTACAAAATGTATAGCCAAATTTAGGTTAAGAGGTAAACTGAGTCTTAGGTATACTGGCCCATTTAAGGTGATTGAGTTGATTGGGGAGGTAACCTATAGATTAGCCTTGCTAACAAACTTAGATAGAGTGCATGATACAAGGTAAGTGTACCTATCAATTTTTAATATAACGGATGTGAGTCCGAGTCGATCCCTTAAAAACCTCGAGTACTAATATTAACCTTAGCTCTATTATCTAACCAAAAAATTGTGATGGGTTGAATGAATTAAAAATATTAAAATTAACAAACTAACCTAATTATGAGACTTGATTAAGCAATTTAAAAAGTGATAAAATTAAGAACGACTTCAAGAAGGCAAATAACGTATTTAGGAATTATTTCCCGTAGTGTTTAACATGTGACTGCTTAAAATGTATCCAATTCAATCTCCATTATTCTTAACCAGAGGGATTCATAATTAAAGTTAACACCTTTCTCAAGCATATTAACTCTAATCCTAAATTATTTACCAGAATCTCTTCACTTAGTAATATAATTCAAAATTGCATTAATGCATAATAAATTCCCACACAAAAGAACAACTTTCTAGAAGAATCATGTATCTTATCTCTAAGTATATATGTAATTCTCTCTAATTATGTCAAGATCCCATTATTCATGTGATTTCTCAATCATCATGCATAATATCGTAAATTGATACCCTAAAAATATCAATTAACAATTAAAAAACATAATTGAATCAAGAAAAGATAGAAACTTTATTGAAAATTATCAATAAATTTAATAGTCACATGAAACCCTAGGTTCTACAATCCTAAATACAAGAATCTTAAGCTATCATAATGAAACTAAAAACGAATTGCAACAAAATCAAGAAATAAAACACGAAAAACCCCTTTTGTTGATAAAAAATCTCTTCAATCTTAAAGTTAGATATTGCTTTCGCCTTTTTCTCCTCCTTCTATTCAAATCTTTTCTTTTTTGAATATCCAAAAGTTGTGTGTGAAACCCTAGTAAGTCCTTTTATAATGTATTGTAAAGTTTCTTTTTTCATCACCAAACACAACTTGGGATACAGTTGTGTCCCCAGGTTGTGTGACTTATTGACCTTAGTACTTAAAATCTTCCTGGATGGACACAGCCTAGGGACATAGTTGTGTCCCAGACTATGTAACTTTTTGACCAAAATTTGCCACTTTATCATATTATTTATGTAACTTCAAAACTTCATAACTCATTTATTTGAACTCTAAATTGAGTGAAACTTGATTTCTTTTCTTCATTTTCAATCCAAGAACGCGTCCAAACCTTGAAATCAAAATTTTACTCAATTAAGTATCAATTTCTTTACAAAAAAACCAAAGATGTAAGGGAAATATTATAAAATCACCATATGAAATGTATTTAAAATAAGAGTTATCAGTGCACAATGTATTTCATGTGTCAATGCTAAAGAAATTTGTACCCAAGTTTGATTAGAGACTAGAAGGTCTAGAAATGCCCATTGTGGATTAGGAATCCTTAGACTTGCAAGCACATCTCACTTTAGAGTAAGATAATAGATAGAAAGGTTTAAGAGTTGAGGAGAAAAATAAACCCTTGTATGAAAGTGCAATAAGAAAACCATTCAAAGCATAAAGACATTTGGGATTTAAAGGAGGAAATAAAGTAGAAGTATCTAGAGTTGTTTTCAAGTTTAGATAAACTTTCGAGTAGAAAGTTTATTTGGGGTAAGGAGGTGGGGGGGGTGGTGGGTGGTGATGCATACCGTAATCAAGAGCAAATAAGGTCGTTTGTAGAAATGGATCCAAGCTTGCCAAAAGCTTGAAAAGGTGATGAGGGAATGTACGAAAGGGGTGAAAGATGAATAAAAGAGTAAGCAAAACTCACAAATAGCTCTAAATGATATGATGTACTAATGGAACTTCCGAAGACTCATGGCATAGCTCGATATGATGCACAAGATGGTTTGATGAGGCTACTTTCCACCTAACCTTTTGCTTAAAGGTTAGGATAAGAGTGAAATGAGAGTAAACAAACAATGTTTATAAAAGGAAAAATATTCAGTATATTGATATTAATTCTCTCCTTCTTACAACTATAAGTATAAAGAGTATTTATACCCGATAAGTTAGGGCAACTTGCCTAAGAAAGAAAAGATAAAAAGGGTATAGTCCTAAATAAGTAATGTACAAGGATACAAAAGGGTAAAAATGAATATTTAAGATAAGCAATTATTAGTGTAGCAAATTCTATACGTAGTCATGTACATGTAGCAGGGATGCATTGGTGATGTCATTAAAGGAAGCAGACAAAAGAGTATGATTAGATTGCTTGTCCAAGTAAGGTTGACTGAGGATTAATCCAGGTAGTTCTTTTGGCCTCTCAGCAAGAGTGATGCTATGCAAGTAGTCGGCTCAAGCATAAGTGAGTAAGTGTGCAAGGTTTGACAAATGTCTCAGTATTCAACAATTTGGTACAAAAGCCTTTGAGAAGTGGGCAGTCATATGGCTAGTCATATAGAATGGATCAGCAAAGAGATATTCGGTTTTAGCAGGAATCGGCTAGAGTAGGAGGATTTACCTTGCCAACTCTTTTAGTCCGCAAGCTTGGCTACGGATTAAAGGCTCAATAGCTTGATTCCTATTAGAGAAGTAAGGGTTTCGAATGTAATATAACAAAAAAAAATTTTCAATACCAAGGGAATTTTAGGAAATTTAAAAATTCACTAAAACCCTACTCCTTTAAGTAGCCTTCATTTGTCTAAAACCTTAGTATTTTCCAAATAAGACTTAATCTTTACTCTTTTTGCAAAAACTTAAGGTAGCTACCTTAAACCCACCTAAAAGATGAAACAAAGAGTAGATTAAGGTGGGTTTTGGGAGAATCAACTTAAGGAAATTCATATTACGCCTTCTAGTATCCTAAATCCTTCTATTTCTTGTTGTTTTTAGCTAAATCTTAACTATTTTCAAGTGGAGATTCTTGGTTCTCATCAAGAGTAGCTCATTTAAGTGTTTAAGATGAGTTTTATGGAAGATTTCATAAGTTAAGCTTGATTCTCATCTGCGAATAGTGTTTTAGAAGAGTTATACTTAGGTTCTATTAAGGATTGAATCTAAAACGAATGTTTTATGCAATGATTGGTGGTATCTAATTACAATATCAAATTTCACCAAGTGTTTGAACTATTGCAAGTTTTATGAGCTTTCCTTCTTATATTTGAATCTTACAAAGAATTGCTATTATTGGTAAGATTTGGGTTTATAGTTAAGTTTTAGTCTTAAGAATCATTGGAATAATGTGCCTTAGGTTTTGCTTAGAAGTTTACGTGTAATGCCTAAGAACCTGAGGGCACCATTACCCTCTACGTGTCCTTGCTATTTAGGAACATGTTAAGGCTCTAAAACTAACCATAATCTTAAAAATCACTATAATAATTGCTTATCGAGTACAAAATAATAATTCTCTAAATACATCAATTAGAGTGACTCACAAGTAAGTTACTTCAGCCACAAGCATACTTAATAACCAAATCTTGATCTTCTACAACATACAGAACAAACTGCCTCTCCTTCTTAACTCGATGATAACAATTTCCATACTTATCGCAAACTTATTGAGTCAACTTGTAGTTGTAAAAAATAAAAGATGAGCTAAAGGCTAGCATGAGTGCACAAACATACACAAACACTAAGTCTAAAAAATTCACATGCATATTATGCAACTATAACATCATATAAACAAACAATTGTTGAACTATCTTAATTTAGGCCAACAATCAATAAAGGGCTACTCATGACCTTGCTACACCATAGCCTTTGTCCACATACATAGGTGAATATAACATAAGTTTTCCTTTAAGTCCTTTATACCTAGAGTCCAAAGCCTAAAAACCAAGTATTCTAATTGCATTGTATCATATGAAAGTCTATTAAGGAAACCTTGTATATGATTAGCAGTTACTCATCTAAAGAACTACCACTACGGAACCCTAGAGCAAGTGTGTCAAGCACAATTAGCAAACCATTTATTTAGGTTGAATATATATTAGTTCGGTTAGCTCCTTTCTAACCTAGCAAGCATAGCTATACAAACAAGCACTATATGCTTAGGATAGCTTCCCGATAGTCAATTGAAACTCTAAAACTACAAGTCTTGAATGAAACAATTTAAATACTCAGCAAGGAAGGAACTCAATAACCAGCATAAGTCTATTTGAAATTAAGAACAATTATATACATTAACTTTCAAATAATTGATAACTAAGTTCTACCTAAATGTTACTTATGAGCCTATTAATCTATTACTTGTTAATACATAAACTTATCAATTCAAAAGCTTGAGTAAAATTAGTTGAACTAATTCATTAGTCTAGATAGGAATTAAAAATAATATATATATATATATATATATATACAATAGAGTAAAAAGTTAACATATTTATACATAATACTATTTATTTACTCATATTGAATTATGTATATCTCATATTATGTCACATGGAAAAAGCAACGTAACTTATTAACATTAGAGATCTTCATTCAGATTACTATTATTATTCATGTGTCATCACAACATATGCTAGGAAAAGATACTACTCTATTGAAGGAAGGATGAATATGTGATAATCATATATCATAACATATTATATAAGCTATAATAGAAAGCTTATTTCTAATAATATAACTATTTATTAATATATTAGAAGAATATAAAGACAACATGGAACCTGCATTGAGTTGCAACCAAACGAAAGAAAAGAAATCAAGTTGACTCACCAAAATTAGAGACCCAAAAAGAGAGGATTAGGACGTTGTCGTTGGAGAAGAAAACTTTACATTTTTATAGGCATTTGTTCGCCAGTTGATAGGTCACAAATAAAACCAAAAAAACCATTGGTGGGTGGTTCTCACTGGAAAACAAATGAAATAGGAGCTTACATTCTATGCTACAAAAGGAACTAAAACAAGTAGCGATAGAGGACTTATCGGAAATGGGGCATAGAATGAAGACTAGAATGAAACTCAATCGAAGACCTTTGCTAAGAGGGGTGAGTGAGAACAAGGAAAAGGGAAGGTGAGGGAAATAGAGTGAGTAATAGAGTTAGAGAGTGTATAAGGGAGGGTGAGAGAGTTAAACAAGAGAGAGACGAAGGATGAAGTGAGTCTGAGAGAGTGAGAAAGGATAAGGGGAGAGAGAAAGACAAGGGATAAGAGAGAGAGAGACAGAGGTATGAGTAGGGACACAGAGAGAGATAAAGATAGGGAAGAAGAGAGAGATAGGAGATTGGGGGAAGAGAATAATGGGTAGAGAGTAAGAGTGATACGAATTGACATAAGTGAACACATGAATCGCAATATCATGCATAACTAGAGGGTAAGTTTGAACCTCGAGATAGTCTAAAGGATAAAAGGTAGTCGAAGGTTTGAGCAAAGGTTTTCGTGCTTTAACAGTGTATATGATGCGCTAATGCCTCATAAGAGCTCAGATCGCACTTGATATTATGCATAAGTGTGGCCGGAGGGCACTTGCTATTAATCTATACTCACGATGGATCAAATAAAAGTAAACGATAGCAAGAAAGGAAAAAACTTAGCTCATGGAAGGGGAAATATGTCTAAATATTAGTCATATTAACTTTTGCGACTATTGCAATTTATAAGTATTAATATGACCTAATTAGGTTAAGTTTTAGATTAGTGTAAATTACAAAAGATTCCTACTAGTAAAGGAAAAGGAATGATTTACAAGGGTAGAGTTGTAATCGAACAAAAAGAATATTTGGTTACAAAATGATAGTACGAATGTCAAAAAATAAGGCAAGTGTTAACTGCCCATTCTATGGTCCCAATCATACTGCTTGTCGAGCAAAGCAGTTTTTTAGCAGATTAAGTTTGGGTTGGTAGTTCGATAGCTCGACTGCTTGATAGCTTGGCAGCTTTGATGTTCCAAACTAAAGAAAGGTTGGCTCAAGAGGTAGTCCATATCGAGTTAGCTTCAATTGGTTGGCTCGCGATTAGTGTCAGCTCAACTTCAGTAATGTATCAGGTCGGCAATATGTTGGTTCGGTACTTAGCTTTTGACAGATACATTGTGGAGGTCAGCTTAGTAATAGGTTGGTCACCTTGGTACCTCTCAAATGAGGTGGAGAACAAAGTAACTTGGCTGGTTGGATTAGACAATGCATTGCTCTTTAGAGTTAAGTTCCCCCTAGATAGCTTAATGAACCATATGAGTAAGTCCTTGAGCTTGAGAGTATGTAATAGGTCTATGATCTCTATCATCCCCTTTGAGGTATTTGAGATTTGGATCAAATCTAGCTCAACTCCATGTTGCTTGTCTTTAAGAGCATACGGATGGAGGTTGGAAATGTCAAAGGAATTAGAGACTCCGTATTCTTCAGGTAGTTTAATCTTGTGGGCATTAAAATTGATCTTCTCAAGCACTTTAAATGGTTTGTTAGACTTAGGAGACAACTTGCTCTTCCTTAGACTTAGAATCATTACCAAATCACCTAGCTAAAATTCTCTATTCTTTTATCCTTAGCCTTATCTTTCAAGCTTGGTAGTAGCTTCGTTTAAATGTACAACCTTCTAATGTATTGCTCTTATGGCCTTAACTCTTTCTACAATTGGTTGATCATCATTTAGGCACAGAAGGGGTGTCTGGTTCAATGGGAGCTTAGGGTTGAACCCATATGCAACCTCAAATGGCATCATGTTTGTAACACTATGGGTGGTCCTATTGTAGGCGAACTCAATTATAGCAGGCATAGACTCCAATTGACCATGTTTTGACCAACAATAACTCAAAGTAAAGTTCCCACTATCTTATTAACAACCTCAGTCTATCCATCCATTTGTAGGTGATAAGACATACTGTACAATAGCTTAGTTCTCATTCATCACAATAACGTTCTCTAGAAGTAGCTCATGAACTTTGGGTCTCAACCTAAAACAATGGTCCTTGGCACTCCATGAAGTTTGATGACCTCCTGTAAGGAAAAAATAAAAAAAAAGAGATAGCTAAAGTGTCGTTAGTCTTAGAACAGGATATGTAGTATGCCATCTTCTTGAAACGGTCCACGACTACCATGATGGAGTCCTTCCCTTAGGATGTCCTTAGCAACCCTAACATGAAGTCCATACTCAACTTAGACCATAGTTTGGTTAAGATTGACAATTGTAGATAATATCCTTACTTGACTCAACTCTTTGCTCTTTTGCAAGTAATATGCCTTTCCAACATAAATTGGACATCCCTCATCATTTTTGGCCAAAAAAATCTCGAGGCTAGTACCTCATGAATTCGGCACTTGCCAAAGTATCTAGATAATCCTCCTCCATACGCCTCACGCACTAACAGTTCTTTCATGGAGCAAGTCAGGATACATAATCTCCTCTTCCTAAATAAATATCTATCTTCCCTATGATAGTCATCAAATGTTTAACCCTCTTTACATCTATCATAGATTGGAACAAAATGTGGATCCTCAACATACAAATCCTAAATTCATCTAGCATGTCATCAAGTCTTGGTTTATGATGCCTGTACTTGATAGTAATGCGATTGATTGCTCAATTATCTACATACATCCTCCACGTCCTATCTTTCTTTAGCACCAATAGGGATGGTACAGTACATAGGCTTAGAGACTCTCGCAAATACCCTTTCTTCAACAGCTCATTCGCTTACCTCTACCTTTGCAGCTTGATAACCTGTTTAAGGTTCAACCTATAGGCAAGCTTATTTGGTACTGCAGCTCCTAATTGTAAGTCAACTGCATGTTTAATACCTTAAAAGGGAGGCAAGCCTTCAGGTAGTTCTCCTAGGAATAGGTCAGTAAACTTTTCTAATAAGGTTTTCACCTCAGTAGGTAGTAGCTCTTTGTCGGAACCCCTCATCTTAAGTAACCTTCTGATTAGTAGATAGGTTGGCTCTTCAAGCTCCATCCCTCTTTTTAGCTTAGTTTAGGTCATCATCAAAACCTTCTTCTTCAAAACTTAGCTCAATTGAGTTTGTACGCTTTTAACTTATTCGGCAGTCATGGGGTTCAACTTCACTTGTCCACCCTTGTACTCCAAGGAACACATGTTCTTCTTACCATTGTATATCATGCTTTGGCTAAACATCCATGGTTGTCCAAGAAGAATATGTGACTTACTCATAGGTAACATATCATAGAGTACTTTGTCTTAATAGTTTTCAATACTGATAGCCACAAACACTTCTTTATTTACTTATAAAGCTTCTTTATCATTGAGTCGGTATAGTTTATATGGCTTGGGGTAGGGCTTGGTTGACAACTTCAATTGATGGACCATAAAAGAAGATGCTATAATGGTGTAGCTACTACTATCAATAATTAATGCACATAACCCATTCACCTTACATCTAATGTCGATTAGATTCTTTCACCATTCGTCCTCGAACACGGAACTTATACTCATTATTCTTCTCAATACTAAGGTGGCAAGCATAAAGTTCCCTTCCTTAATATAGATGATTTCCTCTTCTTTGGATAGTTCAGTTTGTTCAGTCTCCTTCGATTCTTCTACTTCCTCATTGGTACTATCTACCTCAATGTTTAGCACTTCTCTTAGAATCAGCATGGTTCTTTTGTTCAGATACGTAGCAACCATATGTCCAAATCCTTGACACTTGAAGCACTTAATCTCACTTATCTTCCTTCTTGAGCTCTGGCCTTTCTCAAACTTCCTTGAAATCTCCTTCTCCTTTACTTAGGTAGCTTGAGTAGGTCGGGTCTTAGCAGCTTTACTTGGTTCCGATCGTATAGGTTTGCTTGAAATAGGTCGGCTAGAGGTAGGTCGACTAATAGGAGCTCAAAATCTTCCTGTTCAATGCCTCTTAATTCTTTGGGCAGTTCAAATAGCTTCATTAAGTGAACCAATATCCATTATCTCCAGAATATCTCTAACCTTATATTTCAACCCATTAATGAATCAAAACACCGTTTGGTCTTTAGATTCAACAATTTCATATCGAATCATCAACATCTAGAATTCCTTCACATATACATTTACACTTGATCCTCCTTACCTAAACTCTTGTAATCTCTTAAATGCATCCTGTAAATAGTAGCTTGGAACAAATCTTCTTCTCATAACTCTCTTCATTTCATCCTAGTTACACATTCTCCTTCCCTTCTTTGGGTGGCTTAGAAGTTCTTTCATCATAGGACAAAGTAGCTAATAAAATCTAGCACAATAAATTTTACCTTAATATTATCAAGTACTTCATGGCATTCAAATTGCTTCTTAATCTTATCTACTTAATCTAAGTAGTCAATATCTCTACTTCTAAAAAAATTAGGGATATATATCCTTAACCCTTCCACTTTAGGAGCTTGAGCATTCCTCTCCTCAAGCTCATAACACTGTTCTACATCGTCACTTACTTCCTCATCCTCTTCTTTGATCTCATTAAGTGTTAGCCTATACTTAACAACTCTATCTACTCCTCCAGCTCAAGGTGGTCGAACTAGAGCATTAGCTTAGCCATACTAACCATTGCCTCTCTTGTGTCGTTCATTGGCTTATCCTTCATATGGACTATTTCTAGCTTGTTACCGATCTTCATTTATGATAGTCATTAGACTAGCCACTAGGTCAGTGGATTTATCCAATCGGTTATCTACTGACTGAGGTATGAAGCTTCCTTGTTGACCTTGATCATTTTAAGTGCCACTCTCTTGGTTACCTGGAGTTCCTTAAACACTAAAATTGGACATTTTCGTCTTTTACAAGAGATTAACAACTAAAAACATTACTCAAAGTTTCCTTCTATGAAACAAGAATAAAACAATGCTAAATATACCAATAGCTAATACAACCAATACACGATGAATGAAGAAACATTTACACTCTGTTTTGCTTATAAGAAATAAGGGAAAACAGAGCATAAAATCTTGTAAACTCTAAACACTCACAACTACAACAAACAAATTCTAAAACACTTACAACAGTCGTATATCACTTTGAGTACAAAGTAACAATAACTTGCTCGAATGTAGCCAAACTTTGATATCAAGACGATATAGGTTGATTTGGGTAAACATACAAACCACAATATTACGAGTAACCAGGGGGTAGGTTTGAACCTCGAGACAATCCAAAGAATAAATGGTAGTTAAAGGTTTAAGAAGGGGTTCTTATACTGATAATGGATATAATGCACCAATGCCTCACACAAGCTCAAGTCACACTTGATATTACACACAAGTGTGGTTATAGGGCACTTGCTACTAATCCACGCTCACGATGGATCGAGTAAGAGTAAACAAGAGTAAGCAAAGAAAAAGCTTAGCTCATTGAAGGGGAAATATGTCTGAATATTAGTCGTATTAACTATTACAACTATTGCAATTTATAAGTATTCATATAACCCAACTAGGGTATGTCTTAGGTTAGTGTAAATTACAAAAAGATTCCTATTAGTAAAGGAAAAGAAATAATTTACAAGGGTAAAGTTGTAATCAAATAAAAAGAATATTCAATTACAAAAGGATAATACAAATTGTAGAAAATAAGGTGTGTGTCAGTTGTCCATTTTGTTCTCTTAATGATGTTGCTTGTTGAGTAGGGTAGGTTTTGAGTAGATCAGATAGGGATCGGCAGTTTAACAACTTAGATGTTCTAGATTAAGGAAGGGTTGGCTTAACATTATTGGGTTGCCTCGAATAGTTGAATCATGATTGGGGTTAGCTCTGCCTTAGCAATGTAATAGGTTAGTAGTATGCTAGTTTGGTACTTAGCCTTAGATAGATGTATTATGGAGGGGTAGGGTCGACTCGACAATAGGATAAGAGAGTGAGAGAAAAAATAATTTAAAATAAATTATGGGAAATTTGGAAACATTTTATCACTATAATTAAACCTTTATTTTCTTAACAATTTATAATAACAATTAACAATAGGCTAAGTTAATAGCAAAAAGATATATTATAACTAGTATACTATATCTACAATAAATAGAAATAAGCTATATTGTTGACATATGAAAATAGCTAAGTTATTGATTAAATATTTAGATCACCATCTCCAATATATAACAAGGTAAATTTTGAAAAGCTTAAATTTTCTATACTAAACTTTAACTAATTTTCCTAACTTCATCACGTAAATGCTCCTGTATTAATTTATCACTTTTCACTTTGATTTGGGATATTTTAGTATGAGATTTAGAGAAGGTGTTACAAATCATGACCAAGAATAGACAAGGCTAGTCGCTGGATGGGTCTAAGCTTACAGAAAACTCAAAAAAAGGTTAATGAGGAAAGGTATGGAAAGAGTGAAACAATAAGTAAAAACGAATGAAATAGTAAGTAAAAACGAATGAAACAGTAAGCAAAAACCCACGAACAGTTTCAGAGGATATGATGCACTAATGAAACTTCCGAAAACTCAAGGCACAAATAGATATGACACATGAATTGGTTTAGTGAGGTTACTCACTACCTAACCTTGCTTAAAGGAAATGATAAGAGTGATGCTGAAAGTAAGCAAGTAGTGTTTACGTAAGGAAGAAAGTAAAGTGTATTGAAGGTAATTTGATTTGTTATAGCTACAAGTACAAGGGTATTTATACCCGTGAGTTAGGGCAACTTGCCTAAAGGGAAAAGATACTAAGGATATTTCCTAAAAAAGCAATGTACATGATACAAGAGGGTAAAAATGAATATATAAAGAAAACAATCATTGGTACTATAGACTCTCCACACAATACTATACACGTAGCGATATTGCATTTGCGAGGTTGTTAGGGAATGTGGACAAAAAGTACAGACAGATGGGCTTGTTTAAGTAGGGATGGCATAGTTAGTCTGGATTCTCTATCTCTCAACTTCTTAGTAAGAATGATGCCGAGTTATTGGTTGACTCGGTATTAGAGTAATCATCTTGGCACAACAAAGAATAACTCGGCAAGTAAGTACTTAGTCTCGGCAGGGATTAGTTAGAACATAAGGATTTATCATACTAACCCCTTTAGTTTTCCAGCTTAGCTGTAGGTCAGAAATCTCGTAACTTGATTCCCATCAAAAGGGGTTGGTTAAAAAGAATTTGGATTCGAAAGTGTTATGTTCTACATGTAAAGTAAAAGTAAGGTGTATGGATGCCTTGTATGGTAACATCTAGATGCTAGGCCACTGTGAGTAGCAAAAGTTTATCATTTGAATGCCACTCTTTGTAGTATCTAGACACCGTACCTTACTTAAAATGCTTATGATTTCCAAGCTCCTTTTCAACCTTTTCCAGCACGACCAACTCTTTGTTTAGTCTCTTCACTTTCAAAAGATTTGATATTTATTCTAGAAACTAGAGTTTTAAAGTGTTTCTAAGTGATCTATCTAAGAGACTAAAAGGAGAAAGTAGGGAATAATAATTTATTCTATTGGAGCTATAAGTTGGATTTAATTGAATAATATGATTATAGATTGAGGTAACATTAATAGAGACTAACTTGTAGACCAGTTAAGTATTAATAATTGGTTAGAGTAGAACCTTACAATTGTCTACTTGATGTGAGCTATGAAGGAATTAAGTGAAAACTACCATCTCTTGGGTTAAGTACTTAGATTCTTTTACCTTTGGGCTACCTTACTGATTGTTAGTTACTCAACGAGTTAAGTATGTATTACATGCTTGTTGCTTGTGTGTCTTAGGTTAGAACAAATCATCTTGACTAAATTGAATTCACTTAAAAACCTTGTTTGGCTAAATTTGCTTTCCTTAGCTTGTCCTTCAATAAAGCAGGAAACAATTGATCACATGTGAGGTTTCCCTTATGTACTTGCACATGGAATGACGCAGTTAGATCTAATGTTTTATAATTCTCGATTCTCGAGTGTTGATCAGATGACCTTCATCGTAGTATATGATAGTAACTTAAAATACTTGTATTATACTATATCTATCTATATGCATAAGAGATCATGGTGTAATGGGGTCATAAGCACCCCTTTGTTGTTTGTTGGATTTAAAACAAGATAATAACGTATTGGTTGCTTACTTTTACATTTCATGCATGTACTATGTGATGTTTGGTATCCACATGTGCTTGCGTACTTTATACTGGAATTCATCTCATTCTTTTTTCTTTCAGACATAGGTAGTGATGACTATGTTATATATGAGGAGCCTTTTGTTGATGGGTTGGAGGAAGAGTATGGCATGGATTATTTGTATTTCTGTGACGATTAAAGGATTGATGTGTTTTCTTTAGAATTTGAAGATGGATGATGTTTAGAAGACTTGGTTACATTTTAGGAAATATTTGAGATACCTTTCTATTGATTTACTTTGTATTTAGTTGTCTATAGAGCTCGTAAACTCCTTGAAGGACTTTTGTGCTACGTGTGGTTATCGGAGTGTATGAGACTTCTCAAAGTATATTATGACTTGTGTTAGTTTTGATATGAATTCCCTTCATGGAGTGTTGATGACTAATTATATTTATGATCATTTGAAGTTTTTGAGATAATGTTGTTTCTAGTACTTAGTGGTTTCTAGAGCCTTCGTATGCTCCTGGCTACCAAGGTTATGTGGTGGGTTGTAATGCTAATAGAATTCTTGGGGCATTATATATTGTGTAAGTTCTCTCTCACATACAAAATATTACTTAAATTGGATTAATTTGAAAAACGTAAACAATATCAATATAACATAGAGACAATAAAACAATACCATATTACACTTGATTATGAAATAAATGCATAATCATCCATTATATATAAAGAAATATAAACTGACATAAACGCCTTAATACCATTCAAAATTTGTTGTAGACAAACTAAAAAATTTCTAAACATAGCAAAGGGGAAAAAAAATTAAGATACTCAAATAAAATAATAAGCAAAGAATTTCCTTTTTGTTTTTTTAAATTTTTACCTACTACCATATTATGACTCTAAAGATATGATCCATCTAGATAGAAAATTAGTATTAGCTACAATGATCTAGGCCAAATATTAAGCAATGATTGGAAATTGAATATGCCCTTTTTTATCTCTTACCTTGTATTTGTTACTCAAAAGTCAAAATTATAGGCTTTGCATTCCGAGCTAGTCTAGTCTTGGTTAAATCAGCGTCATCAAACTGTTACCGGATAAAAATTACGGCTCAAGTAACCTTCTGTCCAAGAAGGAAGATGTCAACATCCATTGCTTCTAGTCAATTCATAGTGAATGAGGTAATTATAAGTGAAAAAAACGAAAGGGTTCAAAGTTAGAGCTGATGGCTTAAAACTACCCACCAAGTTGCCTTATAGCCCACGCTTTCTTAATACACCAGTATTTAGGGGATTCCGTTGCTCACATCTCTAATTCTTAGCACTCCATCTTCACATTAGCTTCGTCTTCATTTCAGCCATTTGAATTTCTTTTCCTATCTTCCAAAAGATTGATAACGGCTTAAATTCAATAGGATGGAAAAAATTCCTGGACATCCTAATGGAAATGAACAAATGGACTTGCCACCCGGTTTTCGATTCCATCCAACCGATGAAGAGCTGATCACGCATTACCTAACACCAAAGGTCCTTGATAACACCTTCTGTGTTAGAGCAATCGGTGAGGTGGATTTGAACAAGTGTGAACCATGGGACTTGCCTTGTAAGTTTATGGTTAATTCCATGTATCTCTCCCCGTTTTCTCTGTCTCTCAATCTCTTTTCTAAAGTTTCACTGGAAGTGATTTGTTACTCGGATTGTCCAATGGTGGAAACAAGTAAAACTTTAATAATATGAATTTATATAACTGATGATGGTTTTCCTAACAAAATTTTTGTTCGACCCTACCCAGAGTATTATACATGGTGTGTTAGTTCTAATAAACTTTTAATTATTTATTTATTTTTTTCAATCTGTAGATTTTTTAATTTTTGTTCATTGTTTTAATATTTTATTTTTATTGATAAATGAAGGGAAAGCTAAAATGGGTGAAAAGGAATGGTATTTTTTCTGTCTGAGGGACAGAAAATACCCAACTGGTTTGAGGACAAACAGAGCAACTGATGCTGGGTATTGGAAGGCTACAGGGAAGGACAAGGAAATTTTCAGGATGAAGACATTGATTGGCATGAAGAAAACTCTGGTATTCTACAAAGGAAGAGCACCAAAAGGCCAAAAATCCAACTGGGTCATGCATGAATACCGCTTGGTAGGGAAACATTCTGCATATTACATCCCCAAGACAACAAAGGTACCGGATTTCAGCCTTCTTCAACTCCTTTTTCTAGTGTAACTTCCAAGATTATTTAGTCAGAGTATGGTGAAGGTTGGTGCAGTGGTTAGTCAGTATTTCTACCTTGGGGAAACCAGAATTCGCTTAGTCAAAATCAAATATGGCACTCGGGATACCATAAAGTTAAAAATTATTTGAGTTAGATACTATCATTTGTTACAGGGTCAAGTGCTTGATGCAACAAGTACTATTTCAATTTCTTGTATAACAATAAAATTGATAAGTCATTGCAACTTAGTTGGTTAAGTTTGTATAAGAGAATTCAAAGTCTATATATTAATTCCATCATTTCTCATATTTGCTCAAATTAAGGATCAATTTTTTTTTTTTTTCCTCCCTTCTTTTTATATGTTCATCCTTGTTTCTTTTGCAGAGCGAATGGGTGATTTGCAGAATTTTCCAAAAGAGTTCAGGAGGAAAGAAGATTCCTATTTCAGGACTAGTCAGGATGGAGCCATACACCGATGACGAACTACGCCCTTTGATGTTGCCACCACTGATGGATTCATCTCCATACAATGGCAATAGTGACACAGGAACTGCAACCGGCGAGGCTTCACACGTGAACTACTTCTCCGATCGAACGGAGGACCACAAAGCTCAGGAAGATGTTAGTGATAGCCTCAACACTTCCTTAATTGATACGAGCGCTGAGAATTTGCAGTACCAGGATTCTGGTCTAATGCAAGACCAGTCACTTTTGAGGATTTTACTTGAAAACAGTGAATCAAATATGAAGAAGAGTTCCAGAACAGAATCGTCACATGATTCCTGGCATGGATTGGACATGTCTTTTATGGGATCAAACCATGAACTGATGAGAAGGTATTTTGAGGATTCGATTCCTCTAAACCCTGTTTCAAATGGACAACAAGACCTTGATTTCTTGTGGAAATATTGATTTGGTGGAATACAGGCAAAGGTAGCTAAGGTCAAAAAGAAAGAGTCTGATTTCTTAGTGGGATTATTATGATTTTCATGTCAATTCATGTATAGGTTTTACAAAGTCATGCATTGATTACAATAATATTATTAGTAGGATGTATAATTATCAAAATTGTAATTTTATATGTATGATTTTATAATTTTACAATTTCAGGAGGCTCTTCTGATATTTATAAAAAAAATTATATATTTAAGTTTATATCATTAATAATGCAAACATTTAGTTTTTCTTAATTTATTACTTTTTTCAGATAAAATAATAAAAAAAAAAATAGTTTCAACATTGTTTATCCTTACTTCATGAATGTTATATTATTTATTAAGAACTTGTTTTATGGAAAAAAAAAACCTAATTTTTCTTTTAATTTCCATCATTTATTTCAAATTTTTTATAAATACTATAAATATATTTATAGTTTTTTGAAAGCTATTTTATATAGATTGTATAAATTTATATTTTTATGTTTTAATTTTATGTTCTAATTTTACAAACTCTAACAATTTTAGGTAAAATTGTTAGTTTGACAACTTGATAGGATGTTTCCCGTTTTAATTTATCCTCGCTCAAATCTACGCGGTTTTGCAGAGGAACAGGATTAAGAAAGGAAGGTCTTTTATGATTTTGTGTTGTTGGAGCTAAAGGTTTTACAATAAAGCACTGTCTCTCATTATATAGGACTGATTCTTTTCAGCAAATTAGCTTTTATATAAATATATATTTTTTGTCAGACAAAATTTCCCCTTTCAACATCTGTTATTCCTTGCGACAGTTTCAATAATTTCCTCCCCTACATTTCATGGAGCAGGTGCCATAAATAATATAAAAGATGTTAAAAATATCTTTTTGAAAGGACTTGGAACAAAGTGGAAGAATCTGAGATGTAATATGTTCTTAAATATTAAAAGATTTCTTTAGAGTACTGACATAATATCCTAATTAACTATACAGTAGCAAATTCAGAGGGAGAAAGAGCCCTTTTTTTCTTTTGGGAGGGGGCTGTGGAGCCGGAGTGGATGAGTGAGAAATATTAACAAGTTCTCAATATTGCCATTTGATTTGATTGGAATTAAAGAATCAGTAGATCTATCTCATTAGGAATAGGCCAAGTATAACTAGGGGTATATAAATAAATTAATTCAATTTGTAAACAGTATGAGTTCCACTTAGAGTTTTATTTTGAATTTGATTTGATCACAACTAAGTTGAAATAAAAAATTACTCATACAGTAAATTGAGTAGAGCTTGAGCTTAAGAATATTAAGCTCGTTAGTCTAATAAGTCTAATTAAATTGGGTATAATTTTTAGTTTGTTTTCATTTATTTTTCAAATATGAGCGAGTGAGATTATTTAGAAAAAGTTTGTAAAACCTTCGAACTTAAATAAATTAATTGAGTCAAATTTGAGTTTGCCAAATATATCTTTTAGTTAAGCTCAAGGTCAAAATTTAGAATTCATTTAAACTTGAGTTGAGCTTAAGTTTCAAGTTTTTAAGTTAAGTTTGAAATTGATCTCAATACTTTATTAATACGTTTCAACTCAATTATACTCCTTAATATTGTAATGTTTTAATACCTATAATACTTGGATAAAATTGGAAAAAAAAAAAAAAAACCTTTTAATTGCTCCCAAATTAGGAGTGTCGGTATTGAAGTTGGATTTTAGAAAAATAAATGAATAGGTTACAGAATCGTAATTGCAAAGATGTACTTTTTCTTTTTTGCCAAATAAAAATTATATACTTTTTTCTCCTTAGTTCTCATTTTGCTTTTCCCCCACGTTTTGATATGATTTCCGACGCGGTTTTATATGCTGGGGCCTGTTGTTTGATAATAGGCTTTGTGGGTTCTGCTCATTGGGTATATATGTTCGCTTATTTCAGCCCATTAAGGAATCTCAGGCACCCATGTATTATATGGGCCAGTTTTTACATCACAGCCTACCTTAGTTTCTTGGCCCTATTAATCTTATTCTTATGCGCACCCTCTGAAGACATATATAGATATAACAAGCTATAGTTGAAGTAGTAGAATTGATATACATATATCAAAATATTAAGAATAGTTAGAAGCAGATGAATTCCGGACATCAATTGTGTTGTGTACTTTTGAGAAACTTGGGCTGGATTATGCATTACTTAAATCTAATTCGAGAAAATGTTAAAGGGTGAAAAAAAAAAAAAAAAAAAAGAGGAACGAAAACTAGGATGCAAAGTTCCATCAAAACTCAAAATGTTTCAATTTGAAACTACCGCTTTAATAAAAGTTTCATCTTGTTAATGAACGGATTGAACCTGAGTATCCTCAAATAATCCTTACATGCTTAAGAAAGGTTTTCCTCAAGATATTTTAGGCTATGAGAATCTCATACAATTTTAATTCTATCCTATGGAGTCCGCATTAAATCCATGAGATATGAAGTATAAGATTATTAAAAAGATTGCTTCATATAGGATAGAATAACTTGTTTTTCCTAGCTTAAATTATGCTAAATCTTGGAAAAGCATTTTACAAAGCATTAGTCTTTAGTAACATTAATGAGGATATAGGTATTTCTTTGCTAAAAATTGCCTAACTCTTGGTTTAGTTATACACTGAAGTTTTATCCGTTTATTCTAGTTCTTTATTTGTGTTTCTTATTTTGCTTTTGTAATATGTTGATTGGGCTTACATTTTTACACAACTACAGCCATAGAGCGAGTTCCATTTGACTTTTTATCACTCGAATGAATCTGAGTTTGACTAAAAATTTGTTGCAAAATCGCAAGCTATCATTTATCAAGTTGATTCCTAACACAAGATTCTAGTCTTATTTCTACCTCAGTCAATTGAATAGACCTTACATTTAGTGAGGGAGACTTAACATTTCTCTATTGTTTTCTATGTCTTTGATCCTCTAGTTTATCGCTCAACTTCCAGCATGTTTAATGAGTGTGATTGGGTTTTCGGTAAAAATCACACCATTAACTTTCTCTTAGCAAAAGCTTCCTTAAGGCTAGGAAATGGTTATTTCCCAATTGACCATCCTCTAACTTCATCTAACTTAGAATTTAGACCATGCAAAAATTCATAAACTTTGTCCTTTTCCATTCAATCTCATAAAACAAATCCATTACTTGCCAGAGTTGCATCAGTGTGTTGTAATATTCAGTCATGTTCATACTACGTTAAGTTGTAGTACAAAGCTTGGATCGCAGGTCAAAACATTGAGATGAATTATCCAAGTCTAAATACATATCCTACACATTATCCCATCTCACTTTCGTCAATTCACTAAACAAGTATTTTATCCCTATTTTTGGCTCCATAGAATTCTCTAACCAAGCCATCACTATTGAATTCTTAGATTTACAAACATCATACTCCTTAGTATCCTAACTCAACATAGTTGTAAACCTGAGTTTCCCTTTGTTACAAATTACAAGTTTGATCACTTGGAACCCATCCCTAAAATTCACACCATAAAACTTGTGTTGCGTGATTTAGAGTGAATGTAGGTCACCTATAGTCATCGGCAATACTTGATTTTTAGCTGCAATAATTGTGACACCTAGGGTTTTAAAACGATGCTTAGAACTAGGTGCAATTTCAACCTTCTTGTCAAATTGCCCACTCATCATCAGTGTTTAATAAGTTGATTTAGGATCAATAGATGCTCTTATACCATATAGAAAATATGGAATAAAGTTCACTATCAATATTATTCATCCTCATTGTTGAATATATATAGAAGAAGAAATATCAGAGAGATAAATATGGTATCCCTTATTTTATAGAGTAGGTAAACTAAGACTTATACACAAAATTATCCTAGTATCCTTCTAAACTATTAACTCGTGCTAATACTAAACATAACCAAAAAATACAAATAAAAACAGATCTAAACAGAACAATTCCATGTAGCTTGTGACATGTGATCTCTTCATGACTTTCACATCCAAACCTTTGTCCATATTTGTATTCACAAGTTCTTCCTTACTAGTTATAAGCAACATATTCGTATCAAAGAGGCATCGAAACATCTGAAACAAGTAGGTAAAGATCAATGCATAGCATAATGGTATAAGACCCTAACAAGTAGTAAAGATCCAACATCGCAACAACGTTGGCATAATTTTGGACAGGCGTAAGACTATTAACTTGTAGACAAATGCATTTTGTAGTTGTCCTAACTTTTCGACGGTCCCTGGAATCCCAAAAAAATTCAACATATTGGATTGATTTTCTTCCTTAATTCAATAGAGCTGCCATCATATGTTTGAATGACCATTTTCATCAATTGCCAATCATCATGAACCTGGAAGTTCATGTTATGTGGAATCATCATGGATTAACCTACAACAGAGTACAACAATTATTAGTAACATTATCTAAGATTTGATGTCGAAGAAATGTTTGATGTTACCTAATTCAAGTTCAAATTTTGTGACAACTCAAAAGTATCGGCCTATCATCAATTTTCCCAGCTAAAATCAACATAAAAAGAGACTACAGGAAACTATAAAGAAATTCAAATGGAGAAGCAAATAAGAAACCAACATAAAGAAGCAAATTGCACAAGAAGTATAACCGTAGTAGCTGGTGAATGATTTCTCCTGAATCTTTAAACGAACTTTTGATATAATTTCCAGCTAATACAAAAGATATAAATTGCAATATCTATTGTGATACTTTATGAAATATATAATTCAAAATATTTCCTAACTGGCAGCTCGAAATGGTACCTTGAATTTGTTTGAGTTGGCATTTTTCGATTCGAATTACTATTGTCATCGAGTCTTCCTCCATAGTCGCAGCTCATTGGAATTTAGATTCGAGCACCAGATAGATAGCTTCTTTCATCAAGGGGTTCTTGGATTCGATTAGGAAATTAGGTTTTTGATGTGGCAGAAATAGAATTAGTGGTTTATTTTGAAGCTGCGGTATTTGTGTTTTTATCGATTTCTATCACTAAATTTTTTTTTTTTTTTTAAGTTTTCAATATTAAAATTAACTGTGACCTGATTGAGAATGACCCAAATATACTAAATGTTAAAGAGGAAGATATAGATATGCAAAATTGCTAAAATGTAAAAACTCAACTGAAGTATGTAAAATGGAAATTTCGTTTTTAGTAATATCCTTTATCTTTTTCCGTTCCTCCTCAAGTTGAACTTGCTAGAAAATGAATAGTAAGCACGAAAGACGATTCTCTTTTTACGTTTCGAGGAGAAAGCAGCCACGTTTTCTTTCTAAGAGATGAACAAGTAATGTAATGCGTGGTCATTAAATGAGGCCACTAACACCCGTGTTGGACCATTCACAAGGCTGGAGCTAGCAGTCATCAAAGAGAATTTAAGTCGGTGTCCCCCTTGTCCTCCATAGCCAGTACCAAGCCATGAGTAACTCTCACGTTTTAAACCACAAAACACATTATTCAAGATTTCTCTATATTCTTTGTTATCGCGGGTCCCTGTTTTGCCCTTGCCTGCTCCATTCCATCAAGAAGTTATAGCTACTGTTATCCGTAGGAAATTCAATTAGATCAGAGATAGGCCTGATCTCCATCAACTGAATTATGCTCTCCGGTTAAATCCACAAACTTCATAAAGAGCAAGGGTTCTATTTCGGTCGGTACGATACTTACACTATGCTTCGTAATTTTGAGTGCAGTAAAAATGTACAATTTTGAGTAAAAATAGTTTCTTCCTTGTGTTTAGGAAGTATAGAAAGCAAATAGAATGAAATGAAGAGATATATTACATTTCCTTTGTGCTTTGGGTATTATAAATAGAAAATAAAAGAAATGAACTTATTATTCGACAAAACTAATCCTATTTTATTTTGCTGAACATTATTATGTAGAGCAATTTTATAATTTCCATCTTATTTCCGTAGATTTTCACAATTTCTCTCCATTTTTTTAAAAGAAAAAGAAATAGATTTTAGAAGGAAAATATATCCTTCCATTTTCATTCCACTTCCACATTTTAAATTACCAAACATAATATTTCCTTCAATTTTCTTTTTTTTTTTTTTGTTTCCTTTTTCATTTCCATTCATTTCTACCTACTTATACCTATTCAAACATGGTATTGGATTTTCGTTAGTTATTGCTAATCTTTGGTGATATATGACACGTCAACTATGAATGCTCTTTATAAAGATAGAATTAATTCAAGTGCATTGAAGAAAGCAAATAAATAAATAAGTAAAATATATAAAATATTCTCCACCCTATGTAATGCTTCAAAATTGTAGAGAGTAGCAAATACATTTCAACTTCCCCTCTAGCCTTCAGTCTCCCGCAAAACTTTTTATTCTTCCCTCTATTTAACTATTCAAACTTTTTAATCAAGAAACTTTAAATGTTACCTTGCTAGTCTTAGCTTCAAATCTTTTCTTTTTATTTAGTTTTTCTAATTAATACATATACTATGCATGTGCTATAAATGAGTTAAACCTGCTCATAAAATATCCAAGTTCAACTTTAACAATTGATTGGAGCTTGAATTTGAATTTCTTGAGTAATTTATTTAGTTGAGTATGAATTTTATATTTTTTAGCCCTACAAGTTTGTAAGTTTAATCAAGTTCTAGTTGAACTTAAATACTAGTTGTATTTAGGTGTCATTTCAAATTGATACCAAGCTAAAATTTAAAGCTTCATCGAGTTTAAATCCAAGTTAAGCTTTAAAATTTCAACATGAGTTAGAGCTCAACCTAAATAGTATGCCTGTTTCACTAGACTTACTTACAGTGGCAATAATATGTAATGTACTAAAGGTTTATAACTTTTACCTTTTTTCTTTTTTATTAAATTTCGGTAAGTCAGTCATCAATTCCATTCCAGCCACTAATACGCAATTGCACCAGGAATTTTAAGATTCCTCAGTGGAAGGTGCTGAAGGTGACTATCAGATGTCAAGCTTTCCCGATCATGTTTAATGATGGAGTTGAGCCATCACCTAGTAAATCAATGTCATTTCTCAATTTGTTCATGACGTACAGTTTTTACCCTACTTAAGTTGTGTATTTATATATATACTAGAGAGCTTAATTATTTGGTAACTGGATTTCTGTCATTTTAATGCAATGAATCGATTTTTTAATCACACATAAAGGCTTTGAACCTATCTAAATATATCCACAAATATTAAATAAAATAATATATCACACACTATATAACATCTCTAATCAAATACATCAAGTGTGGTTAAATCTAGCAACATGTCAAACCACAACCATAATACAATTATAGTAGTCCATCAAGACTCCACCCACAACCTATACAACTATACTAACTACAGAAGAAACTATCAAGCCTGACATAGACATCACTTAAGTCCAATCTCTAGAACAACAATAACATACCAATAAATACCATACACAACTAGTTAAGTTTCGACCCATCTACTCCTCATAGTGGACATACTCCATGGTGTCTCCTATAGCATATACCAAGTCATAGCTTAGATCGTCATAACGATCCAAACTCTTGGAAGTACCTGCATATGAAAAATAAGGTCCATAAAGTGTGAGCAAAATGTCTAGTATATGATATACCACAAGCACATGCATTTAAGCAAACATCAAATGAAGCTCACATGCAAATACAATAATATTAAATGCATTAGCAGCCATATATTATCTTCATTTCAACTCCAACAACCACCACAATTTTAGTATTCCAAACTTGGGCTATCTCATGACCTTGATTCATACATATATATTTATAATAAAAATATAGTGTTGAGTACTCCTCAACATTCTAGAATTCATGAATCAATCCTAAAATCTACCAAACTCTTTTGGTATGCAACTCCACTTGGGACATAGCACATATCAATTTTTGAGATGCTACCTTAAGATCATTGGTACTCTTAATTCCTTAGGTCAAGCTATGCATAAACAATGTACTATCATTAAGTTAGATATAATTAGGTTCATCTATTCACTAGTTTAGACAAGAACAAACAGCAAATCTAGTATCTACATACCTAGATTTGTCTCTTCTCTACATACCTAGATTTATCTCTTCTTCCAACTCTTGGTATTCTCTAAAACTACACCTTGATATTACATATAACATCTCTTAATTGGTTTACTTTTCTATACGTAGACTTTGTAACACCTACCTAATCATTTGCTTATATAAATATCAATTACCAAGAAAACAAAGTTTATGAGTATTAAATTTTGTGATAAAATATGTTTTAAGTTGTAAAATAATAAAATTAATTAAATAATAATTGATTTAGAAAAAATATTAAAAAACAATGCGCTTCTATATTCGAGTAGACTAACTAAACAGTTGTAGACATTACCAATTGGCTAGTCATGAAGGGCATTTTGTGCTCGAAAAGTGCCCTATGGGTCCAATGGCATGTTGGCTACTATTTAGATAGTAACTATGATTTTGCAAAATTTTGTAGAATTTCACACTTGACTTTCACTAAACTAACAAGTATATTTCTCTTAACTTCCACCCCCCAAAAAAGATAGATTTATAAATCCCCATTTAAATAGTCATTTTCTTCATCAAACAATGTTTACCAACATAGCTTTCCATCTCTATATTTCAAATCAAGAAACATGTTCATATATTACTTAAGAGGCTATGGATGTATGATAAGAGAGTGGTTTATGATGGGTTTAAAAATACTTTTACTTTTGTTAAAGATGAAGAATAAATTACCTTAACTCCCATGACTCTAGATGATATTAAGAAGGATCAAATTACATAAGGTAAACTGATGGAAGGATAGAAGAGCTTTTTCATTTGGAAACCAAATGTTAATTCTAGCAAGTCTATGCAGTTAAGGGATTTAAGGGTGAATCATTTGGAACCCCAAAAAGATCAAAATTAGGGTTTGATCTAGCATAACCCAAGCTGATGACAGAACTAAAGTGTTAGTGATTGAACAAATGGCTCATAACAAGACAAAATAAAAGGAGGTAGATCAAGAAAAATGAGGCATAAAGAGGTATATGACCACTAACACGAGTATGTTGATGGGTGTGATGATTAACACGAGGATTGCATGACCATTTTGATTGAGAAACAGAGGACCAGAAAGATATATGATCAATAATACAAGCGTATTGACAACCATGTTAGCTATGTGACCTTTGTTTTATTATGTTTCATCTCTTAGTTGCTAGTTCTATATAATTACCCTATTGCCATTGAGGTTAAGGACTATTTAAGCTCTTTTATGTTATTGTAATAGACATATATCTTTGAACTTTCATCTTTTCAATACTGAATATTATTATCTCTTAAGATTGAAACCCTAATAGTTTTGTTATTGAATCTTACCAATCAATCGCAATACATTGATTGCATTAATTCATTATTTTGATTAAAGTTACTCAGTGAGTAATATTAAGTATTTTTAATTGAACCCATTGGATTCTAACAATTATGAGTCACATTGGTTTAGGAATTTCAAAAAAAAAAAAAAAAGAAAGGGAAAGAAAAAAATAGTCTATTATTGATCCTACTTCTTTAATTGTTCCTATCCAATTAATATTTCCTATTTCCTTCTTAATAAATACCCATAAACACATAAAAATATATACAGAAGACATCCAATTGCAACTTTAGTTACAGTGCCATCCATAGTTTCGTGGGCTTAGAATTGTTTATAAATTCAATCACATCATATGCTCCTTAGAGGTTCATTTGTCCCTTTATTGTAATGATTAATAGCATTTGATGTTAATTTACATGACTAATCCATTTTCTAAATACATGCATACTGAAACCTAAATGGTTAGGTGTCAAAAGGCTCTTCAAGTTGTTTGATTCTTCTTTAATATGAAATGTTGCCACACCATGCACAATGTTGATATGCTAAATTACTTGTCAAAATATCTATAAATGTCATGATTTAGGGGTGTATTACCTATTTTTATTAAAAATAATAATACATATCAATTAATTACTGTATTTTTAACATTCCATTATACTTTTTCGCTGCATCATTTTTCATATTGTATTTTTTTTTTCCATAACTATTATTTATACAAGTCAAAAAATCATGTCTAGTCTATATCTTGTATATTATTATATCTTAAAGCTCAAAATATGAATTTCCAATCAATAATGTATCATATTGATAAATTCATGTTCATAATTAAACTACTGAGTTCATAGCTTTTAAATTGCAAAATGAACTTTATGAGATTACTTCGTCTAGTTTTATACTCTTATCATAAAGTTTGAACTAAAATAGAGAAAGTTGCCCAAAAGCCCTAAATCTAGCAATTTGGATAGATTCATGTATCATACAAACGATGTGAATGATCTTGACCTAACCATTGGTTAATGAAAGAAGAAAAAAGGAAATAAAAGATTCTAAAGATTCTAATATCCTATGACTAACTAATTTAAAAGTGATATAAAATGAGTGAAGTTAACATACAGAAGCTATAAAAATTTCCATAAAAAATTTCTAATCTTAGTGCATAATATCTAATATCAAATTGTCCATATCTCTTTTTAATTGTTATTATTGTTTTGGTCAAGTATAAAATTCCCATAATAACAATAAGAACCCAAAAACCCATTTAATGTTACGCATAATTAATTCCTATAAGGTTTTTACTTTAATCTCAATTTATGTTATGCATAATTGAGAATTAAATGGAAAAGGGTTTGTATTTTTCAATTAATGTGACTAACAATTATAGAAGACAAGAGCTTTGTAAAAGCAATCACATGATTGATTAAACAGAGAAAGAAAGCATTACCACTTAGGGTTTTTGAAAATAGTTAGCGAAAACTAGTTACGATTCCCATAGCAAAGCATTTATAAGAAACCCCTAACTACTCTAAGGGAAATAGGTAATAATCCACTAATAATAAAAACTAAATAGCATTGCCTAACTATGTCTCATAATAAGTAAATAAAAAAAAAAACTCAAAATAAAATCTTCTAACAAAATAAAATAGATTAAAATAACAATAAGTCTATGCGTTATACGTCATTAGCTATTATTTATGCAAAGTTGATAAGCCATCAATAATTTCATGCAAAAAGTGGCAAAATTCATAAATGCCATGCAAAGCGCATGTTATGTCATGGAATAAAAAGGATTTTATTCATGATCTATGTTAGGTAGATAGAATTCTAATCCACATATGACAATTCTGACAATTAGAATAGGGGCTTATCATCCCTATAGCTACAGTTTATCCTACTTGAACTATTGCCCAATCTACAAAAGTACTGGCTTTTCTCAAAATCAAAGAAAAAATACAACTAGAAAAATAATTCTTTAAAAGTAAGATTTCTTTAAGAATGAATTAAGATTGCCAAGGTCTTCCTATTGAAATCTAAATGAACACCACATTAGAATTTGTCTACACCATAATACTTTGCTAATTCCTTTTTCTAGTTGTTAAAAGGCCTTCTCTTATGCCATAAGTTTCTATTACTTCTACTATATCAATTGGTACCTACAAAGAAGAAATTTATAATGGCTGGCCTATTGCATCTCTAATAACAACTCCTGCTCTAACCAAATCAAAAGCTCCATCATAATCAATTTTAAACAAATTTACTTTTGTAGGCAACTAACAATCCATGCTAAGTCCTAATAAGACTCCATCATTGTCACCTCATCTAAGTATGCTATAAAGATTAGACTCATGTAAAGAACTATAATAGTAAATGCTCATATTAATAAGATGTGCAATAAGGTGCTATTGTCTATCTCCTTAATGTGTTGAACTATAACATCCCAAAACCTCGGAAGTCACTACTTTACTATGTGTTAATCCTAGAGGCGGACATGTTAAGGCAATCAAGGATTTTGAAACTTATCTAAATACTACATAAAACATGAATACTGCCAACTCACACTCAATTATTTCCAATTTGTAACATGAGTGAAACTTCAATTACTTCAACTCCAAATATAACATCATAATTAAAAATCTAACATGAGTCAAAGAACCTAAAACTCAATACAAACTCTAAGATAGATAGTTAGGAGTCTTATAGCTCTAACATATAACAACCTATATAACACTTATAGGAGTCATAGGCGACTCTAATCAACTACACATAAGTCACCAATATACACAACAAGAAATAACTATAGGAAGTCTCCAAAAGTTTAACCCTAGCATCTACTTTACATTGACCCTGATTCATTACCAAAGTAATAATAGTCATCCTCATCATCATAATAAAAGTAGTCATAACTCGCATTATCCACCAAGTAATCGACTATATCCTCACATCCTGAACCTGTAGTTGAAAAACATTAACCTCTAAAAGGTAAGCAAATACCTAGTATAGTATATCACACACATGTGCATGAATACACAAGCACCATCACAAAGCATACACAAGTAATGATAGCAAATGCACAACTAACTGGTTTAATAAGTACAATAAATAGTATAGTCTTATAGTCTTAAGACTTAAGTTTACTCATGGCCCCTATAGTCAAGCAATATAAGGTACTATATAAGTATTGGTGTTGAGTTCTCCCTAACATCTAATTAATCGATTACCATCCTAAATGTACCTAAGTCTTTCTAGTACAAGCCTTCACTTGGGACAACATTATGTAAGGACCACAAGATGCCTCACCAACACTGTTACACCCCAAAGTTGCAGAGTCGCAACAGTCCCGCTATGTAAACCATTCTATGATAGTAATTGACCTCACAGTACCTACTATAGACATGATCTACATAAGGCGTCGACGACTTCTCGCTTTGAAGTAAATAGTCCAATTAAATGTTTAACTATAATTATAGTAAATATCATAAATTTCTAATAAACATACATAATTATATGTAAAGTCCGCATAACTTCTCAAGAAACTCTACATAAACATAACGGTTTACTAATTTACATAACAACTATCAGTGTTTCATCCTTCAATTACAAAGGATACTCTAGCTACACATTCACTACTAAGTAAATTGATCCTTACACTCCTAGCTTCAAAAGAACTAATCTCTAGATAATTATAAGGCGACATAATACTTGAAGTATTCAGAAATCAGGACCTGCAAAAGGATCTATAAAGGTATGAGCAACTACAGCTCAGTAAGTTGAATTGGAAACTCATGAATGTATACAAACACAAATAAGATTATCAAACAATTATTTTCATGCAATGCAAGAATCAATTGTCATCGCACAACATAGTCCGGTCCGTTGTGAAATCAGAAAAATTTCACCAACTTTAATCCAAGTTGAGGAGTTTCCATGTTATGTAGTAGCTTACAACTAAACCCAAGCTTATGTAATGGAGACATCGCTCTTCCCACGACTACCTTCGAACCATTGACTTCACCCTCGCCACGACCTCCTCTCCTGTCACTTAGTTTGACTAAGGATGAAGAAGGGACCATTATACAATCCTACGCTATCCTTTTCGAAAGGATCGATATTTGGTTGGAGAATCCTAATGATCCCTTATCGGGTTGCAATGCATGACATTTTAGGTCATTAGAGTCGAATAAGATTAAATTTCATTTAGGTTTTCAAATAATTTCACACCAATTCAATCATAACACGAAATTAATCATATTACAAATTTTAGCACAAATTCAAATACATCAAACACATGCATAAACTACTTACAATCGCAACCATATACAATCCTAAGTCTTCGAGTACCATAAAAATAGTACTCTAATATAGTAAGTAATAACCCAACTTACTTAGAATTTCTTAGTCGCCTGATCATTTAATTGTAAGTTGATTTGTCTTTGGATATCCTATAATATAAATAGGTCTTTTTAGTACTTATACTTTAAGGATTCATATTCTAAGTTATAATTTAACTCATATTTTTATATGTATACCTATTATCTATTAATGATTCTTTCTACTCTATTTCGGGGTTCGGATCCTAAATTAGATTCTAGTTTATATTCTGAAGTCTTAAATATGCTTGAATCTTAATACGAAATTAATCACATTAAGCTTGAGTATTCTAATATCCTATTGGGTTTTAATTTAGTATTCTAAATTATTCGGTACATGCTAATCCTAAATAGGGTATAGGATTTATTTCCAATGTGAGAAAATCTTACATTATTTATACAATTACCTAAAATTAAATTTTGTTTCAAATTTAGTATATTTTTATTTTTATTATAATATTATCTAAATAACCCTAATTTTTCATATTTATTAAATTTTCAATTCCACGTATTCATAATTTCCTATAATTACTACCTAATTCCTAAATTAATTACACTTAATACTCTAAAGGCTAGGATTAGGTTTCTACAATAGAGATTAACATCCTTAAATATTTAATTATTATCTAAATCAATAATTAATTACTTAATCACTCAATTAACCCAAAATTACCTAATTTTTCCATCATTTTAGGGCTAAAAATTTACTTAAAAATTTCAAAAAATAATTTTAAAAAAATGGCTTCATAGCACTGTACTATATCACTTAAGCATTCTATAAAAAAAATTTGAGCTCCAAACTACACTCCTGAGCCTATTTATTTCTAGTTTTAATCATGCTCGATTTTGCTTAATTTGTTAAAAATCCTATATTTTCAAATGTGATTAAACTTAATCACTATTTTTCCCTAAATCTACATACAATAAAACCTTAGAAAAACAAGTTTCATAATTTTTTGGGTAAAATAACTAATTTTAAGAAATTATACAAAATCAGAGCAGATAAAGGACTCACCCGGTTCGATGCCTTTTGGCTGTCCAACTCCGGTCTAGGTGTGTCGGCTGGTCTAGACGATGGGTTTGGAGTGGGGTGGTGGTGGTATGTGGGTTTGACTCACTAGCCCTAATTGCACAATTTTTCTTTCTTTTTTTTTTTTTACTCTAGTTTTTCTCTTGAATTTCGATGCTCTTTATTTTTCTCTGATTTCTAACTATCTAAAGGAGCTCTGTAAATTTTTTCCCTATTTATAGAGCTTTGTGGTAATTAATGTACATTAAATTAGATAAGATATTGTCTAAATCCCTTAGTTTTTGGCTTTTTTGTTGCTTGATTTTGATTGGACAATTTCTTTTCTGCACTTCTTGACTTGCCATGACCACATCCACCTCATTCCTGATTCTTCTGATTTTTTTCTAATTTTTTTCTTAATTAATTAATAATTTTCCTTAATTATTTACTAAGTTTTAGACAATTTAAGAAATTTCGCGTATTTTTATCTACATGTAAATATGTGTGGTGTACTCGTGAACATTTCTAATTATTACTTAGGTCATTCTATAATTTTTTATATACATATAATCTATCTCTAATAATTTATTAGTTATTATATTACACTTTTCGCCTTTTCGATAATTAACAATTATTATACTTAAAATTTGAAAATTTTATAATCTTCTATTTTATTACTTATTTTCTTAAATTCAAGTTTACGGGGTCGTTTTTACTAATTTTTCTATTCATAGTTTATAATTTGGGTTTGATCAAATCCTTTAACCGATCGTCTTAAACTTTGTGTTCTAAGTTCAATCCTATAGTTACTTGGCTTAACTTTAGAGCTTATAAACACCATTACTCTCTACCAATGGGTGGTTAAAACCAAGCACAAGCAACATACTTAATTAAAGTCTAAGTTTAGTTGAGTCTAGTTTAAGATACTATCTTAACATACACAACTAAACAACCCTGTATCTTGTACCTAACTTCAATGCACTACTCAACCCATTTTCCCAAGTTCTACAACTTGGTACACCATATAAACAAGTAACTTGGCCCCTATTCTTTACAAGAATGAAGTTTTAAATTTGTTTTTATTTAGAAATTTTATTTGAAAACATGTTGGGGAAGTTTTAGAATGAAAAAGAAGGTTGGAAAAGCCATGAAAAAGGAATTATAAACCTTATGTACGCTATAGAGGACATGGCATCTAGATGCAAGGGCATTGAGCCTCTAAATACCAATCTAGAACTTATGTTCTGTGAGTCTTTCGAGTCCCCTAGCATTTGACAATAGTAAGCATGGCATCTGGATGTTGATTACAATTTGCAGTTTTCTATAAATTGTAGTTTGCAACTCCTTCCATGCTTAATCCCATCCTCAAACCTAAACAGAAGTATCTTCCTTCCGGTTTCATTTCTACATCAAAATATCGTGAATTCACTCCTCAAACACCCTGTAACATGAACACAAGCCCCTTAGACCTTCCTTTACCAATTGAAAACAACTACAATGCACTCATGCAAGATTCTATCTTTAATAATGATGAGGGTTTGAGAGTAAAACTCACCTTTAGGCTTAAAGTAATAGCACCCAACTTGGATCATGACCCCCAAAACCCTATAAAACAAGTTTTTCCCTCACGATTCTCCTCAACCATTGAATTAAACATATTTTCCATACAATTAAGCAAAAACTTGTAAAGAACTTCATTTTTCCTACACTCCCTTTACAAAGGGTTTCTAACCTAGAAAAATCAACCACTTAAACGATACAAGAATGAACCTTTCTTCAATTTCTCAACATCCCCTTCAAGAAAAATGAGGTTACATTGAAGAACAATATAGAAACTCACCAAAAGATGTTGCTCCCCTGCAATGTTTTGAGTTTGCCTTACTTTTGATGCACCAATTTCCCTAAGACCGAGCCTTAGGTTAACCTTAAGAGGCCCCTTACAAATTCTTCACTTGTGAAGAATAGGAAACATAAAAGGAAAAAGGGTAGGGAATAGTGGGAAACAAAAATGATGTAAATTGGAAGAGAGTAGGGGGTTTTCAAACTTTTCCTTAAACTATTTTACCCTTATTGCCTTAAACTTATTTACATGCCATACCAACCGTTTTTATTTTCTAAATTATTTTATTTATTATTTACTAAATTCGTGTTTTGTAGATTTCCCCCCATCAATAAAACTTTCATCCTTAAAAGTTTATATACTTGAATCTTGAAATAACTTTGGATTCTTCCTCATGATTTTCTCATCAAGTTCCTAGGTAACATCTCGTTTTGATTGGTTCACCTACTATACTTTGACATAAAGTATAAAACTTCTCCTTAGTTGTTGTACCTTAATGTTAACTATCTTCATAGGCTGTTCAACCACTAACATGTTTGGTTGCGACCCTAATGACTCTAGTCGTGACGAAAGTTCCAGAAGATAGGTTACTTTGCTACTTCTCTTTATGACTCTAAAAGGGCCTACATACCTTAAGTTTAACTTCCCTCTCAAATCGAATCTAATTACTCCCTTAATCAATGAAACCCTAAACATTACCTTATCTTTCACCTAAAACTCCAAAAGGCAAAGTCGCTTGTCAACATAACTCTTCTACCTACTCTAAGTGGATTGCAACCTCTATCGAATTAACCTAACCTTATCTATTGCCTCGTGTACTAAATCTAGTCCTACTAATTGTCTTTTGCCTATCTCACCCTAATGAATAGGCAATCCATACTTCTGAACATACAATGCTTCAAACGGGGCCATTTGAATGGTTGCTTAGTAGCTATTAATGCAAGCAAACTCTACGAAGGCTAAGTACTCATCTCACTGACTACTAAAATTGAGCGTACACACTCTTAACAAATCCTCCAAAATTTGCATAGTGCACTTTGACTGACCATCTATCTGAGGATGAAAAAAACCAAAGTTTTATGTCTATTGCATTCTATAAACTTCTCCAAAAGTTACTTACAAACCGAGTGTCCCTATTGGAAGTAATAGTAACTGGCATTCCATGCAATCTTACTATTGATTGGTGATTTTCGATCTGATGCAAGGACACTTACAAAACAAGAAAAATGACTATGGAGGATATCAAAGGGTACTCTGGCACAATTACTCTGATGCTTAAGTCAACCCTCTTATTAGATAGTCAAATTCTAAGATGGTAATGGGAATGAAAGAATGAAAGAGAGATTGGGAAGGTCTTGTCTAGTATTTATAGCGAGTCTTTAGTCATAACTTTTTAGTTTTAATTTTGTTTTCAGCAATCTTATAGTTGTTTTTCATTGTTTTTTATTGTCATTCATTCAGTGAAGTCCTTCTTGGGTGTTTAACCTATAGAGTCTCAATTTGGGTTAATTAAATTCATTAGTCAAAGGGTTATTTTGACTATCTTAAGATTTGGGCTTAATCTTGGGCTTTAGGCTTGGTTTTGGGCCTTGGATCTTACACAAAACTTTTTGGGCTTTCATTTAAGTATTTTAAGTTAAATTAATGATTTTGTTTGTTTAAGTTATGGTAACACAATGGTGGTTAGCTTTGGATTGTGTAGGGGTGGGGGGGCGGGCTGAGAGTAAGATTTGAGGGTAGTTTTAGAGTAAGTTTTTGAGGGAGTTTTGAGTGTAAATTAAGAGTGATTGAGATTGAGTAAAATGAAAAGAAAATGAGGGTGTATATATGTATGATAGTAGCTGATGTAATAGGTAAAGGGGATAAGGGGATAAGGTAAAGTATGGGATACATGGTCCCCACTTTGTACCATGTACTCCCTTAGACCCTATCCTCTTTTTGGCATATTTTGTCCATAAAAAGACAACCTAATAACTAATCCCTTTATGTTGTACTCTTAATTATGATTAGCTTGTTGTTAATCAAGATGCAATCAAGGTTAGTTAGGGTTTAGGGTATAATTAGGAAAATTAAGTATAATTAAGTCTAATTAAGTTTATTAAGTGTAATTAAGGAAATTTAAAGACTTTGTTACATTTTATTAATTTAATTTAATTAATCTCCATGTTTTAAGTGTACTCCTAAGGTTTCCTTATGGTTTTTGGTTCATTTACTATTGCAAACCGTGACTAAGAACTAATAAGGTCGATCGCTGAATATGTCTAAGCTTATAGAAAGCTCAAAAGGGGTTAATGGGGAAAGTATAAAAGGGAAAAAGTGACTAATGAAATAGTAAGCAAAACCTATGAATAGCTTCAAAGGATATGACACACTAATAGAACTTTCAAGGACTCACGGCACAATTCAATATGATACACAGATTGGTCAGTGGGGTTACTCGCCGCTTAACCTTACTTAAAGGAAAGGATAAGAGTGATGCTGAGAGTAAGCAAACAGTGTTTATATAAGGAAGAAAATACTCAAAAGTATATATTAATGATTGTCCATCTGCCTATAATTATAAGGGTATTTATACCCATAAGTTAGGGCAACTTGCCCAAAAAGGAAAGGATGAAAAGGGTACTTCCTAAGAAAGTAATGTACAAGATGCAAAAGGGTAAAAATGAATAGACAAAGAAAGTAATCATTAGTTCAACGGATTTTACACATGATACTATACACATAGAGATGCTATATTGGTGATGCTGTTGGAGGATGTAGACAAAAAGTACAAATAGTTTGCTTATCCGAGTAGGGGCGGTTTATGTGGTCTAGGGTCTCTCTCGACATGTTAGTAAGGGTAAGTGATTAGGCATGAGGGAAGACTAAATGTTGTCTCAACCATCTGTTTCTCGGAATTCTATCTATGGGAGATTGGCAGTCATTTGGCTCAACTTGATGAGTGACTCGGTAAGGAGATACTCGGCATTGGTTAGAGCAAGAGAATCTGTCATTGCAGACCTTCCAATCCTCAAGCTCGGCTTTGGGTCAATGGTCTAATAGCTTGATTCCCATCATTCCTTCTAGGTTAATTTGGATTTAGGATCAAATCCTAATGATCTCCAATTAGCTCTTCGTCGAGGTGTTATGAACTTAGGTTGGCAATATTGAAGGTGTCGGAAACCCCATAATCCTCTAGCAGCTCAAACTTGTAAGCATCGTCATTGATCTTCTGGAGGGTTCTAAAGGGTCCTTCAGCCCGTGCGGATAATTTGTTCTTCCTCTTACCTAGGAACCATTCCTTGCTGAACTGCAACCACACTAAGTCTCCTGGTTGGAACTGCTTAGCTATTTTACCCTTGGTCTTCTCTCGCATTCTTTTGGTAGCTTAGTTGATGTGCTGAGTGACCTTGTTGTATATGTGCTGAAGGGATTATGCTTTAGCCGAGGCATCAGGGTCCTCTTGCGTAGGTACTAGTATAAGGGTATAGTCAAGGGTAACTCGGGATTAAATCCATAGACTACTTTGAAGGGAGTCTGTTTAGTGGTGTCATGTGCTGTTCAATTGTAGGCAAACTCAATTATTGGTAAGCAGACGTCCTAATCAGCCAAGTTTTTACCCATTGTAACTCGGAGTAGTGATCTCAAAGTGCTATTAACCACCTTTGTTTAGCAGTCAATTTGGGGGTGACATGAGGTATTGAAGAGTAATTTGGTCCCCAGCTAATACTACAAGGTTCTTCAAAAATGGCTCAAGAACTTTGGGTCTCTATCAGAGATTATACTTCTCAACATGCCTTATGTCCACATAATCTCATGTTAGAAAAGAGATGCAATAGTCAAAGCATTGTTAGTCTTGGTATAGGGCACGCAGTGTGCCATCTTATTGAACTATCTACAATGACCATTATAAAATCTTTATCTCGGGCAGTTCACGGCAGTCTATGAACAAAGTCCATGCTCAATTCAGTCCATGGCCTCGTTAGAACAGGTAGGGGCATTGCTTTCCCTTGCTTGGTTCGATACTTGGCCTTCTTACACACAACACAGGTTTCGACAACTCGGTACACATCTCTTCTCATTCTTGACCAAAAGAATTGACCATTCAATAGTTCACAGGTCCTCCTTTCTCTAAAATGCTCGGAAGGTCCTCCACCGTAAGCTTCCTTGATCAATAACTCCCTTAGGGAACAAGTCGGCATGCATAGTTTCCCACTTCATAATAAGTAACCATTCTCCATGTAGTACTCGTCTACTATTCTTCCATCAATACGTCATACAAGTATAGGTCCTCAAAGTACTACTCTTTAATACTTGTGAACCCAAACAATTAGGTCTACAGTTTAGATAAAAGCGCATGCCTTCTCGAAAGAGCATCTACAACTACGTTGCTCTTTTCTTGCTTGTATTTTATTACAAAATTGAATCATTCACAGAATTCAACCCATCTCACCTGCCGCTTTGACAACTTGGTTTAAATTCAAAGGTACCTCAGTGATTCATGGTCAGTATATATGAGAAAGTCTCTCGGTAGTAAATAGTGCTGCCATACTTACATTGCTTGGATCAATGCCAAAAGTTCTTTGTCATATACAGAGTCCTCGAAGCTTCTCACTATGGAAGGCAATTAGTTGGCCTTTCTACATTAAGACAATGCTTATTCTAATGCTTGACATGTTGCATTCCAACTCAAAAATTTTTTTGAAGTCAGGTAATACTAACACCAAGGTGAAGGTCAATCTTTCTTTTATCTTAGCAAAACTCCTCTCCTCCCTTTCTCCCCATTGAAAGTTGGTGTTCTTTATTAACTCGATAAGTGGTGTGGTGAGGGTTCTGAAATTCCTAATGAACCACCTGTAAAATGAAGCCAATCTATAGAAATTTCTCATGTCAACATAAGTAGTAGGAGTTAGCTACTCGACAATTGCTCAGATATTCTTGTCATTGGCTTATAAGCCTCCTCTATTGACTATATAGCTCAAGAATATCACTTCTTCTTAGCAAAAGCAATATTTCTTTAGATTGTTGAATAATCAATTGGTACAAAGGATATCTAGGATTACTCTGAGATGTTCATAATAACTCAATATGTCTGCACTATAGACCAGGATGTCATTAAAGCACACTACAACACACTTTCCTATGAGATATCTTAGCATATGGTTCATTAGTCTTATGAAAGTGATTGGGGCATTCGACAAGTCGAAGGGTATGACCATCTACTCATAAAGTCCATGTCGAGTCTTGAATGTAGTCTTCCACTTATCACCTAGCCTCATGCGGATTTGATGGTAATCAAATTTAAGACCAATCTTGTTGAAAATCTTGGCTCTACTCAGTTTGTCCAACATATCTTCTAGCCTTGAGATCAAATACCTACATTTGATTGTGATCTTGTTCATAGCTCGACTGTTTATACATATTCACTAGGTTCTATCCTTCTTCAACACTAGATGCACCGGTACAACATAAGGGTTGAGACTTTCTTAGAATACCCTCTCTCTAGTAGCTCATTGACATGGCATTGGAGTTTAGAGGCTTGCTCAAGATTCATACGATAAGCTGGCTTATTCGGAGCATGGTATTGGGTAATGTAGTGCTCTATGCCTTGAGTTGGGGGCAACCTCTCAAGTAACTATTCTAGGAATAGGTTGGCATATTCATCCAGTTGCTCCTTGATCTCTTAGGGTAGTTCACCCCACTCCTTCATTTCTAAAAGTTGCCTAACTAACATAAGGGGTGGCATGCCTACTTTGATGACCTCTCGGAGCTTAGCTATATTCATCACTAGAGCCTTCTTCGATCTATGAGCAAGTTTCATTTGTAACTTATGAACTTCTCTCGATAGCATCGAGTTCAATGTGATCTTTTGTTCATCCTTTTGGAACATGTATGTGTTCCTATGGTCGTCATAGATGACTCTCCTATCAAACAACCATGGTCTACCTAGTAATACATGAAAAGCACACATGGGTAGTACGTTGCAGAGAATCTAGTCAAAGTAGTTCCCAATAGTGATTAGTAGCAGTATTTATTGAGTAACATGTAATGCTCCTTTCTCACTCAACTAGTGCAACTCGTATGTCTTTGGATGTTCAACAATCAGCAACTTCAGTTTTGAAACAAGATCAGCTGATGCTATGTTGGTGCAGCTTCCACTATTCATGATAAGGACATACACTTGATCATTCACCTTATAAGTGGTATTAAACAAGTTCTCTCTCCACCCCTCCTCTCGCAAGGGTTTCATGTTCATAGTGCGTTGGATAACCATGAGTAGCTTATCTAAGTCTTTAGCAAACATGTCCTCCTTAATCAACTCTTTCTTGATTTTTTCTTTCTTAGTAAGAACCTCCTCCTCCTCAGCTTCCTTATTTGTACTCTCTACTTCTAGCTTCAGGATATCTTCCTTGATGACCATCATTTGTTGATTCGAGCATTGAGTAGCCATATTTGTAAACCCTTAGAACTTGAAGTACTTGATCTAGCTCATCTTCTTACTAAACCTTTGCCTCTTCTCATAACTACGGGTCGACACTTCACCATTAGTTTGGTCTTTCTACTCAGCTTTTACATCAACCTTTTTACTCGGCTTAGTGCTCAGCAGAGTTTGGTGACTTGCCTATCTGGGTCGGCTAGTTAGCATCCTTACTAGTACTCAGCTCCTTCTTTGCCTCTCTACTCGCTGGGTAATCCTAACAGCTTCATCCATCGTATCAAATTATTGGAGCTCCACAACATCTCGAATGTCTCTTTTCAACTTAGTAACAAATCTTGAGACTATTTGAGTTGGTGGTTCGTCTACTTTATAATGGATCATGAGCATTTGAAACTCTTGAACATACTTGTTAATAGTTTGACCTCCTTATCTCAGCTCTTGAAGTTGAGTGAAAATATCTTAGAGATAAGTTTTTAGCAAGAACTTTTTTTTGAGCACTCTCTTCATCTCGGGCCAAGTGTTAATCTTAAGGTAGCCTTCTCGTCTTCTCATGGCCTGAAAATTCTTCCACCATATGGTAGCATATCTAGAGAACTCAACAGCAACAACTCTTACCTTTTCGTAATCCTTATATTGATAGTAATTAAATGCATTCCCTACCTTTTCTTCCCACTCCAGATACTTATTAGCATTCCCAAATCCATTGAAACTCGGAATCTAAAGCTTCACATGGTCAGATGCTCTAGGGATTCATACATGCTCTTCTTCAAAATACTCCTCTTCTTCCTCTTCATTAAGTTCTCTCAAATCTATCCTTCACCTTACTCATCCACCAACTCTTTCACGTCAAACAGGTCGAGTTGGGTTCTAACCTTTAACAAATTGAGCCACTTATGGAGTGTTTTGTACGGCTTCAATAGGCTAACAAGACAGCGTATGACCAACTCAAGTCAGATCTACTAAGAGGTTAGCTACCTCATCAAGTCTCTTGTCAGTGCTTCTAAAGGTTCCTTAAAATTGTCGTCTATGGTGGACAACTCTACTATCGTCACTAATACCAATATTCATACTTGGGTCTGTCATTTTTCCTCACAGATTTAAAGCTCAAACAAACACTTCAAGAAATTAATAGTTAACAACACAGTAGTCAAATGAACATAATAACTTACTCTATTTTACACATGCAAAACAAAGTATAATAGAATTTTAAGAAGAACCAACTTTAGTTCACACAAAACCTTCGCTTTGATACCAAGATGTTACGAATCGTAACTAAGAACTGATAAGGCCAATTGTTAAATAGGTCTAAGCTTGAAAGAAGCTTTAAAAGGGTTAATGGGGAAAGTACAAAAGGGTAAAAGTGATTAACGAAATAGTAAGCAAAACCCACGAATAGCTCTAAAGGATATGACATACCAGTAGAACTTTTAAGGACTTACGGCACAATTTGATATGACATACGAATTGGTCCGGTGAGGTTACTCGCCACCTAACCTTACTTAAGGGAAAGGATAAGAGTGATGCCAAGAGTAAATAAATAGTGTTTACGTAAGGAAAAAAATACTCAAAAGTGTATACTAATGATTGTTTGTCTGCTTACAATTATAAGGGTATTTATACCCATAAGTTAAGGCAAATTGCCCAAAGGGGAAAAGACAAAAATGGTACTTCCTAAGGAAGTAATGTACAAGATGCAAAAGTATAAAAATGTATATACAAGGAAAGCAATCATTGGTGCAATAGATTTTACACATGATACTGTACACATGGAGATGGTATATTGGTGATGTTGTTGGAGGATGTAGACAAAAAGTATGGACAGTTTGCTTATCTAAGTAGGGGTGGTTTATGTAGTTTGGGGTCTCTCTCGGCATGTCGGCAAGGGTGATGTCGAGTAAGTGATCAAGCATTAAGGAGGATTGGATGTTGTCTTAGCCATCCATTTCTTAGCTTTCGATTTGCAAGAGATTGGTAGTCATTCAGTTCGGCTTGATGAGTAACTCAGCAAGGAGATACTCAATATTGGCAAGAATCGGCTAGAGTTAAAGAATCTACCGTACTAGACCTTCTAGTCCTTGAGCTCAGCCTTTAATCAATGGTCCAATAGCTTGATTCCCATCATTTACAACAATCAATTCGTATATGCATTTAATTCTTTAGTGTTTTAAGAGATCAAAGTACTTGTTTTTACTAAACGAGTGATTTTTACTATTTAACTTAGCTTTTCTTAGTACCCTAGGGTTTTTAGGAAATATTTGGGCTCTTTATCATTTTAAGGTTTTTTATGTATTAGGGTTTCTAAGGTTTTACACATATAATAAGGATTTTAGGGTCAAACTAATTCTAAGGTTTCCTAACTTCTTATTTAAGGTTTTTGACATAATATTTAGAGTTAGATTACCTTATTTAGGGTTTTGATCCTTATATTTCTATAAGGTTTCAAGGATTATCTATTGACTCTCTCTCTCTCTCTCTTAGCCTCTCATTGAGCTCAAAACTCGTAAGGTTTACAAAATGAGTAAACATATATTTGCTCTAAACACACAAATATCCACTTACCTAGCCATGTCGATAGCTCAAGACTATAATTGAATGTATGGTTCTTCTTCACTTAGTTCACCTAAAGAAATATATATATATATATACTCATAAATACATGCGTACAGTATTGAGGTTAACTATATGTTTAGTGTAACCAATGTAATAAATTACTAATGCCTAGGGTTTAAAGAATGGAAGTCTTTCTTATGTCCTCTTCTTTAACCTTTGACTTATCTTCTAAATACTCTCTTATTTGGTTTACTTAAAAAGTTCTTAACAAAATATCTTCTAATGTACATTCTAAGTCCATACTAGTAAGAAATCTTAAACACATCATTTGATTTAGCCTTTGAGCCTATCTTATATAAATTTACTTAACACATCCTCCGATATATCCTTTAATTTAGCTAATATATCATATGACTTATAAAATCTCCTTTTATTCTTCTACTCCAAGATAAGATGAGTAAGAGTATCTTAACCAAATGCTTATCTAATACTCACTTAATCATAATAGTACTATTACAAATTACCAATTAACCATATAAACCATTAAATAGGTTAATAAAGAAAATACATAATAATTAATATACATAACCAATTAATTCTCCAAAAATTCCTTTGACTCACAAAAATATGTATTTTAGACTCTAAACACAAAAAGCACTAAATTAAGACTTACATAGAGTTTCCAAAAGTACCAATTTATGCTCAAATTTGCTAAAAATTACCTTAAGATAGGTAAGAATGCACATTTAGTGAAAAATATGAAACACAATAATTCTAATATCACGAAAAACTTCTAGAAAATTTTACAAGTTGAATTCTATAATGCTCTACCTTTAAGGCGTCTACTTAAATTTTTTTTCTCAAATTTTAGGTGCATAAAGATGGTTCGTTACACCATCTCCTAGTTAAGAATAACTTTAACGTATAATATACTTGTCAACTTAACTTACTCAATTATATGAAGTTACTATAATTCCTCTTATTCTACACAACACACCATAGTAGAAACTTTTATACAAGTGGTCCATAGCCAATGTATCACAATTCAACATAATGTTCAATTAAAAGATATGCTATTACATTTGAAACGTCCACTTTAGAATTCTTACAATACAATAATACAATTTTATCTCAAATAGCATCTTTGAACTTAGTAACTAATTTTACAGCTAATCACTTCTTCTTAAGGAACCCGACTTTAGCTAGAATTCTTAAAGTCTTGCCATCCTTCTTACGGTAATACCCTCTTTAAGCTTTATTCTAATTTGTTGATAAGACAACTTATCCCCTTATCTTATTGTAAGCTAAGTAAGAGTGGATAAACATATAATAACACAAGTAAAACCAGTACCACTACACATCAGCTAGTAGTTAATTAACTTATATTAACTTATCATTTCCCATCTAAGCAATTAGTGTAGATAATATATACTATGCTCATGCATGTGACATATATTGGTATCAATATCCTAACCTATCTTAGCACACAACTGGTTAGTTAGCATCCCTAGGCATTTGGATGCTATGTCTAGGCAATAAGGAGATGCCTAGGTGTATGACCCCTAAACCTAATGTTATTTCTTAAACCACCAGGAGTGGTGAGGTTCCTCCAATAAATGCAATTCTATATGCTTTAAAAAAACAACTTTTATAAACTAAACTCTTTGCTTAATAAACCCAACTTTTTAGATTAAACTTAACCTGAGGTCCTTTTCATGTCTTTTCATTAATGCATCAAGTAATGTATTAAACAATATAAGGCATAACTTTCACATTTATGTATTAATCATCACTTAGATTAGCCCAACCTTTACTTTAGTTTCTTACTTCTTTCTCATCTAGAATCTTCGTTATCAGGTTCACTTAAGTGAACAACTTAAGAGGTAGGGTTAATATCTAGCTTCTTTATTAAGTTATTATAAATCTTAACCAGCAAACCATAACCAAACAGCAACATAATTGCAATCATCAAAGTCAATAACTCAACATGTTGCAATTAACAATAGTTATACAAAAAGAAGCATCACATAATGGATGAAAGCAGCATATCAAAACTCACAACTAAGCTCAGCTAAGCTAATCATAGCATGATAGGTTAATAAAATCACATCACGATTAGTAGATATAAATCTACTCTAAGCACATAAATATCTACTTATTTAGACCTGCTAATCGATCTAATGCTACATGCTAATACGAGGTCCCACTTCAACTATATCACCTATTAAAGTTACATAGTACTAAAGTTAACTATAAATCATATATATTCCAGATTAATAATAACTTAATTATACTTAAGGTTTAAGACTTGAGGTTGTTTTGTAGGAAAATATTTGCCTTGGACTTCTTTTGATTTATTCTCTAATCGAACCTTTAAACCATCCCCTAAATCAAGTTAGTTTTTAAAGTTTCTAAGTGAATACTATTTGACACATATCCTTAGTTGATACAAATTAAGAGTCATTTACATCTTTTAATTCAGTCTTTAGACCTAGCTTATACAAAAGCTACTAAACGTACCCTTTAATTCTTCCTTTGATATTTCATTTGGTTTAGCTAATTGCATATATAACTCACAAAAATCCCACTTTTATATTTACTTCAGCTTAGTATCAGTAAGGAATATAATAAAGTACATATCTCATACTTCAACTATCAAATTATACAATTAATATATGTGACCAATTAATCATATAAGCCATCATATAGGCACACAATAGAAAATTTCATAATAAATAGTATTCGAATTTGTTTAACTTCTTGAAAAATATTGTAAACTCATAAAAATATATAGTTTAAGATCTAATATTTCCAAAGCTTGAAGATGGCCATTACACATATGATCCAAAATATCATAATTACGCTTGATTTTGTTAAAATTAGTTTAAATTAGGTAAACAAGCAAATTAAATTACAAGATTCAATCTAAATACTTATATAATCATAACTAAGCTTCATAAATCACTATGAATCAAATTCATTAAGAATTTTAATTAAAAACTCATTATTTTCTTAATATGAAAAATAGAGCAAATTATGTAAAATAAATTTAATAAATTATATGCATATAGTTTATAAAAAATTATTTTTATATAAATTAAATATAACATATGAGGAATATATACACAACAAATTGACTCAATAAAAAACATCATTTACTATTTATAAAAATTAATACAAAATTTGTCGAAATATGGCTATTTCTTAAGGAGCGCAAGTAAGAACTAATGTAAAAAATCTAGGTTGACATTATGCTTTTACATGCAAAAATACCAATGAATACTAAGTTTCATAAATTTTAAATATCATTTAGTACTTTTAGAAATTAAAAGAAAAAAAATCAAATCAAATTGGAGCATTTACTAGAATTGCAATCTCCAACCATTACCCAACTACAAAGATATGTTTGCCCAACTTCCTACACCACCAAACTTCAGCCTCCCAATGTCTTGATGTTTGGTCCTTAATCGCCTTTGATTAGAGCTACCGAGTTTTAAAATTTATAAACCTATATTCTATTATTAACTCGATTCAATAGGTAAGTGTACCTATTGTTTGTTAGCATAGATGAGTATAGGGTCGTCTCCACTAGAAACGAATACAAACATTAGTACTAATTAATCTTCCTATTATCTAGTAACTCAATTTATATAGTGATCAATTATTAAAACATCTAATTTACTAATTAAATTGCACTAATACACAAACAACTTTCATCTAACACAATGACTGTAGAAATGATTAACAATACCATAGTTAACATGCAGACTTGCTTCACTACATAACACAATATCACCAATAATTTTTTATCCTAATGTTTGTTATCTACAGGGAATCACTAGTTTGTAAACATTTTTCTCATAATTACTTACTTCTAATCCTAATTGTGTCTATTATAATCTCTTTTGAATTAACAGCCAATTAGAATCTTATTAACATCATAATATTTTATCAATTTCTCTATGGATACAACAACTTTCCTAATAATATCTCTATTATCAAGAGTAAGTTATTCCAATGAATTCAATTTTTTCAATAGAATTGTCTCTTAACATATTCTATCGAAATCTATCCTAAGTTAATATTGTATACTATACCGTACTTAGATTCATTAAGTTTAATTCACTGTAAAATAACAAAAATAAGGGAATCACTAAATTAAGCACTTATTTATGCTAAAGTAATGTTGTAAGTCCTATATTATTACTTACACATGATGAAATGATAACACATATTAACAAAACTTAGAAATAATAAGAAATATAAGATAAGTAGATAAAATAAAACCCTTTTTTTAGATCCATTTTAGATGTATGTACAATACACGAACGATGAATTCCTATTATCTCTCCTGAGTAATTTCGAGAAAAATACAGTACAACACTAAAAAAATGTGTTGGAAAATATGAAAATACGATAGATACAACTTAGGTGAACAGATGTTTTTGTGGTTAAATGTCTAGAGCAAAAGGTCTAAGATGTTTAATAAAATGAAATTGATGTTATCTGTTATGTCATGTGATGTGTTGTGTTTAAAAATTGTAGGTCTATTTATATTCTTTTCATCAAAAGGTCCAAAATACACCATTTCAAGATACCTCCTAATGTTTAAACCTGTTAAATGCACTGGTTCATATAAAAAAGTTAAAGAAGAATAATTGTGTCCACTCATGGTCTCCTTGTTGCAATTATTTCATCTCATCACACCTATGATGGAGAGAGTGGTCACTTTTTTTATATGCTATCACGGTCGTGATAAATAGATGGATAATAACTTTATCCTTGGTCATTCCCTTGGTCACGCCTATGATGGAGGGAGTGACAGGCATTGGACATTCAAATTTTCTTTAATAATGCCCGTGATGGAATGCATATTGATCTTCCTTTAGAATTATTCCTTCATTATGGACGTGATTGCTCCAAATCTCCTTATTCATGTATAAGTTCATCTCCTCTTTACTTTATCTTGAATAAATATTATCTCCTTGTTCTTTAATTATCTGAAATTGATATATTATACAATTAAGTATAAAAAACTTGAGAAATAAACACAATTATGACCAATTTATTGATAGATAAGACTATAAAGTGTAGAGTAATTTATACATATTTGTCTCGTATAGTTATAGGAATTGCAAATCCCTTGCCTAAATTTGGAATTTGAGTTATTTTTTCTAATTTTTTGTTCTACACCAAATTTGAGTTTTTGAGAGGTTTCTTTTTGTTCCTAGCTAAAATGTCTAAAAGGATGTTTAAAGGCCTTCTTATAAATAGCTAGTCAGTAGTGTTGGGAAATGGAATTTCCAAGTGTCCAGATTCCAAGCTATTAGTTATATTATTGGTTGATTGAGCTTAATCTCACATGGACAACTCATCCTTGTTTTAATCCATTGTCCCAGCTAACAACTAGACCCAAATCCTTAGTAAACAATACTTACATGTTAATTTTTTTACTAATAACCATACTTTAGGGTGTAATTTAACCTATAGTTAATATATTATATTAATATATATACATTTCGAGTACAAAACATGTATATTTAATGACCTACCAATCAGGTTGTTGGATGCTTGATAAACCTTAATTTCCCTTAATTTTCTAGTATTTTTCTTATTTTTCAAAAACTAATTATTGGGAGAATTTGATGTATGCTTTTCTACTCTAAGTTGAAAAAATGGTTGAAATACACTCTACTATTCCTTTTATCCATAGCTAATTCAATGGAGGAAGAATTTGATAACTCCAAGTGTTTGTTTATTCACATAACTAATATTAAACATTACATATGTTAGCTTATTTGGTTTACACCTCTTGCTTACCCAATTCTAGACCTACTCTACTTATGACACCAATTACCAAGGAATTATAGCTTGTTGTAAACTAGTTATTTTAAGGATTTAACATCTAATCTACCCTTATTTATGGTTTAATGCTATTAAATACATGCATTAGGTACATATTATGTGCATGTAATGATTGTGCAATTACTTTATAAGTAAATTCACTCTAAATCATTTTTTTTATAAGTCAAATAGCTTATCTCTAAGGTTTCTTTATACTTTAGAGTTCAAATTTTAAGTTTCCAAAAAAATAGCAAGCGACATTGATAAAATTACATTTTATTGAATCAAATATTCTACATACTCTATCTTGAGAAATAAACCTAACTAAGACTCTTCTTCTAATTTATGTGATCTTATTCTAAGATTTGACTTAATTTCTAGAACCACGCCCCATACCTCCCCTACCCCCTACCACACGCCACCCCCCTCCCCCCCCCTNTAGGACTTTTCTTGAGAAAGTTGCTTGCACTTCCTATATACATATGTTTCGGCCCTAGGGTTCTCATGCTTTATGCCATGACAACGTACTTTCCCATGCGTCTAGTTTTCTTTCCTTCCTCTCATGTCAAGGCTTAACATTTTTCTGAAGCCCTAAATATATCGATTCTAAGTGATTACAATGTTGAACCCTAAAGTGATGCATATGACTTTATATTCTACATTTCCAAAATAAAATATAAGATGGCTACATGCCTTATTACGATGTTAAGCCTTGACATGAGAGGAAGGAAAGAAAACTAGACGCATGAGAAAGTAAGTTGTCATGGCATAAAGCATGAGAACCCTAGGGCCGAAACATATGTATATAGGAAGTGCAAGCAACTTTCTCAAGAAAAGTCCTAAAATAATGCTATATTTAAGAGGTCCAAATTTGAAACTTAGTAGTTTAAATAACAATTAGCTACCATTACAAAAATAATGAAACATCTAAAGTAAAATAAAGAAGGTTGATGGTAAAATAAACACTAAACGGGATGATAAAACATTTAGACTAACAAATGACAGTAGGATATGACTTAGAAGACCTATGGACCATGCCACCATAAGAGCTCAATCATAAATATGAAAGCCTATTGGGCTTGACAATCGACTAAATGTGGAAATGAGTAGACTATAACCTCAAAATTGATCCAAAAGTAATAATGGTTAAAGTAAACTTTAAAACTTCACAATATGTCCAACCTAATCCCAAGAGTTGTAGGTCCCATCTCCCAAAATGGACCCTACCATGTGAAAGCTTGTGCGAAACTGTATGAAATCGACTATAAGAATGTGAAAAAGGGACTTAAAATGAAGAAATTATGACTAAAACATTATTTAAGAGTAATCAGCAAAACTATAGTGAATTTAAGGAATTTGAGTAAGATAACTCATTCTATTAGCATTTACTAATTGCTTTGGATTTATAACTACTAGGGGACTTTGATCCAAACAAGGACTTATCAATCGATTATTATGATGACTAACGGCCATGGTCGAGTGAGTACTCTATGAGTACTGTATATGTTTATGCTTGTAGATTAGTGAATTGTATATCATACATTGATTGAAAATGAATTTGCATAGGGAATAATTAGGATCATGCATCTACTTGGTTCTGCTTGGTTGTGTGATTATGACACTTTAACTTATCAAAATGGTTGATGTATTCATATATAAATATGCATATAATGAACTTTGTGTATATATAGAATTCTGTATGGTCTCTATGCTAAATGGACTTAACCATATTGGGCTAATTAAAAATCAATCATGCATAACATAAGATTGCATTTGAGTTAAGAAAGTTGTCAGCATCTATGCAACAATAGAAAAGGTTATGGAATCAAGGGCATTTAGGTTGATGATTCAATTGTATAACATGACATGTCTCATTCTTGGGGAACTAAGTGGTATCAGGAAATGCCACCTATTATTTGAGACCAATTCTTAAGGATTATTGCCTTAGGGTGAGAGAAACTATGGGGGCTCTTCACATCCACACCTAGGCATAGGTTAAAAACCGATTCAATAAGGTTTAAGTTAAGGAATTAACTTTAAAAGGACTAAAATAAGAATAAAATGCTTAGGCTAAGGTAACTAAAATTTAGGCATAAGTTAAAAACCATGCTATGTTCAGCTTCTAGATTGCTACATGTATTGTTGTATTGTATATGGTTGTTTGCATTCATATGATTGTTAATCATTTGCTTGGACTTGTTTGTATGGTATAGTATCAGGGTTTCTTACTAAGTTAGATGTAACTTATTGTAGACATCCCCCCCCTCCGCTTTATTTTATTTTAATTTTTAGGATAGGATAAAGGGTTCTAATTTAGGAAAAACCAAAAAATAAGAAATTTAGAAAAAATACAAAAAATAAAAAATTTATGAAATAAAAATAGAAATGTAAAAAAAAATACAAAATGAAAAATTTAGAAGATTACATAAAATTAGAAAAATTGGAAAAAAGGATGTTAGGGAAATTTAGAAAATAATGCTGAATTATAATAAAATAGTATAGGTTTAAGTATTTTCAAGGGAGGGTCGTTAGGCTTACGGTTAGATTTGAATCTAGCTCAAGCTAACCTAGTATAGACAAGGAGTAAGCTAACAACCTAACGGATAAGCACTTATGCATAGCATTGGATTTGCATTAAAGGTCTTGGGTTCGAATCTCATCAAAGGTAGAAAATGCATTTTTTTTCCCTTAAAACACACATAGCACAAGTCGCCACATGTCAAGATGTCATCATACCACGTGTCTACTATAGGATACGTGGCACTACCACATATGTGCACTACATGACACATGTTAACCATATGGCTCGATATGTATCACCACATGGCATGGCACATGTTGCACCCATATTTGCCATGTAACATGACACATGTCAACTATGTCATTTGTGACGTATCTTTCAAGATATGTGGTACATGGCTATTGGATGACATAGCTAACATGGCGCTACATCAATCCCTTTTCTCTCTCTTTCCTTTCTCTTTCTCCCCCATTCTTATGCTTTCCTTAAAAATCTCATGCTCTCCAGTCAGCCTACTTCAGCTTTAAGTTCAATCCACTTTGCATTGCAATTTTGCAATTTCACCCAATTAGTGGCAAAATTGCAATCTAGACACGGCCTACTTTTAATAGAACCCAAGTGATAGGAATCAGCCTCTAACTACGTCTAAGTAAAGGCCAACCTGTTTGAAGCCGATGCCAACCCTTCGGAAGAAGATTCCGACCTATTCCAACCTAAGGACGAATAGTTCAAGGTTGAAGTCGAACAGCCTTTGTCGAGGCCGAGCAAATGATAGAAGACTAAGGGGAAGGAAAGGAGTCACTCGGTAGCAAGTTTGTCGTCTACCAAAAAGACAAGATACCATAAGGTCAAGTATTCGAGACCAAAAAACCACTTAGTAAAGCATCGAGAGACTTATGCTGACTGATTCTAGCACTTCGCAATTGTGGGCCGACCTCTCTAGTGTCTTGGCAAAGCCATGCAAGATTTCTAGGACTCTTTTCTAAACCCATACATCTAACTGCCAACTCTGTTCGGTTTGGATACTACTCTTTCTAGGATATGCTAAGTGACTGCATGCCGACTGCCTCTGTAAAATGTATAATTTTGTATTCTTGTATATGTTTTCCTTTATTTTATTTATTGGCACAATTCTTTAGGGTTTAAGGCCTTATACATTATTTACAGTTTTACCATTAGGGTTTAAGATTTGTTATAAATAGCAACATCTATACACAAATAGAGATAGATAGGCATCAATATACGAAATCAAATAAAAAAGTATATTCTTGCGATTGGAATCTTTTCCTTTTTGAGCAAAGCTACTCTTGAGCTAGTATTTTTCGAATTATCGAGTATAGATTAAGCTCTTTCATCTCTCTCGTGTTCTTATCAATCTTATCCTCAAGATTATGGAAAACCCTTACATTTGAATCGGTTAGTGAGTTGCATCTAACCTTCATTTGAATCTAGAGCAACATTTAGTATTCGTAAGTTGTATCAAACCCTATTTCAATCTCGAACCCCTTGATTATGTTTGTGTCTTGGTGTGTGATATCTATTCACATTCACCTTCACTGTTGAAACCAACTATCTCACTTCTTGTCCTTCAAACCTATTTAACCTATTCTGCCTTTTTCAAGATCTGCTACTATTTCTTCCGATCCGTATCATCTTGGAATCAAAGCTTTAGGGAGACACACATGTTATTGTTCTTTAATGTTTGAATTCATGGTTTGTACCTCTCTGTTAATCATTGTTTTGTAATGTAGTGAGTTGTTCGTAGTAGTTATTTGTCAGTAGTAGTAGTTGTAGAAGCTGAGTAGTGGTTGTTTCTAGGTTACTATAATTGTGTTTTGTCATTTGTTCAATTTTTCTTGAAAATTATTGTATGGACAAGAATGTCGGAGGATAGTGTCAACAACACTGGTGATAGTCCTTGTAGAAGCTTAAGGCAACATGTTGACAACTTAGAATATCATATCTAGAATCTCATTGATCCCATCTAGGAGCTTACTAGTTTAGTTAGAGGCTGCAAGTAGGATGGCCGATAGGAAAGAAGGGAGAGAACACCCACAAGTAGAAGCAGTTCTAATGAACTTGATCATGATGACCAATAATAGAGAAGAGCCGTCGAGCTAAGAAGGAAAGAAAACTGACTCAAGCCGAGAAGAAGAAATGAACAGAGTATTGACTCTGAAACAAATTAAGGAGCCTGGAGAAGAGAGCCAAGGCCGAGAAGGGACATGCCCAAGCAAAGCTCTAACAAAAGTGGCCAATCTGAGGTAAATCGACCAGCTCAAAAATTAATCCAAGGACTTGTCAATGTGAAGTTGAAATTGCTGACCTTCAATGAAAGTAGATGACCTAAAGAATTCATTGACTGGGTTCCCCGAGTTAAGAAGTTCTTCAAATGCTACGAGTGTGATGAACGAACAAAGGTTAAGTTGGCATCATTATCCCATGTTGAGTATGTAAGCCTTTGGTGGGATAAGTTGGTTGCTAAGCGAGATAATGAAGGAGAAGAGTTGATCAAAACTTGGAGGCTTATGAAACGTCTAATGAATCAGTGCTTTGTGCTGACTTACTTCAAGCAAGAGATGCTCCATGCTTACCAGCACCTTAGATAAGGCCGAAACACTATCGAGGAGTACTTGCAAGAGTTTGAAATCCTAATGATGAGATGTGAGATTGTTGAGCCATAGGACTGTACCATTGCTAAGTTCCTAAGTGGACACCAAGATGATATTGTCGACATAGTTAAATTGTAGTCATTCAACTCTTTGGATGTGCTAATTAATTTGGCATTAAAAGTAGAGAGACAGAGGAGAAGAAGGCATCAAAGGTTGATTGGCCAACCTCAATAAAGTAGCCTTGCGCTTGAGAGGTATGCTGAGAGAAGGCAAGAAAAGAAGATGGAGAAAGGAGAGCTTAGCTGACTAATTCATGCTGAGAAAGAAAAGGCACTCAATAACAAGGCTCGAGAAGTGAAGTGTTTCAAATGCTTGGGCTATGAACATTTTGCATCCTAATGAAAGAATAAAAAGGTCATGGTCTTGAAGGGTGAAAGGCCCGAGGCTGAAATCGATAATTAAAGTGACAAGAGTTTGAAATACTAGTTGATAGAAGAAGATGTCTATCTCGAGGACCTGGATAAACTCTAAGCTACAGCTACACGAGCTGACTTGAAGGTAGATCTCGAACAAAGGGAAAATTTATTTTACATGTGGTACCTAATGAATGGGAAGACCTGTTCCCTAGTTATCAATGAACGTAGCTGTACCAACATCATTTCTATTAAGTTAGTAGAAAATATGAAATTGTTGACCTACCTGTACCCCTGACCTTATGGATTGAAATGATTTAATGATAAGAGTGTGGCCCATGTGCATAAAAGAGCACGAATCATATTCAAGGTAGGGCAGTATGAAGATGAGATCAACTTTGATGTATTGCTTATGAATGCCACGAATCTACTTCTTGGCCGACCATGGGAATTTGATCGAAAAGTGATCAATGACGGATTCCTCAACACCTAGACTATTCCGAAGGATGGGAAGAGCTATCTCTTAACCTAGATGAGCATTGACGAAATCTAGAGACACTCAGTATCCATGGTAAAATGAAAAGGGAGAAGAAGCTTATTCGGCATCTCAACTTGAGCTCAATGCTTAATGTCGAGGACGACTTCCTTTCAAACCTTTAGTAATGATGAGAATCAGCCTTTGACTACATTTAAGCCGAGATGCCGACCCTCTAGAAGAAGATGCCAACCTGTTCCAACCTGAAGACAAACAGTTCGAGGCCGAGCTCGAATAGCTTTCTTCGAAGCTTTTGCCTCAGCAGAGCAAATGACAAAAGACCGAAGGGAAGGAAAGGAGCCACTTAGCAACAAGTCTATCATCTACCGAGAAGACGAACACCATAAAGCCGAGTACTCAAGACTAAAGAACCACTTGGCAAAGCATTGAGAGACTCGTGTAGGCTGACCTCTCTGGTGTCTTGGTGAAGCCATACGAGACTTCTAGGAATCCTTCCTGAACCCATACATCTAACTGTCAACCCCATCCAGTTTGGATACTACTCTTTCCAGGACATGCCGAGTGATTGCATGCCGACTTCCTCTATAAAACATACAGTTTTGTATTCTCGTACATGTTTTCCTTTATTTTATTTATGGGCCCAATTCTTTAGGGTTTAAGACCTTATACATTATTTACAGTTTTGCTACTAAGGTTTAGGACTTGCTATAAATAGCAACATTTGTACACAAACAGAGATAGACATACATCAACATACGAAATTAGATAGAAAAGTATAATCTTGTGATTGGAATCTTTTCTTTTTTGAGTAAGGCTACTCTTGAGCTAGCGTTTGCCGGATTATTGAGTATAGATTAAACTCTTTAATCTCTCCCGCATTCTTATCATTCTTGTTCTCAAGATTGTGGCGAACCCCCTTCAATTGAACCAGTTAATGAGTTACATCTAACCTTCATTTAAATCAAGAGCAACATTTAGTGTTCATGAGTTGTATCGAATCCTATTTCAAGCTCAAACCCCCTTATTGTGTTTGTGTCTTCGTGCGTGATATCCATTCACATTCACCATTGAAACCAACCATCTCACTTCTTATCCATCAAACCCATTCGACCCATTCTGGCTTTTTTAAGATCCGCTATTATTTCTTCTAATCTGTATCACAAAGAATACGTATAGGTTCATACATTTGGGCACTCGAATCGGCTCACAAAAATGGAGAAAAACTCAAAATCAGTAACGCACATTCATGGCTAGGTTGGTTAGTAATGGCCTTTTCCTTCTTTATTCGAGCTCAGGATTATATAAATGGACCTTTCCTGTCCTTGTTCAAATAGGAATCTCTCACTTCTAATCTTTAAAACACACTCACGACAACTCTCTCTCCACCTGTAGCCAAGCTCTCTCTCTCTCTCTCTCTCTCTCTCTTTCCCTCTCTCTATAGCTTGAGCTTTGATTGAAGCTCTTCAAATCAAACTAAGCAACTCATGAAACCCCATGTATAAAGCTTTCGTACTTGATTACCCATGAGGATTGCCGCGACCTCCATCCACCATCAAAGCCCTAAAACCCTAACCCATGACTGCTGCTAGCTTACGAACCACCTTTAGCCATCACACTTGAATCAAACTAGCCACCACTAGAAACATTAGGCCAACCACTACCCTACCTTCACGTACTACCACCAAGCTTCACACTAACTCTCCCTCTCTCTACTCTCAATTGCACCACCCTCCAACCATTACAAATGACCACTAAACATGGTGGCACCACCTCTAGACCCCCCCTTTTCTAATAAGTCCCACATGAAACACCCCTTATCCCCATAAAAATCCACCCTACTCGTGTCTTTAGAGATGCTATTGTTCTTTGTGGAACTTGAACCGCAATCTGACTCGACTTGCTCCATTGTTTAGATCTAACCCATGCCCCTAACCTTTGTCCAATCTTTTCTCTTGGTTGGGTTTTGGTTCTTTTTTTTTTTTCGTATAATAACAATTGTAACTATATGAAAAGAAAAAGAAAAAAAATGAAAGAAAGAAAAAAAAAAGAGAGCTTAGTTGATGTTTTCTTTTTAATAAGAATATTAGAAGTAGAAAAGAAAGAAATAAATAAGGATAATATAAATGGAAAAATAAAATAAAAAAACAAATAAATAAATAAATAGATTAGTGAATAAAAATTTCTTTACCACTTGGAAAACTAATTTTCTAAAGATAAACAAAATCAACCCATTTTCAAAATTAGGTCCTTTTAGAAATTTTTTCTTTTTAAAAAAATAAAGAAGACAAAACATTTAGAACCCTTTTGAGAATTTTCTTAGTTAATAGCAAACTGGGTAAAAAAACACAAACCAAACCTATTTCTTTACTAAAATCAACAAACCTACTAATATTTTAAAAGAACTACATACGTTTGATCCCAAAAATCCCAAATAGTAAATATGTAGATATCTATAAGGTGATAGTAAAAAATTAAAAAAAAAAAAACTATTTTTCCATTTTTAGTTTAAATTATTCAATTCGTTAACCAATGATTGAGTTTCACTTTATAGGGTAGTTTTTTGAAAGGTGATATTTAAGATTAAGGCTAAATTTGGAAAGTTAGTGGCACTCATAAGCATTTAAAAATCCTAACCCCTAATTGATTTTCTAATTCTTAAAACTATTTATAAAATTAATTTTATTAAAAATACTAGTGGCCCAATTGGTTATAATTTAACTATTTTTCTCGACTCTGGTTGGGTGGTGACTTTAGAAACATTTTCAAAATATAAAACAACTGATTTTCTTTAAACCTTAGTCGAGAGTTAGTATTAAACATGTAAGGTTTAATATTGATTGGTTTAAAAAAGACTTATTTATAAAATCGGGAGAAAAATCAGGTTCGATACTTATACCCTCTCAAATTCTTGCAATTATAGGATATTTGGCTAGTATCTAGGCAAGCTATGCCCAAGGTTAGTTCAGGGTTTTAAGAACTTGAGAGTTAGAGCTAAAGGAACCTGCCACAGAGTTACTTATCTTATATTAACTATATTATTGTAGTTAAGACTAATTAAACTTATTGGATTCTATAATATGGTTCATAGACTTTGATTTAACTCATGATTAGTATTATGTTTGTTAATTATATAATTAGATTATGGTTTTGATTTTACTTAAAGTTGAACTATCCCTCCTCCATAACTTATTGTAGAGGTACACCTTATACATAATATAGAAGGTTTGAGAATGATAATGAGAGTCAGTCTTCGATCTTCATGCCATGTACGGTGAGTTACTACGTCAAGGCTACTTTTTGGGAAGTGATAGAGCAATTAAGAGATAGAGTTCCAAAATAGTGAACAAGTGTGTGTTTGTGGAGTGAGAGAGAGAGAATAGGAGGAGGAGGGGGTAGTGGGTTATGCAGGAGCGAAGGGTATAGGTAGGGGTAAGGGAGGGGGATGGGGAGGGGTTATTGTGTGTACTAAGTAATTGCAACTTAATTTTAAGTTTAGGCTTCTTCTTCTTCTTCTTCTTCTTCTTCTTCTTTTTTCTTTTTTTTTTTTTTTTGCCTTCTAGATTCTTAGGTAGTCAAATGTTAAGTAGTAAGGAAGATGAAATTTTAAGATTTAATGCCATGCCATCACAATTCAAATTACATGATTACCTTTTCCTTTTTTTTTTTTATTTGACTACACTATGGTATTTGTTAATTTTTATAATATGTCTTGATTCGATAAAGAGAAAAGTACAAAGTTATTTTTCATAAAATCATAATGTCCTAAAACCGACAAATTAAATCGTAAAATTGCAAATTAAACATATGTCTCCTTTTTTTTTTTTTAATCTATGGCTCTAAAGTTAATTATCTAATTAAGAGCATATCTTAATATACATTATTTTAATGAGTGTTAAAGAACCTATCATGAATCAAAATCATATTTCAGTTTTGCAATTGGTAGTATGACACTTATAGGCCTTACATTATGAGTTTGGATATTTTTCCTTTATCAAAAATCAATTTAAAATCCTCTTGTAGGTCTGCTTCAATTCACCTCACACCATTGGCGCCCCTTTGCAACATATGCACTTCTAATTTTTTAAATGATAAGCACTTGGTTTATACTAATGACACTATATATTGCAATGCATGTAACAAAAGATATAGCACATCAGTTAATAAAAAAAAAAAAAGGAGAATGTGATCATAGAATTAGGATAATTGTTAATATGATAAAGATGAAAGTTAATTAAATAAAATAATGCCTTTTTAAAATTATATATTTTATCCTCCATTATAAATGTTGCTAATAATATAGTTTACGTAATATTTAATAAACATAACTAGAACATATAGAAATTGGCAATATTTGTAAAATATGTAAACACTACCAAATGTACAAATTCTTGTGGTTTAGACCTTTCTAAGGGAACTTTTTTTTCCAAATTGAACCCCATCACGAACTACCCCATATTAGGTCATACAAAGGTTAGGGGTAATCAAATGGGAGAAAAAGGATAGATTAGATTGTACTTGTCCTAATCACATAAATTCATAGGTAGTAATTCTAATAAATAAATCATTTTTTTTCCTTTAAAAATGAAGAGGACCCCATGTATTACAAAACCTATACACATTTAAACATATACACTTACTCCCTACACAATTTTTGACTTAAATTCATTATAAAGAAAACTAAGAGAAAAAAAAGGAGTAATTTTACCCATGCCAATTGTTAATATCAAAACCCTAAAGAAAGGTATTTTGATGATAACAAAATATATGTTAATATTATTAATCGAGTTGCTTAGTGTGTAGTATAAAGAGATTTATATCTTGAAAGGGAACTTAAGTTAATTAAAGACAAATAACAAAGTTAAAGTAGCTTTTGGACAAGTATTGACAAGATCAAAATTAATCTAAAAAGATTAGAACGTAAGAAAGAAGTATTAGCACTAAACTCATGACAAAAAATATCTATTATTAAAAGTTAATTAATAAAAGGAGTGACCAAAATCATATAAGGAATGTATACAATAGAGAACAATAATGTATATATCAACAAAAGCTAATGAAGACATGACAAATGAAGGAAGAAAAGAAACGATCAAAAGACATAATCAAAAGTACAAAACATCATAAGCGCAAAGTATAAGACAAAACAGAATCGCAGGAAGAGGAAATTGAAAAGAACATTTACAAGTTAAGACCCAACACTTTAGAGATATATTTGAGTAATATATCTAATCTATTCAAGGGATACATTATTATAATTATGATGATCACAAAAGATATGAAGTATTTGGACAAAAGAAAAGTTTATTTGAGTATGTGACATCAAAGGAAATAATCATGTGATAGACAAGCTAACAACAAAATAATAAAATCACAAAGATCAAGAAGACAGCAACTATTCAACATCTATTACCATACATGAAAGAATTAGACGTTGAAGATGTAATTATTTAAAGTGACAAAGAGAAGAAGAAAGAGGAAGATCATGAAAGAAAAAAAGAAGAAAGATTATATGTGCGACACAAGTTTTCTTATACTCTTTACTAAGTTGAAGATGCATTTAAGTTATCAAATAGCTTAAAAAAGCAAGAAACTTGAGAGAATTAGTACAATACATTATTTGCTAAGTATTGAGCTAAGTGTAAGGAAATCTATTATAGTCCTCGGAGAGTTACTAAACTCATAGTTGTCAAAATCGCGATTTTACCCATGCAATTCTATTATCATTTTAGGAGGCTCTTCCTAATTGACTCATGTATAAAATCTTTTTTTTTTTTATAGAAACTTATGTTTTTATTTGATTTTATATGTTAAACTCGATAGAAATTTACGTTTTTAACCAATCTTACTAATTTTACATATATGAGTTGAAGGGTCTAAAAATAGAAAAATATAACTATGCTTTTATAATCCTATTGACTATTAAGGCAATAAATCATCTTCTCTATCATATTCCAATTTTTTCCTCTTTTTCTCTCTCTTAATCCCATCTTTAATATTCATAGCCTTTGTATGGATTCTAACTCCAATAGAAAGTTTATAAGAAAAATTGTATATTTAAGCTTATACCATTAACAACATAAAATGAGTTGAAACATTTGGTTTTTGTTAATTTATCACTTTTTTCAAACAAAATAATATAAAAAAATTAATTTTGACCCTGCTTGTTCTTATTTTGTAAATGTTATATTATAGATTAAAAACTTTTTTTATGGAAAAAGAACCTAATTTCTTCTTCTTCTTCTTCTTCTTTTATTTTAAATTTCAAGTTTTTTTATAACTACTTTAAACATATCTATATTTTTTTAAAAGCTATTTTATATAAGCTGTAAAAACTTATGTTTTTATATTATAATTTTAGGTTCCGATTCTATAGACCCTCTAGTGATTTTATGTAGAATCATAAATTTCATAATCTCGATTAAACTCTTTCAAAACCATGGGGATTGTTTGAGAGAATCTATGAGGGAGATTCTATAAACTTGCATAATCCCATTGTAGGGGAATTGGAGGCAAGGCTGTTGATCTCATTATAAAAGTTTTTTTCAAATAGTGGAACAACAGTATGGATAATCGTATCTTTAGCCATAAGTGAAAGAATAAACTAATATGCAAGGTAGAACCACTATAAATCGATGCTTAATTTTTTGATCCCTCAAATTTTTATTTATTTTTATTTATTTATTGTTTCATGGTTGATTGATTGCTTGAACTTAATTACTTTAGCATATATCTATTAGAAGCAATATTACATGATTAGATAATTGATTAGAAGCATTATTGATCAAACTAAAAGAAGTGATAATTTTGCATTCATATGAAAATCTCTTATCTAAATTTGTTAACATTTCTAATACAACATGAATTAAAGAACAAGTTTAGTGTAGTTTGTTGGTCTTTAACATCAATAAGTAAAATTTGGTTAACAATTCAATCCCCCTTCTTGATTATTCACTAAGTTTAACATCAGTAAAGGGTTTTGATAACCAAAAGAAAAAAGAAAAGGAAAACTAAAAAAATCAAGGAAAAAAAAAATGAAAGTAAAATGCAAGCAAAGGGAAAAAAAGCAAGAAGGGCCCGATCACTTCCAAGGCATAGGTATAAAGTGCTCCAAACACATTTGACAGGAATTAGCCTCTAACCTCTTCTAACACTATCACTTGTTCTAAGTCTAAGCTAAGCTATTCCACTCATGGTTGAGTTGTTGGTAAAAGGCTAAGGATTGAGAGGAAACCTAGATGACAAGGAGAAGGGATGTAAAAGCCCTACCAACCTTCAAAAGACCTTAGGTCCAACCAGCTAATGCCAAAGGAGATGGCCAGCTTAGAGCTTAGGTACATAGGCACATGCTCAAGTGCCCAACAAGATTAGGCAAAGGCATGATGGACATGCTCAACCTAGCTCGATCTACTAACATGCTCTCTACTTAATAGCTTAAACTTACACGCTGGCTTATTCTAGAATCTAGCAAATGTTGGCTAACTTAATGGTAAGCTGGGCTAAGTATAGCAGAACTTCATTACTTCTACCTTAAGCTTGAATATCTAGTTGCTGGCCTACTCCAAATTAGACCCATCTTATTTCGCTTTACCTTGGATGAGCTTGCATCACGACCTTCCACTTGAAACGCATGCTTTTGTTTAGATTCTTATTATTTTAATGATTTAGCTTATGGGCCTAATCTTTAAGGTTCAAGGCCTTGTAAATTATTATAGTTTTACCATTAGGGTTTTAAGAATTACTATAAATAGCAACATCTAGTTGCTAGCCTACTCCAAATTAGACCCATCTTATTTCGCTTTACCTTGGATGAGCTTGCATCACGACCTTCCACTTGAAACGCATGCTTGTGTTTAGATTCTTATTATTTTAATGATTTAGCTTATGGGCCTAATCTTTAAGGTTCAAGGCCTTGTAAATTATTATAGTTTTACCATTAGGGTTTTAAGAATTACTATAAATAGCAATATCTTGTAATTAGTAGCCATTCTTGAACAACTAATTAAGATTGCACATCAAATCTTTTTCCTATGAGAGCTTATTAAAGCTTAACTAATGCAAACTCATTATTTTGCCTGATTATTGAGTGTTGTCTCTTTAATCTTCTCCTCTTATCATCTAATCTTAGAGTGTAGTGAGCCTCTTTTTGTCAAGTGGTATGTTATACTTACCCACCATTTGAACCCATGAGTTTTATTTAGTTTTCGTAAGTGATATAGAAACCCATTTCAACCTAACCTCTAGTTTTGTTTGTGATAAGGTGTATTATATCCTCTCACATTCACTTTCAAAACCTTTTTTCTACTACTATCTACCATTAAAACCTTAAAACTCGTAAACTCATCTTCGTTCCTTACACTGGTACGTAATTATGCTTCATCAATCTTTGGCATGGCATATCATATTAAGCCTATAGCTTCCTAAGCTTATCAAGGCCCATTTGAACATCCCAACTTTCAAATTCTTAAAATAGTACAAGCCCAAAAAAGTTTAAAGATACTCGTTCAAATTTAAGACTAATTGAGACAAAAAAGCTCAATGCCTATTGGAACGAAAATAAGGCTTCTCTAGGCACATTAAGCTTATATGTCTAAACCTCTTCCTCAAACATATCAAGAAAAAAGTTCAAAAGCCACTTTTATAGGTCTACACAGAATACCCCCATCAACAAGCTCTTAAGATCAAAGGTGGTGATTTATTCTAAGCAATATTCACCTATGATATTATGTTGTACCAGTCCTAACAATACCAAAGAAGGACAATTCATGGAAAATATGCATAGATGGCAAAGCTTTCAATAAGATTGCCATGAAGTGCAAGTACTGTCAGGATCCTATAGAAGGCTTAATAAGATTATCTAAAATTTTCATATCATATATGCACCCATGATACGAAAACCGCTTTACAAGTTAGAAATTATAAGACTTTAAATAATTAATTGTTAGAGTTTATAATCTTAAATTTATTAACTCATAGTAAAATATAAATAATTATAGATATCTAATATTGCATAATTCCTTAGAACTATAGAGAATCGGTATCCCTTACTAAACGATGAGACTAAGTAGTAAAGTTTTAAAATTTAGACTTATTGAAGTTACAAAATCTAAGTTTAAAAATAGTAATTATATATAAGGTTTCAAATCAACCTTACAATCTACCTTCAGATTTTACCTTCTAAGACATCTCAACATTGGTACTTAATGTTTGGTTTTTAACCCATGCTCAATTATCGTTTAACTTATAAAGGAAAACCATTAGAGAGTAAGCTATACGAACTTAGTGAGATATCCATCGTACTATACCAGTATGTAGGTTATCAAACAATTAATAAACAAATATATGAATGCATGAATAAGTAGTATGCCAAACAATATATACAGTTGATCAGTACTACATACAATATTAGATTTAACGCCCTCTAAAATAAGGGTTGAAGATACATCAGCACCGATCACAACTGAGTTCTAGCACTTAGGTTTTTAACCATTTAATTAAAATTCCGTATTTCATAAAATATATTTTACATTTCCAAAATCTAATAGTATACAAATTCTTAGGTCTAGTGGTGAGGTGGCTCTCACAGTCTACACTTACATCCTACAGCGGAAGTCTTTAAACTAGACCTTCAACCAGACGATTGGCATTTCCAATGCTTAGTAGGCCCATGGGCTAAGATAAGACAATATAATATAAGTGTACCGTACTAAAACACTTTAATTCATTATATAGAAATAATCCCCGCAAGACCTCTCTTTACCTTCACTTAAGGTGATGGTTGGAATAAGTAATGTAATGCATAGTTGATGTGTAATCCTTTCAATTTAAGATAAGCCAAATATAATTAAGTCAAATTATTGAGTGTTCAATTAATGTCAGCAAACTATTCAAATCATACAACGGTTAATCATACAACCAAATCTTTAATTATCATATTTAATAGTATATTACACAATAATCAACCAATATCGGACACATGCATAACCTGAACCCTCAAACATCAAGCTATTAATATTTAATTTAGGTGCACTAACTATAAGCACAAAACAAATATAAAACCATCATGAGTACTCATTTGATCGAAGCTAATATGAATCCTAGCGCTTAATAAGTTACTTGCTTTCCTAATCAATATCTCTTGATAAATAGAAATAAAAAAGACCTAATAAGTATTTAGACTTAATGCTAGACAGCCTAACTAATTTATTATCTATCTTATGATTCCCATTCTACTTAAGTATTATATTACTTTTAACTTTTTCATTTTACTTTTTATCTTTACATTTTTATGATAAATTCTTATTAAGTTCAAATATGCTTTTTTAGTGATAAAATTTGATTAAACTTTTTAATGTTATTTTACATTGCTTAACTTATTTATTGTGATATTTAGGAAATATTATTTTATTGTATACGTAATAGTAACCAATTTAATCATATAAGTAATAATATTCAAATTAGTAACATTATGCGAGTTCGAATTTTCTTGTTTTTTATAAGTTTTATATTAGTATATTGTTATATTATAATTTAATTGTAGCTTCTACGTATAAGAAGATAATTAGTAGTAGATTAGGTTAAGTTAAATAAAGTAATTAAGTTAGTTAAAGTAATAGAGTTAGATAGAAATATCAAAATCATATATTTAAATAACTAAAAACTTTAACTTAATTATGTTGTAATATTATCCTAAGATTATGTCGTATGTGTATGTATACTTATGTTAACTTTATTCCCCATGAATGTATGATTTTACCTTATTATTATTATTATTATCATCATTATCATTTTATATTAATATATATCATTATTTTATATATAAGTATATCTTCTTTAAAACGCTTTGACTTTTAAGCGTATGTGTATATGTATAAGACTTTAATCTTTTGAAAAACTTCGTATCTTATAGTTATGTCTTATTCATACTTTATAATGTATGTCTATTGGTTTCCTTTCATAAGAAATGAAATATATAAACTTGTAAATAATTGCATTTAGTCATTTCTTTATCTAATTGAAGTTTTATCCTAGTTATTTATTTGTAAGATCTTATTATTTAAATAATATAATCAATTTACTTATATCCCTTGGTTTTCTTTAAATCATAAATTGTGTATAGCTTTTTTGTTCTAACTCTATTATTTATAAATTTATAGTCAATTTTTATCATTTTTATGCATATGTTCATGTAGCGAGGTTCATTTTGGACATTAAAACCCATATTTTCCAAGATAAGTCTAAATTATTATAAATTTAATTATTTTGACTTAAATATTTTTTTATTAATTTTTGAGTTTTCTTCATTATTTTATGACTTAATTAATTTCTAAATTTTATATTTATATGATTTCTTATTTTTAGCTTTAATTTATATAGTCTTCATTATTTTCTTATTTTAAGCTTGATTTACTATTTATTGTAATTTTTTTGTTATTATTAATTTACTTGATTAATTTTATTATTTTATTTAATTATTTTGAAGTTTTTGTTTTAATTATTTAATTAGAACTAAATTGCTAACATTACATTATTTTAATGGTCCATGTGGCACTTTATTAAGTTTTTTTTTATTTTTTTATATTTCTTAAATTTTATATTAGTATTAGATATATTTATATATTAATATATTTAATTAATTAAAAGATTATGGGTCTTAATTGTGTATTATGGGTTTTGGCCCATTATATGTGTATGTACATTTTATTATATTCTATGTACTTATATTTAGTATTTTATTATATACACTCATACACATATATGTACATATGTATTCTTCTTTATATCATTATACTTAATATATTAATAATTATACACATACTTAACATACTTAGTATATGTACCTATACATGTATACATACGTATATCTATACATGTAGGCATATATATGTACACGTATTTATATATCTACTATACTTTTATTGTGCATATTTATACATAAGTTGATACGTACTTTTATACATGTATATTTATACATATTTTTATATTTTCTTAGTATAGTTTTCTAACAATCTTTAATATATATATCTTATGTACACATTTATATACTCAGTTTTGTACATATATATGTACAAAATTAGTATTCCTTACATATATAAGTTTATGTATATATATATATATACCGTATACATAAACATGTTTATATATCTCCAATCAATTAACCACATAACGTATAGTTACATATAATTATAACATATATATTTATATGGTAGGTATCCATATTTATACTAGTATATATATATATATATATATATATATATTTATGCATTTAGTTTCTAAAAGGAATGTGCTCATATCCATAAGCTTTGATATAACTACATATGATTTCATTCACAAATGCTAAGATATATGTATAATACTTCAAACATAACAATATATATATACATAAGTATATAAGAAAAGACTTAAACTAAATATACATATTGTAATAAATACACTTAAAAATACAAGAAATACATTTAAACACAAAGAGTATGTGATTACTTGTTCTTGGTGATTGATTTTCCCTTCTTGTCTTCCTTCTAATGTGGATTAAAATGGAGTTTATATTATGTGATAAAAGAGGAAATAGTAGATAAGGAAAATGGAGGAAATGGAAAAGGAAATGATTAGAAAAAGAGGGAGATAAATGGTGGTTTGAGAGGGAGGAAAAAAGTGAGTTTGTGTGTATAATTATAGATAATTAAGTAGTTTGAAAGAGTTTTCTAGAGTAGGGAAGAATTCATGGCAAAAAGGGAAAAAATAAGAGGAAAAAGAAAAGAAAAAGGAAAAGAAAAAGATAAGATGAAGGAATTAAATGCAAGTGACAAGAGGATTTAATGCACTTGATAAGGGCATGTTGACTTAGTCAACTCTTACAATATTTTATGTATTATATATAAATAATTTGAAAATAAAAAGAAAATAGCAAAAAAGATAAAGTAAGAGGAAAAATAGAAAATCAAATATAATAAATCAATAAAACATATATTAAACTTCCTTAAACATTTCTAGTCCTACAAATAATATTCAGAATGATAAATAATATAACTATATGGTAAATTATAAATCATGTTATTGATTTTTACTATATATTATCTAAATAACAATTAAATATCTAAATTGACATAATACTAATTTATCTACATAATATAAGGTTAATATTAATTATGAAATAATATTATGATTTTTATGAATTAATTTAGTACTTTTACATTTATAAGTATTTAAAAAGTTATCTTTAATAATTCACTAGTGATTTTATGTGATTTGATATGTTGTTTAGTTATTTAGCTCAATTAAGGTTTTATTGCCTTCATAGTAAATTGGTACATTTATAAGTTTAAAGTGTTGGTTTTAGGGTCTTAATCAGGTTCAAGTTCAAATTCTCATATATATACACATATAGAATTTAGGATTTTTATATACAATTAGGGTTTTTATCAGGTTCAAAGTCAATCTCTTACAATTACATATGTTTAGGGTTAAAAGTTTTCATACATGATTAGAGTTTTAATTAATAAGTTTAGGTTTTTTATATTTATCTTAAGTTTAGAATTAAAATTTTAATTGATTTTAAATATATCTACTCTATTGACTTAGGAAATCATCTACAATATGTAAATTTGATTCTACATTCAGTAGGCTAGATTTGCAAGGTATACAAGTACCACATTCTTAAATTGGATGTCGTATTGGATGAGCTACATGGAGCTTAAATTTTCTCAAAGATAGACCTAAAGAGAGGTTATTTTTTATGGACCTTTTCTAATAAATAGGTTATAAGCTTATATTAACCAGCCCACGACTTAAACCTAATGACAGTTTCATCCACTATAGATATGAGGTAAGACCCATTAGTAAGCGATCTTTATTTTATTTTATTTTTTTCATTTTCTTTCTTTCATATTACTTGACATTTAATTCTCTACAAGAGAGTTAACTTAGGTATTATAGGTAGTCGTGCTAAAGTACCCTCCAACACTCCATATAATATCTCATAAATCAACAATCCAGACATAAATATTTGAGTATTAGGATAAAGCCTTATCCTTGTACAATTAGGGTCAATAGTTGATTTAGGGCATATGAGAAAGTAAACCAATTAAGCTAGAAACTTACGAGAAACATGATAATCCTAATCGAGAAGTTCTCGTAGGTTTGAAGATCCATAATGCAATAAGAATATCAAGAATATAATCAAAATACTGAAAATTTATTCTATATGAGCTTTTAGGAAAAGTTATCCAATTAAACCCAAACTTTACGACTGAGATAGAAAAGTTAGTTAAAGTGACTCGGTGAAGTAAGATTTTGAAAATAATTACTTGAAATCCTAATTTTCTCCCTAAAAATATGATTACTTAATATAGTCCAAAATTGCTTGAAACTCCTAAAACTAAGTTTAGAATGCGACGAGAATTTAGAAATAAGATAATTAAGAAATAAAAGAAAATAATATTGTATAATATACTATATGAGTATACACGTATTTTTATGAGCATACCCGGTATATATAATAAATATACCCATAAATTAGCCTAAAATAATACAATTATGCATAATGAGTGATAGAATTGCAAAATTAAATAGGGAAAAGTATCTTAAAAATAAAATATATGCTAGAAACAGGATTACACGTATATAATTACTCATTACGTATATGATATATATAGGATATATACCCGTATAATAACAAAAATCATTAAATACTAATATAAAATACCAAAATATTATCTAAAAATTATAAAAAAATAAAAAACGACCTGAAGTATGATTGGATTAAATGTTGAGTAGCTTAAAAAGAATAAGCAATTGCATCAAAAGCAAATTTATAAAAAATTGACACCTCTTACTATGCGTTTTTCGAGAAAAATATTAAAATAAATTACTTAATAATTAAGAAAAAATTCAACCAACCTAAACTACTATAAATAGGATCCTAGGACTCAGATTTAACATTTTGGCAAACAAGAAAAGCTTAGAAAAATTTTGAAAAAAAATTAGGAAAATTTGACAAAAAATAGGAAAAAACAGAGTAAGGACCACGCTTAGCTAGTTCCTTGACTATTCGATAACTTGACGTGAAGCCCCACCACCACCTAGTAGAGCCACTACCCACTAGGGTGGCCAACAATCGCTCTTCAGCTAATGGTGACCGGAGTTTCGATGAAGTCAAGTTTTGAGTTTCTACCCTGTTTTTTTTTTTTTTGAAAAAATATTAAATTAATTATGAAAAATGTAAAAAAATTAATTCCTAGGTTATTTTATATGTAATTTTATTTAGTAAATTTATTTTTACAAAATTAGGAGTATTTAATGTACTTGCTTAACCAATACACTATTCATCTGAAATTTGAAATTTAAAATAAATATACTAAATGATGTAGCTTTTACCTCAAAATTTTTGTGTAAGATACTTATGATATATAGATAATTTCTATGTAGCTCGATTTTTTATTTGAATATTTTTAATATTTATTGTATTTTTCGGCCTAAAAATAGCTCGAAAATAGGCTAAAATTGTGAAATAAATAGGAAATCATGAAATTAAATAATGAAATGGATATGTACTGATTTATAGTGAATAACAATAATGTTGGGATAAGTTTAAATCAATTTGGTGCAAAAAGGATATTAATTAGGTAATTTAGGATAATTTAAGGGTAAAATCATAAATATGAATATATAAGTAGTAGATTGAAAACTTGAAACCAAGTACTAGCTGAATTCCATATATTTTGAGGAGTCTATAGAAATTTTCAGGGAATTATTTGGTAACCCGAGCTATTTATTATGAATTTACATAGTAAAATAGCTTAAATAATGAACCAATACCTAATTCTAATAATAATAGGTTAAAATATGATAAATAGGTAAATAAAAACTATTTATTTATGTATTGGTCAGATTGGATAAAGATTATATTTTTTAATATATTTAATGATATTTTAATAACCGGGATATGTTATAGAGGTATTAGGGTTAAATAATACCTATATTATGGGTTATATTAATAAATTAGGTAAAATATAGTTTAATAACATAAATTACGTATAGTATGATAATATTTGATTAGATATGTATAACTGTGTTAAAAACTCGAATTACCCATTAAAAGTTATCTCTAGAAACTTGTAATACGTATCGTTAAGTCTGTACGAGTCCAAAGACACTAATTTTACTAAAATCAGATAAATTTAGGTAATATAACCTAAATCTCTATAATATTACTGATTTACATATTATTATAATTATACCATAATCAAAATGTGATTTAAACTATTAAAAGTATATTTTGATACGATCGGAATGATATATTCCATGTAATAGTATAATTGCGTATATTATTAATACTTAATAACTTAACTCAATCAATATAATGAAACTATATATTATTATATAATAAAAATGATAATATATATATAGCTACTTTAGATAAGACCCTAATGTTTTCATAACCATTACGAAAATTGAATTTAGGTTTTGTATATATAGAGCCTCCTAATGATCAAACTATTGACGACACGAGTTTTCCGAAGTGAGCACCAGGACAAGTAAGTGGGATCAATACTTTACCGCATTTTCGGATATTATTTCAGAATATCCGGGAACTTTGATATGTATTGGCTTGTGAATGTAGTTAGCTGTTTGTACGTATGCAATGCTTGTGGTTGGGTTTTGATTTACTATGATGGGAGTTGAGCTCCATGATATGATTGCTCTATGAATATTATTATTGAATTGTTTGAGCTTAGTTGATCACCCTAAAAAGATGAACTAATTCAAACTTAGCCTAATATCTAATTTGATATACATCGCAACCCACTAGAGGTAACGGCTAAGATTTTTGAGTTAAACACGAATTCCTTTCAATGAGAATAGTTGAAATAGTCCTTTCCCCACCCTTAGTCGAGCTAAGTAATAGGAGAGGAGATCACGGTAAGGTTGGGAGCCATGGTTCGAAAGTGGTTATGGAAGGAAGGTGTTCTCTATTGCACAAGTCTCAATTTGGTTTCAATCCGCAAGTGTGTGATGTAAATCTTCTCAACCTGGATTAAAGCGGGTGAAATTTTTCTAATCTCACGATAGATCAAATAACGTCGTGCGATGGAATTTGCTTATACATACATTGCATCTAATCAACTTGATTAAAAACCCTAGTTGTGATATGTTGACTACATACTTCTGTCTCTATCCCCACTTACTGAGCAAGTTGTCACTTATTTCTCCATAGTTTATTTTGCAGGTTCTAAATAGCTTATAAGTGCTTACCTAACACTAAAACTCTAGTATATTAGGACAGAGAGTAAGATACAACAAGAAATAGCTGGTTATTACCCTTAGTATTAACTTTTTATCTTTTAAGGAAAACTATAGAAGACTTTTCAAAGGACTTGATAGTCTTTAATATTTTGGTCTGTATATGAAATGATAGGTACTTGTGAGATTTACTATTACTTTTTTTATAAGGTTAAATGATAAGTTTATTATTACAAATTATTTCACATGATTATTCTACAAGTTTATATCAAACAGATATCGAATTGGACGCTTTAAAGGGATAGAGTCGAGCATGCTTTATGTGAACTAGGTCTAAGATAGTAGCTATGAGGACAATTTCTATCTTAGGATGATTTACATGACGGAACTGTTACAACTTTACTTTTTTGAGGCATGACACTTCTCTTAGCTATGCTTTGTTTTGCAAGTACCCATATATAGGAACAAAAAATTGATTATCAACGATTGGTGCTATTTATGGGAACAGAGAAAAACAAGTAATTTTACCTTTTTTGGATTTTTCCAAATCTAGTTCATTGTCGTTGATTTTTTCCTATTTTCCCTTGCATTTAGGCAAATACTTTCGTAGTTTATTGCTATATTTCGGCTTCTTAGATTTTTCTTTTCTTCCTGCTTTAATTCTGGACATTGATGTTTCCCATACTTTCACTGGCGTTGACGTTTGATTTGAGCTGGCAGTTTCTTTAATCATGCAGTTATTTTACTTCTCAATGCTTGCTTGTGCGGTGAAAATTGGCATTACACGTTGAAAGATTTGCAGCCCACGAGAGCTTTCCCTCAAAAATTAGAAACTACCTTAGTTAACTGCCACATTTGCGTGGAAGGGGCTGATTGTACTTTCATTCAATGAATCGATTTTAAGAGAAATCCGAAGGAGATTAGTACTTTTTGTGTGGATCGATAAGTTATTGGGAAGTACCTTTTGATAATCTTTATACAAGGTGCAATCTACTATTAATGGAAGCACGTATTTTTTGTGCTCAAGGATCGACCATTTTGTTGAAATTTAAGTTTGAATACCTAAATAACTGCAATGTTGTTGAGGCTAGTTTTGAGAATTTCATTCTCTTCTTGTTGGAAGACTTTCTTCATCTTCTCCAAGCTATCTTCAGCAGCAGGAAAATGATGGCATAAGTGCTGGGCAATTGTCCCAAATCCATCCTTGGTTGAGCACCTCGACTTCTAGAACCAACCCGACGTCAATGGCTCTTGATTTGAGTTCCAACTCGCAGACAAGACAGCCGATAAGAGCACCGACCGAGCAAGCACTATTGAGATGCCCGATGCTGACATGTCCCTATGAACAGATAAGATTTCTTTTCTTTATTTCGATCATGCAACACTTTGTGGCCGAGCTCTTTTATGGCAGACCTCTCCAAGTTGTCCTAGGGAACATGTTTTTGCAAATTAGCTGAGCTATCAGTTGACATAGTCGCGCGTGACTAAGCTGTACATGATCCAGCCAAGCTACAGCATTCTCAAGTCCGGGCTATTTACAATACTCACCAATCTATCCGTTGGCCGTTACTTCGTGTCGAACTATTAATAATGTGACAGGCTGACCAATTCTCCGAATGCCGTTCTATTATTCCCAAAGTTGACTGAGCAGTTGAACCGAAACCCAGTTCAATCTGAGCTACGAAGTCTTTGCCGAGCTTGGCGTCTCAAATGCCGTACAGATGAAAGAAGCCTGAGCTCCGAGCTCTTTCGCTGGTTGTATAAGGAGTTAAAGAAGCACGAATTAAAGAAACAAATATGTTGAATTACTCGGCCCTAAGTCTCAAGTTTTTCAAGTGCCAATGCCATGACATCTTGCAGCTCCCTTGTGATAGGAAAAACTTATTAAACTATCAGCATCCAAACTGAAGTCTTCATCTAAATTTGCACCGTTATTAGGCGTCTGATTTCCATCATCTAATAAGGGCGAAAGCGACCGAAAATTGTTAGAGCAACTAGAAGGCGTGGTACTCTTTCCAGGTATTGGCAATTATTGCCACCAACGCCACCAGCTCCACAGTCGAAAGGAAAGGAAAGGAAAACAAAAAAACAAAAAGCAAGCGAATGACCTGATAGAAGCCGAGTTGTCCTGTCAAGCAGCTCCACTGAGTTCATCCGGTTTTGCGTATCCATTTATAAGCTTCGGACAATGGACTAAAATTTGAGGAAATTCTAAGAACGTGATTCAACAGCAAGAGCAGATGTTGCAGCGGTGAACTGAAAGGAGAAATGAGAAAATGAATTAACTGAAAAGAAACTGTTGCTTTACAATATATATATATAAGTGCCATTCCTAACTAACTTGATAACTAATTTACGGGCTGTCATTTATCCACATGCCTAAATAAACAACTAACTAATATGCTCAACATACATTCCAACCCCACCAAACCCCCCCGAAACACTAAAGTTGGCAAAGAAAAAATGTAACTGCATGATAGGAACAGGCTTGGTAAAAACGTTGGCCAATTGCAATCAAGAAGGAACATAAAGAGTCTTCAAGAAACCTAAGGTAATTTGGTCGCGAGTGTAATGAATATCAACTTCGATATGTTTGGTCCAACCATGTAAACATGGATTATTCACAATAGAAGTAGCAGCTTTATTATCACAACAAAGAACAATCGGAGTTGGCAAGAAAAGCTGTAAGTCGCGTGCAACATGAAATATCCATTTAAGTTCACGAGTGGCAACAGCCATTGCACGATATTTGGCCTCTGCAGAAGAAACCGAGACAATACACTGTTTCTTGGATTTCTAAGTAACTAATGCTTGACCAAGAAAAATACAAATCCTCCAACAGACTTGCATTCTATTGGACAAGCAGCCCAATCAGAATCAAAATAACCAAGCAAGTTTAAGGAATATGTGGAGGAATAAAACAGCCAAAGAGAGAGTGTGCCTTTGATACACTATAACAAGTGCATAGCAAAATGCAAGTGAAGAGAACAAGGCTTCAACAAAAATTGACTTAGATAGTAAACAAGTTATGCTAAGTCAAGCTGGGTAAGAGTGAGGTACAACATTCTCCCAATTAAGCATCTATAAACAGTTGGATTAGACAAGGGAACACCGCTATTTTGATCAAGACGTATGCCATAAGGTAAAGGAAGATGAGCTAGTTTAGCAACGGTCATGCCTATGTTATATAAAAGATCTATAATGGACTTATGTTGACTAAGAAAAACACTAGAATTAATAGTACACAACTCAATGCCAAGAAAGTATCGAGCAAGACTTAAGTCCTTAACAGTAAAGGCCTGATGGAGCTAATCCTTCAAAGTAAGAATGGATGTTTCATAATCACTTGTGATGAGCATATCATCTACATAGAGAAGAACTACTATGAAACCATTAGCATGCATGAAAGTAAGCAAAGAGTAGTCATTTTTCGATTGAACAAAACCTTCTGCAATAAGAAATCTCAAAATTTCAATATTTCACTAATGTGATGCCTACTTAAGCCAATATAAGGAGTGCACCAACTTACACACCTAACTTAGTTGTGCTTTTGTATATCTTGAAGGTAGATTTATATAGATTTCTTCATCAAGAAATCTATGGAGAAAGGCATTATTAATATCAACTTGCTGTATAGGCTAATGTTTAGTTGTAGCAACAGCTATGAGAACACAAACAATAACCAAATGAGCTACTAGAGAAAATGTCTTAGTTTGATCCTCACCTTCCATTTAAGTGTAACGCTTTGCCACTAAACGTGCTTTATATCTCTCCACTGAACCATTAGCTCGATATTTAATTTTGAACAACCATTTTAATCCAATTGCACGTTTACCTTTAAGCAAAGTAGTAAGCTCCCAAGTCTGATTGTTTTCTAATGCTGCAAGCTCCTTATTCATATCTTACACCCATAATTCATCTTGTAAAGCTTGTAAATAAGTGGTAAGTTCCTTGGTAATTAGAACATGGGCTAAACAAGCTATATGGTCAAAAGGATAAGAGGTAAACATATCTTTAGTGAACAAAAGATGAGGAATAGAGTGATTAGGCAAAGAATTAGTAAAAAGAGGAGTTACTGCTACATTGACATAGTGAACATAGTCTTCAAGCCACTTAAGAGGATGTCGTGTCCTGGAAGAGGTGTAAGTAATAGGCTATAAAGCAACAAAAGGGACAATAAAAGGTATAGAAGGAGGACTAGTAAAATGCTATACTCTAAGGTTTTTGTGAGTGGTTAGAAACAAAATAGGGGAAAAAGAAGGCAAATCAAATGAAGATGCAGTAGTAGACACATGATTTTCCTTGTAAGGAAAACAATCTTCATGAAACAAAACATCTTTACTCATAAGAATTCGTTTTGCCTCAAGATCATAAAGACAATAACCCTTTTGACCATGTCCATATCCCAAGATTACACACTTAATACCCTTCTGATCAAATTAGTTCTTATGATGGGACAAATTTGCTGCAAAACATAAACATCCCATAACCTTTAAATGACTATGGGTAGGTGGATGACCGAAAAGCACTTCATAGGGAGTTTTCCATTGAAGGTAGCCGTGGGCATTCAATTGATTAAGTAGGTGACAAATAAAACACACTCACCCTAAAAGGATTTTGGTAGATTAGCATGTAGTCTTAAGGCTCTCAAAGTCTTAATCAAATGTCTATGTTTTCTCTCAACTTTTCCATTTTGTTGTGAGATATAGACAATGGTTCATTGATGTAGAATCCCATGTTTAGAAAGGAGTTCGTGGATTTCTGAGGATAGAAATTCCATTCCATTGTTTATGCAAATGAACTTTGGTGCAATTTGGAAATGATTCTATATGTAAGCAATGAAGTATGTAAGTGTTTAGATAACTTGGGATTTATGAGTAAGCAAAAAAGTCCAAGTGCACCTCGAAAAATCATCCACTATAGGAAAAAAATATCGAGCACCATCAATTGATTCCATATGGTAAGGGCCCCAAACATCCAGATGTAGTAATTGAAAAGCAAAAGTAGATGTACTGCTGCTTAAAGGAAATGGAAGTCTATATAGTTTAACTAGATGACAAGTTTCACAAAAAGGATGTTTATCAATCACGTAGCTAAAATCAAACAAGTGATGTAATTTTGAGAAAAAGAGTGACCTAACCTATTATGTAACAAAGTGATGTCAATGTTCTCGATAATAGCAGCATTCCATGCTACATGTCTAATACAAGAAGAACACGAGGTATCAACAGTTTTTGGAATGGAGATAGAAACATTACTAGTGGCTTAAAGGATATAAAGACCATGTCAAAGCTATGCAGTAGCTACTATTTTACTAAATCTCTAGTCCTAAAAAAGACAAAACTTTTGATTAAAGATGGCTAGAAGGTTACTATCGTATAGGAGTATATGAATTGAAAGAAGATTATGTTTAAAATCTGGCATAAAAAATACATTATGAAGAATTAAGGATGGAGCGATTTGCACTAACCCAATAAGATTGATGAGTTTACATGTATTGTACCCTGATAGGATTAGTAAGATAATGTTTATTAAACAACAAATGATCATAGGATGTCATGTAGTTAGTTGCCCTTTATCAATTATCCAAGTAACCTTTCTATTTCTTACAACATCAAGTGAACTATCAACAATTGAAGCAAAAATACCTACAAAATTTGTCATTCCTCCTATATCTAGTTCTTTTTCTCCTGTTATCTTCATAAACTTCAGGAACTCCTGATACAAACCCCGAAACAATTAAGGATTAACATCTGAACCTTAGCACCAAGCATTGCATCATTAGATTCTAATGGAGTTTCCTCTAATTTAGCAAAATTTGCTACTATTTTTCCCTCATTTCGAATATCCTATTATCTCAAAACAAGAATCTATAGTGTATCCTATTGCTTTACAATATTTACACTTTAGATTAGCCTTAGTAACTCTTTCCTGGTATTCCTTAAAGGTAGCAAAGTCTTATTCACTTGAAAAGCAAATGAATCAATGTCCAAAGATGTTGTCACTTGCCTTTGCTTCTCAACTTGTTGAACAATATAAAACATCTTATTAAAATTGGGAAGAGGATCTAAAGACAAAATCTGATTTCGTATTGTCTCATCACATTAGATAATCCCATAAGAAATTGCATCAGTTTATGTTTCAATTCATACTCAGTAAGTTTATCATTTAGCCACGATTGCAACCATTCACAATTCCACATTCACACTTTGGATAAGGATTTAACATATACAATTCATCCCATGCCTTCTTCAACCAATTGTAATAGATTGAAACTAGTGAATTTCCTTGTTTTATGTTGCTAATCTCATGTTCTAATTGATAAATCAAAAGTCCACTTGCCTGACCTACTTCTCAACAATCTCATTCCACAAATCGAACAATGATTGTACGTATACAAAACTTTGCGACAATTCACTCACCATAGAATTCAATATCCAACATCCAATTAAGTAGTCATTACAAATCCTTTAAGTAAACTACTTAGAATCTTCATCTGGTTTAGGAATTTTGCCATCAACGAATCTTAATTTCAATTTTGCTCCTAAGGCTAATTAAATAGATCTACTTCAAATCATGTAATTATTTCCATATAAGATAATATTTCTGAGGATCATACCTAGATTGTCTATGAAAAGAGGATTCGAAATTGATGTTTCACCTACCATCTTGATGCGTATAAACCAAAACAATTGTGATTGTGTAAATTCTACGATTGGAAGAAAAATTCAGGTCAAAGAGATGTAGAAATCCAAACAACCCACTCTAATACCATAAGGAAATTCTAAGAATGTGATTCAACAGCAAGAATAGAAGTTGCAATGATGAACCAAAAGGAGAAATGAGGAAATGAATTAACTAAATTGAAACTGTTGCTCTATAATATATATATAAGTGTTGTTCCTAACTAACTTGATAACTAACTTGCTAGCTATCATTTATCTAATCCCTTCCTCCATCAAAGCTAAGCTGAGCTAAGCTAGATATTAAATGTTGGTGTTCATGGCCTTCCCTCTATTATATTATCATTTCTATTTTTTTTTTTTTGTAATTATTTCCACATGTATAATTAGTTCTGTTGTTATTAATCCAGCTATCATTTTCCTATAAGATTAGTAAGATCAATTAGTTGCAACTTTTCTTGTATATAAGAGGACTTAATAACAAAATCTAAGAGCAATACTTCATTTTTTTCATCTCTAAGCTTTAGGACTCTATTTCTCTAGTAGCTGTGCAATATGGACTTCTATTCATGCATTAGTAGAAAACTACCAAGCTTGGTTATGGCATAATTCTTCATGGTATCAAAGCAGGTCATCTCTTGTTTCCTTTATTCTTCATTTTCCAGTTTAGTTGTTTGTTTACAAGTACAATCAGATTGTTGAAATGAGTAATAATCTTGACTTAGCTATCATAGATCCTTTTCATCTTTTTGGATCGGATCATCCTAGCATGAGTATTAGAAACATAATCTTCAATGGCAACGATTACTTGGAGTAAATCCATGAAATTGGGTTTAGGAGCTAAATCTAAATCAAGTTTTATAGATGGATCTATTCCTAAGCCTATTGAGGATTCTAATCAATTGAATAAATGGATCAGAGTTGATTATATGGTTAGATGTTGTCTCATGAACTCCACGATAAGTGATGTAGTGCAACATTTTTTGTACACATAGTTAGCATTCCAATTATGGAAAGAAGTTAAAGAACAGTATAAGTCCTCTAATATTTCAACTTCAATATGAAATTAGTAACATTAGATAGGGTAATCAAGCTGTGAGTGTATATTGCAATAGGATGCATAAATGTTGGGATGAATTACAAGAGCTGTATTCATTTCTTTGTTGTGAATGTGGAAGGATGGATTACTATACCTATGCTCTTAAGGAATGAATTATGGAATATCAGTCACATACTCGACTGATCCAATTTTTTATGGGCTTAGGTGATGGTTATGAGAGTATTAGAAACCAGATATTAGCTATGGAACCTTTGCCTTCAGTTAATCGAGCGAATTATTTAGCGTAATAGGTAGAGAAACAGAGGCAACTATCAAGAACCTTAAACCCAAATACCAATTTAATAGCCTTTTATGCAAATAAGGGTAATTATTCAGAGAAGAAAAAGAGTAAAAAAGGTCTCATGTGTGTGTATTGTAAGCAAGAAGGGCATTTTGTTGATAACTACTTTCAAATAGTTAGGTACCCTAATTGGTACAAAGGAAAGCAAGTTTTGTCAAAAAAGAAGAATAGTATAGCTACAGCATCCTTTTGTAAAACAAGGGATGGAAGTAATTGCTTAGAAACTCTTTTGGACCTTGATGACAACTAGGGTATAACATCTGTTAGCAATCTTGACAAAAACATGTTTTAGGAGTTGTGTCGTTAGATGCTCAAACTCGTGAAGGAGAAGGATAAGGAAAGCTCTACAATTGTAGCTAATACAATCACTCATGTAGGTATATCTTTGCCAAACACTCTTTCATTTGTAGCTGTAGATAATGTTTTGGTCACGTAGATAGTAGATACTAGTGCAAGTGATCACATAACACTGTTTATTGAGCATTTACATGACATTAAACCTCTGGACAAAGCAGTTCCTATCAGATTACCTAATGGAACTATCTTACATACAACAAAGTCAAGTTCAGTAAATATTACTGCAGACCTTGTCCTTAATAATGTGCCTTATGTTCCATCATTCTCATACAATTTGCTCTCAATACATAAACTTACCTCTGATCTTCATCTACGAGCTATTTTTTATCCACATTTTTGTACCTTATAGAACCTGAATACTAATGGTATTTTAGCAGCCAAGAGTGGTATATACTTATTATCTTCAAAGTCATGTAAAGTTGCTAAAGTTGTTGATTCAATTTATGCCAAGTCTTTTGTTCATTCAGTAAATAAGTCAAATGTCATGTTGTTACACAACAAGCTTGGACATAGTTCCTTTTCTATGTTAAAACACCTAAATTTATGTAAAACTTTTGACTTGCATTCTTGTTTCTGTCATACATGCCAGGAAGCAAAATTTCATCATGTTCCATTTCCGAAGAGTTTTAGTGTAAGTACTTTTGCGTTTGAACTTTTACATATTGATTGTTGGGGTCCTTATAATGTTGCTTCCTTACTTGGTGCTCATTACTTCCTTATAATAGTAGATGATTCCAGTAGGTCTACTTAGACTTATTTGATGAACCATAAAAGTTAAACATATTCCATTCTTATATAGTATTTTCATTACCTCGAAAACCAGTTTTCAATCACACTAAAGACAATAAGGACTGATAATGGTGGTGAGTTTATATCTTATGCTTGTCAAGATCTGTTTCATAGACTTGGAATTATTCATCAAAGGACAATTGCATATATTCCACAGCAAAATGGACGTGTTGAAAGGAAACAAAGGCATCAATTAGAAACACCTAGAGTCTTGAGGTTACATACTAATCTTCCTAAGCCTTTTAAGGAGAGTGTTTACTAGCTTCGACCTATCTAATAAATTTGATGCCCATAGCTACTCTTTAATGGAGATCTCCTTATGAAGTGCTCTTTAATAAGCCTCTAAATTATAATAGATTGCATGTTTTTGGTTGTTTATGTTATATTGCCAATCTTTCACCCTTGAAAGATAAGTTTGATCTTTAGGGTACAGGGGAATTTTTCTTGGTTATGCCACAACTCAAAAAGGTTACAAAGTCCATAGGCTAGACATGAAATAAATTGTTTATAGCAAGGATGTTGTTTTCTTGGAAGATAATCTTCCATTCAAGAATCAATCCTCTATTGATTATGGTGTTGATTCACCCTCTTCTCTACCTTCAGTTTTGTTCCCCTCTATTTCATTTGATTCTCCTACTCCTTTTGTTGTTCTACACATCACACAATCATCTTCATTAGCTAATAATACTTTAGAGCAGTCTTCTGAATTTTCTTCTTCACAACAATCATCTCAGTCTCTCACTATACATTGTTTTAGTAGAATTCGTAAGACTCCTTAGTGGTTGAATGACTTTGTTTGTGCTGTTAGTTCCTGTGCTGGTGCTATTGCTACTTTTACTAGTAAATCTAAATATCCTTTATTTGATTGCACCATATTTCATAGCTTTCCACATGATTAAACAATTTCACTTGCACATGTATTAATTGTTTGTGAACCAAAACATCCTTCGTAAGCTGTAAAATTCAAAGAGTAGAGAGATGCCATGGATAAGGAAATTTATGCTTTAGAAAGCATTGATACTTAGGACTTGACATCTTTACCTAAGGATAAAAAGGTAGTAGGTTGTAAATGGGTTTACAAGGTCAAATATCGACCCAATGGAAGCATTGAACGATATAAAGCTTGTTTAGCTGCCAAAGGTTACACTCAGGTTGAAGTGGAAGACTATAATGAGACCTTTTCTCTAGTTGCAAAGTTAAATACAGTGTAAATTCTCCTTGCTATTGTTGTAGCTTATTTTTGGCCTTTAAACCAAATTGATGTCAATAATGCATTCTTGCATAAGCATCTTGATGAGGAAATATATATGTTTCCTCCTAAAGGTTATTGCAAAGCTACAAATGGACAAGTTTGTTGTCTTAAACAGTCTTTATATGGGCTTAAACAGGCTTCCCATCAATGAGACTTGGAAATTTCCAATTTTTTACTTTCGTGAGGGATTTCTTCAATACAAACATGATTATTCTCTATTTACTAATGATACTAGTAAAGGATTTGTTGTGGTACCCCTTTATGTGGATGACATGTTGGTGATAGGTTCAAATGAGGTTCTTATTTCTCATTTGAAATCCAAATTAGATGCAACATTTACTATCAAAGACTTGGGTCTCACACGATGCTTTCTTGGGTTAGAGCTTTGTTGAACATCTTCTAGTTATCTTTTGAGTCAATAGAAATTTATTTTTGACTTGCTTGAAGAGACCGGTTTAATAGTACAAAAGCCAACCCAATTTGCTTTTCTAAGTGGTTTCAAGCTAACTATTGATATGGGGTCTTTAATTTTTTATCCTTCCTACTTTAGTTGATTGGTTAGGCGGTTGTCTTATATTAATCTTACTTAGCTAGATATCAGTTTTGCTATCTATGCTTTAAGCTAGCACATGTCTAAGCCTTGTACTGGTCACTTACAGGCGCACTTTCATGTACCATGTTACTTGAAAGGAATTGTTACCATGGGTCTTTACTATTCTGTTTCCACTAGTTTAGCTCTACTAGCTTACATTGATTCGGATTAGGCAACAAGCATAGTTGATTGCAAATCAATCTCTAGTAATTGCTTAATGCTTGGCTCTTCCTTGGTTTCGTGGAAGACAAAGAAATAGTCCATTGTTTCTATTTCATCTCCTGAAGCTGAGTATCGTAGCTTGGCTGCTGCTACTAAATAGATTCTTTGGACATCATTTATCCTTCGAGACTTAGGCATTTCACTCACATTGCCTATTCAAGTTTTTTGTGATAACAAATCTACACTGTTGATTGCTTCCAACCCTTGCTTGCATGCATGTACCAAATATATTGATGTAGATGTGTATTTTATTTGGGAACACATTACTTCTGGTTTCTTGAATGTTTTGTACATTCCTTCAAAGATGCAAGTGGCTGATATTCTTACTAAACTGATTGGTGCCCAACAGGGGGAAGGGATGTGGGAGTAATGTGGGGATTGTGGGGGTGTTATGATTATTATTTCTATTTTTCTGTAATTATTTCCATGTATATAATTAGTTCTGTTGCTATTAGTCCTGCTGTCATTTTCCTACAGGATTAGAAGGATTAGTTAGTTACAACTTCTCTTGTATATAAAAGGACATTATAACAGAATCTAAGAGATACTTCATTTTTTCATCTGTAAGCTTTAGGACTCTCTGTTTCTCGTGTAGCTGTGCAATATGGACTTTTGTTCGTGCACTAGTAGAAAACTACCAGGCTTGGTTATGGCGTAATTCTTCACCCTTGAAGGCTGAACCGACCTCCACATACCTTAGCCGATCTACACTTTATAGTGCCGAGTGTCGAAATGCTCAAAAGTCCGATCTGCACTTCATAGTGCCGAACTCAATCTGCACTGAGAATTCGACTTACACTTCATATTGTCGAGCTCCGATCTGTACTCTCCACATTCTCTGAGCTACATACTCAACACATGCCAAGCTGCACACACTGAAGCCAATCTGTTCCACGTACTATTCGAGCTTCATTAAACAAACAGCAAGCACCTGACCGAGTTCCATATAATGAAATTCAAGCATTACAAGATGGAAAAACCAATTGCTGCATTGTCCAAGTAGAAAAATAGATCATATTTTTGGCCGAGTCCTTCCTCATATAAAGTAGAACTATCCACAATTGCTGCAGCAAGCTTCTACACGGCAATGCTGAGCTTTGAGCATGCAGCTACTTGACAGTGGAGAAGCAAACAAAACCAAGCCTAGCTTACCGTGATGGATATTTGAGCCACTGTGAAGGACAAAGGAAAGCGATATTCTGAGCCGAACTGCAGGGTTGAAATTACAAGCGTCGAATGGAGTTGCTCTAAGCTAGGATGATGATGAGCAGTGGACTGATTTTAGCTGCCCATTATGATGGTAGCCGAACTGAGTTCAAATTTCCTATGCTTATCTTCATGAGCTAGAGGCAGTGGACGAATGCTTCTATACTACTACACTATGATGCTTCATGAACTGTGAACGGTAGGACAACAACTTCCATAAAGCCACTCCTCCGAATAGTAGCTATTAGAATAGAAGATAAGCACCTATCTAAGCTCGTCTAAAGCAGCAGTGGAGTCAGTCAAATTACTTTAACCGAGCTGCTAACAACACATCTTTATTATGGAACCGAGCTAAATCTGACAGGAGAACCAAGCTCTGAGCTGCAAAGTTAGTGGCCGAGTCACATAAACGATAACTCGGAGCTGCTCATTGACATGAACCGAGCTGTCTATTACACGCCTAACCGAGTTATTTTTACTCGAGTGATCAAGAGCCACAGTAACGACAAGTTTTGAACAGCTCTCTAACATTTCCAAACTTTAAGCTATCCTGTGAAACATGAAAGCAGGCCGAATAGTTCCTTGAACGAGTGCAAACTAAAGTTTTAATTGCTGGCCGAGCTGTTCACTCATGACCTTCATCTATCTAGCTGTTCACTTACGCATCGAGCTCTCACTCTCTACACTTCACACTCCAACCAAGCGAAGTAAAACGCAAACAGTAGCTGAATTAATTAAAAGTTGTGGAACTGACATGCATGGTTGTACGTGCCAAGTGCACACTTCGTTGGAAAAACAAAGAGAGGACAATAAGCCTTCATAGATCGGTAATCCGTCAATAATAGTATTTGGATCTAAGGGCCTTCTGATAAAGCAGCTCATATGGAATGATTGAGGAGGAGCGAACTCACAAGGGGACTAACTACATCAACTCCATTAAACATCGCAGCACATTTACAAGTGCTAACTAAGCCCTACTCAACAATTAAAGCTCTACAACCAACAACTATTGAGCAACCATGCTAAGTATATGGCACCAAAGCTACTACGCTTTGAGCCTCACTTATACACCGACTTTCATTGATGAAAGATGAGCAAAACTTCATCGTCCTTATTTATGATTCATCCATTATTTACTTTTCAATACATGTGACTCGTGTTATGCTTCATGACGATTAGTTGTTAATATCTACACTTGGTTCATGAATTATGTATCAAATCATACTTTTCTATATGTTACTCCGTGACTTGAACTTCAATGAGCTTGATAATGAAAAGTGTCAACTAGTTGGTACTTGTAACAATTTATTCAAATATTAGTAGGTTTATTTCTATCTCCTTTGGAAACGAGTGCAAGAACTCGAAAAAAAATTGAGGCTAGAGAAACACCCTCAGTTTTTAGCCCATGCAAATATAATTTGCTAATAAGCTACTCCTCAATAGCTCTGAACCCTATTAAAGGGTAACAAGCAAATGATAAACTGTTAAATCTCTAAGCCTACATTCGACAAATAATGGGAAAGGATATCTAAAAATCTCTAAGTCTAAAAGTAACTCAAACGACGAGATGTAAAGTCTTAAACTTTTTTAAGAGGGATAGGTACAAACGCTATAAGCCCTAAGAAAGGGTGCTAGTTATTTGAGGAAGCTCTAAGTTATCAATTGATAATGAGCCTAATGCTCTAAGTCTAATGATAGAGGATAAGCTACTTAGAAGCCCTAAGCTATCAATTAGGGATGGGCACAATGCTATAAATCTAATGAATAGATGATGAGCTACTTGAAAATCCTAAGCCATTATTGATCAAATAATCTAATCCTGCACCTTATATGGACAACAAGTAAATAATCCTAATGTCCTATATCATCAACAAAGTCAAGGCCAACTAGCTTCTTTCGGTACTATAGCCTCTTTAGACCTTCACATTTTCAGGCATACCAACACTTATCAAGTCCTTCGACCTCTTGAGGCCCTTGTAGCATCACGGTCTCTTTAGGCCTTTGATCATACTCTCTTCTAAAGTTCCTATGAAATCGACCCGTCTAGGTACTCTCTTTCCCAAACTTATCAGTAAGGAGAGTAAGGGACAAGTGTTGATAGAGCCTTTCTAATAAATAGGCTGCAGGCTTATATTAACCAACCTACGACTTAAGCCCAATGGTAAGGGCTTAGTCCGAGTGTAAGTCCCTCTCACCTACTATAAATATGAGGTAAGACCTGCTAGTAAGGGATCCTTTTTTTTTTTCTTTTTATTCTCTTTCTTTCATATTACTTGATAGTTTAATTCTCTATAAGAGGGCTAACTTAGGTGGCATATTGTAGTACCCTCCAGCGCTCCCCTCATAGCCATGTTCTATTTTGCGGGTACACATGTATTGGAACAAAAATTAACTGTCAACAATTATCATCAAATTTGAATGAAGGAAGGAGATGAGTGAAAGACTACCTTCAAGATATGTCGTAGACTCTATGTATAGATAGTCGTACCATTTAGGTTGATCAATGTATCAAGCATATTTATACACTTAATGAATCAAGTGCTAAGTAGGTAGATCGGTAAATGTATTATGGTCTACTTTGATGACATCTGATTTATAGTAGAAGTTTGTCCAAACATGTCTCACATCTTAAGGAAGTGTTATATGGATTACAAGTTGAAAAATTGTATAAGAGTATAAGGAAGTGTACATTGTGCATCCGAAGTGGTATTTCTAAAATTTTTGGTTAGAAAGGACATAATCAAAGTGGATGATGAGAAGATCTAAGCTATAATCAATTGGAAGACCCCACAATCTATTATCCAAGTCAGAAGCTTTCATGGGCTTACATCCTTTTATAGGAGATTAATTTGCAATTATAGCACAATTGTAACCCCTCCAATTAAGCTAACTAGGAAGGGTAATGAGTTCAAATGGAAAGACTGAGCTTAGAGGAGCTTTGAGGAAATTAAGTAGAAACTAACTACTACATGTAGACACCCAATTTTTGCCCCTTTTATTTTTATTTTTAATTTTTTTACTTTCTTTTCTCAATAGGTATTAAATTATAAAAAACACAAAAAATAGGAAATTAAAGAATTATAGAAAAATACAAAAAATTTGAAATTAAGAAAAAGCACAAAAAATAAGAAATTTTAGAAAGAAACCCTAAAAGATAAAATGTTTAGAAAAAAAAGTTTAAAAATTTAGAAAATTGAAAAATTACAAAAAAATTAGAAAAGTTGAAAAAATAAAATGTTTTCGAAAATAATATTTCATTAGGATAGATTTTTTATTTTTAAATTAGATTTAGAATTTAGGCCATTAAACTTGAGCTTAAACTTAAATCTAGCTCAAGCTAACCAAATCTATATGTACAATTTAGTTGCACATATGAACAAGGTACAAACCAACAGCCTAATGGTTAACATATAGACTTGATTTGGGTATTGAGTGTGAGGTCTTAGGTTAGAATCTTGGCAAAGATAAAGATGACTTTTTTATTTTTTGTTAACTAGCATGCTGTTATGTGTCAGGACCTCACTGCGCCACATGTCTTAACACATGGCATCGCCGGATTGCACGACCTTATTGATGTGGCACTCACATGCGTGTACCACATCAGCTACTATATGTCAAGTGATGACACATGGCAAGTCGAGATTAGTGGACTTGACTGACATGGCGCCATATCAGCACTTTCCCTCTCTTTTTCTCAAATTTCCCCCATTTTCTCTTGATTTTCCTCTATTTCCTTCTCAAGAACAACCCACTTGCCCCACTTTAGCTTTAATTTTTACATAGATTTCACACATTAGTGTCCAATTTCTTGCTTTGATTTTGTTTTCCGCATAGCATATTATGAATCGAACCTATTAATGCATCCAAATTTAGTAAAAAACGAATTTAAATCAAGCTCCAAAAAAGTGAAAAAAAAAAAACTAAAATTCTGGAATTCTCCATTAACTCCAATCTGAGCTTTCCTTTGTTTCTGGGCTAATTTCAAGTATATAAATGGTGTCGAAGGTGATCATGGAACTTACACAACCTCGCATAAACAATAGAAAATACCCTCTCTCTCTCACGATCACTTTCTTACTCTAGCTCTACCACTGAACCACCCTCTCACTCTTCGAATCCCTTTCCTTAGCCACCTTCAACTAAGCTTACCACCATAGCCAAGCTCCCCTAAGCTTGGGCATCTGAACCAATCAACCTCAATCGCTACCGTGGCTCTTAGCTACACGACCATACACCTACCACTAAAACCGCACGATTACCTTCTTCTCAAATTGCTACCTCTAACCACCGTCGACCTAAAATAACCCTACAACTAAACTCAACGACACCCCTCCCCCCCCTCCCCAAAAAACCACTGACCCAACATCTCTCTCGTACCTAGCAACTCCAAATCTCATCGCTTAAACACTACCACCAGCCACCACTATCAAACAACTACCAAATAACCACTCCAAGCTACGATGCTCTCTCTAACCCCACTAATCCCAATCTAAAACTCATGAAAACAACTTCTCCCCCTCGATTTACTGCTTGAATTGCTTGGAATGGCTCTTTGCTAACGTCTTCCAACTACCACCTAAATCTATTGAAGCGACCTGACCCGAGATCCGAGATCTGATCCAATTCGACCCGACCTACATCTCTTCTGGTTCAAACCAACTCCGATCCTTTTTTTGTTTTATTTTTTCTATTCATTTCTTTTTCTTAGTTATTGTTGTTTTTTTTTTTTGTGTGTAAATGTAATAACACCAAAAAAAAAAAAAATAGAAAGAAAAGAAAAAGAAGAAAGAAAGAAAAGAAAAAAAAAGAGTAATCTTGTTTTATTTGTAGTTTAATAAAAATAGATAAAATATAATTCAAATAAAATAAATAGGATAGGGAATAAATTTGTTTTATCACTTAGAAAATTTGATTTTCCAAAAAATAAAATAAAATAAATCAACCATTTTTCAAATTAAGTTCATTTAGAATTTCCAAAAGTAAAATCCAATTTAAGATCTCTTTTTTAGAAATTTTCTTAAATAAATCAAATTAACTAAAAACATAAATCTAGCCCTTTTCAAAAATTAAAATCAAACAACCCATTAAAGAGTTGCAAAAAAAAAAAAAAAACTACATACATTTGATCCCAAATAATGCGTATGTAGGTACTTACGGGGCGACGATAAAAATTAAAAAAACTTAATTTCCCTTTTTCTTTAGTTTAGATTATTTTTAATCTAATTATAGTAACCAATAACCAAGTTCTATCTTTCAAAATTAAAGGGTGATTTTTAAGTTTAATTCTAATTTTAAAAAGTCAATGATATTTATAAGGGTTTAAAATTCCTAACCCTTGGATCCATGATCTCTGGTTTTAAAAATCGTTTTATAAAATTGGTTTTTCTTGTTAGACTAGTAATTAAGTTATAACCAATCCATCCAATTGGTTATAACTTAACTATTTTTCTTGACTCTGGTTAAGTGGCAACTCCAACGTTATTTTCAAAATAAAATGACCAGTTTCCTTTAAACTCTAATTGATGGCCAATATTAAACGGATAAAGTTTAATACTGATCAGTTTAAAGAAGGCTTATTTTATAAAAAGAACTAGAAGGGTGAAAATCTAAGCTCCACAGCTTGGTGACTCAATTGGGGACTGCCAAGAGAGTTAATCATTCGACTTTTCAAAATTAAAATTGAACTCTAAAAATCACCTTATTGTAGTTTATGTACTTATTCGTTCTTTGTTTGTATCATAACTATACTAATGTTTTTGTAAGTTTAGGGTTTTTTTTATTGTTTTGAGGGGGGATTTATTTCTTATATATGAACACATGATAGATACGGTTAAACTCAAGCTATCTTAGGACCTTAAGATGAGGAGCTATTATGTATGTTCCCAGCATAGTAAGGTAACCACTATAACCCATCCTTCTTGCATACATCCTTCAAGGTTTTAGGGCGGTATTGTTATAAAAGAAAAGACAAATTTGAAGGTTCTTTCTCTATATTTTCCTAGAATTCACTCTCAACTTTTATCTATCTTACATGTCACACGCTTTAGGATATGGGGGGTCATTTGTTGCATCAAAGGTATAAGGTAGATGCAATCAAACCCAGGCTATCTTAGGACCCTAGGAGAAGGGCCATTATGTAAGCTTCAGATATTGTAGTGTAACCACTGCTCAGGGTTAATTAGGCCACCTCACTTATGCTTAATATGATCAATGAAAGTGTTTTTTAACAAGTGAGGTCACAAAACTTAAGGACCTTTTCAAAACCTACCCTAATTGCATATACTCTCTTCCTTGAGTTAGTACACTACCCCTAAGAAATTGCAACCCTATTGATCATTTAAGAGTTTTAATGCAAGTAAGTTTTTGAAAATAATAGTAGGGTTACAACTCAAGGGAGTAATCTATTAACCTTAACGATCCCAACACCTGCATATTTCCATGTGTTTTCTTTTTCTCCATTGATGATTGATTATTGTCCATGAAATATGTAAACCTAAGAATGATGGATAACCAACAAGAGAACAATCAAAGACTACCAATTGCTCTAGAAATCTATGAGTAGCTGCTACAAGCTTAAGCTACCTACTGGAAGTAGAAGGCTAGGTATGCTGAGGCTTCTAACAGGGCCTTATTAGCTCAAGTTGAAAAAAGCAAGAGAATTATGAATTGGGCTTTAGAAATGTTGAACAAGATTAAGGCCTAATTGTAAAAGTTAGATTAGAAACTCTAGATGGAGTTGAAGGGCTTTGAATAAATTTTAAGTTTTGAATAATTGTTAAGTTTCCTTTTCCCTATACTCTAATATTTCCAAAATAAAATTTTCTCTTTATCCTATCATTCTTTGCTCTTTCCTTCTTTGTAGGTAGTCCTTCAATAGAGTTTGTCTAACAATTCACTCTCTCACTCAAGGAAATGCAATTAAAAAAATTTTTTAAAAAACAATAAAAAATCCATCATTTTTATTTGGTTTCTATAAAATAAGGCTTTATCTTTCTCTTTCTAAAAAAAAAAGAAAATAAAAGAAAAAGAAAAGTTTCTAATGGGTAAAGAATTCCTCTAACCAAGTTTGCATGGCTAATGACAAACTTACCTTCCTAGAAAGAATGATGCATTAGATGACCCAACAATGGCAATTTTTGTTCCCAATAATCACCACTCTCCAGATTTCCCAAGATTCAAACTTGGAAAAGAGACTCTCGAATCTAGAAGAAAAAGTAGCTACAATATAAAAGAGCATTACAGATCTAGAAATAGCAATGGCCCCTATGCTTAGAAGATTCCAACACCCAATGTTCAATACTAATCAAGTGTCAGTAAGCCTAAGTGATGAAGGAGACCTAACAAGGAAAAAGTCAAGGAAGAATGAGAAAAAACAAACCTGAGGGACTTAGAGGAGACAATTCACCTAATTAGAGATCTCAATCAACCAACTCTTTTATCATTTGAAAGTAGCGAAGGTAATAGCTTGTGAAGCCTTTAATATGAATTGTAAGCTATGTAGCTTTGACCCAACAGTAAGATGCGACTATCATATGAGTCAAAAGGGGCACTCCACTAAAAAATGCTGGAGATTGAAGAACAAGATTCAAGACTTGATTGATGAAAAAGTCATTCAACCAGAGCTACAATAAGATGTTCCTTCTCCAAGTCATGAGGATATTAAGTGTTTTAAAGACACTCACCTTCCACCTTTAAGTGTTTTAAAGATGCGATATTAACTCAATTTCTTTTCCTAGTTAGCAAGCCCATAGGGCTACTCTCCGTTACACTATTTTCTCTCAAGCATGCCCATAAGGCCCTTCAATTCACGAAGTTTCTCTTAGCAAACCCATAAAACATTCACTAAGTTCCCTTCAAGTGAACCCATACCGCGCTTCCCCTCTATTTACTAGATTCCTCTCAAGCAAGCCCAGAGGGCACTTCCCCTCTGTTTATAAAGTTTCTCTCAAGATTTCCGTCAAGTAAGCCAATAGGGTATCTCCCCTTTATTCATCAAGCCCATAGGGCACTTCCCTTCACTAAGTTTCTCTTAGCAAACCCATAAGGCATTCACTTTCTGCATTTAGTGTTTAGCCAACCTTCAAAGACATGATCCTAACTTGGTTCATCTTTCCAATCCATAAGGCACTTCCTTTCACTAAGTTTTCTCTTAGCAAGCTTGTAGGGTACTACTCTTCATCAGTTCCTTTTGACACAACACCAAGTTTAGGGTTGCTAATCCTCGAAAGACGCTCCTGCCTAGGTAAGTGAGCCTTATAAGGCACGGCTAGGTTTTAGATCGATCTCATTTTAGGGTTACTGGTCTCCGAGAGACACTCCTACTTAGGTCAGTGAGTCTAGTGAGGTACAGCCATGTTTTAGATCGATCCCAGTTTAAGGTTGCTAGTCTCCAAGAGATGCTCCTGCTTAGGTTAGTGAGCCTAGTAAGATACAGCTAGGTTTTAGTTCAATCCTAGTTTTGGGGTTACTAGTCCTTGAGAGATACTCCCTTCTAAGTTAGTGAGCCTAATAAAGTATGACTAGGTATTAAATCGATCCTAATTTAGGGTTGCTAGTCCCTAAGAGATACTCCCACCTAGGTTAGTAAGCCTAGTGAGGCATGACCAGGTTTTAGCTCGATCTCAATTTAGGGTTGCTAGTAGGGGTGGGCACAGTTCAGTTCAGTATAGTTCACCACCTTTTACTTAACCAAACCTAATATAACGGTTCGATTTTTTTGTAAAGTTGAACCTAACCATACATTTTGGTTCGGTTCGATCCATGGTTTGAACCATTTATATCAAATTTTTACTAAATATTTTTATCTCTAATAAATATGAAATTTCAAATGGAATTTACTTAACTTAATCTTAATAATTAATACAAAATGATGATAAAGAATAACAAAATATGAAAAATTTGATAAAATTTATGAAGATTGGTAAAAAGAAATATAAAAAAGTTCAAAATAATTGCATAAAATTTTTTTATTTAACTAAATGGTTTAGTTCATCTTAAAATGGTACGGTTCGGTTCGCTTCACCGAAATGAATCGTGAACCATTCATACATAACCGAACCGAACCATAGACCAAACAGTTCATAAAAAAAAAAATTAATTTTTCGATTCAATTTGGTTCGGTTTACAATTTAACCCACGATTCGCGGTTTTTTTGCCTACCCTTAGTTGTTAGTCCTAAAGAGACGCTCCTGCCTAGGTTAATGAGCCTAGTGAAACATGACTAGGTTTTAGGTCGATCTCAATTTGGGGTTGCTAGTCCTTAAGAGACACTCCCGCCTAAATTAGTGAGCCTAGTGAAGCACAACTAAGTTTTAGATCGATCCCATTTTAGGATTATTAGTCCCCAAAAGACACTTCTGCTTAGGTTAGTGAGCTTAGTGATGTACAACTAGGTTTTAGATCGAACCTAGTTTAGGGTTACTAGTCCTCAAGAGACGCTCCTACTTAGGTTAATGAGCTTAGTGAAACATAACTAGGTTTTAGATCAATCCCATTTTAGGGTTGTTAGTCTCCGAGAGATGCTCTCACCTAAGTTAGTAAAGCTAGTGAGATACGACCAAAATTTAGATTGATCTCAGTTTAGGGTTGTTAGTCCTCAAGAGATACTCTCGCTTAAGTTAATGAGCCTAGTAAGGCACAACCTAGTTTTAGATCAATTCCAACATAAAATTGTTTGTCCCTTAGAGATACTCTCACCTAGGTTAGTGAACCTAGAGAGGCATAACTAGGTTTGATTTATTTATCCAAATCGATTTTAGAATAGCTATAGTTGTTTTAGAGTCATCTTGAGGGCAAAAATAGTATCTATTTGTCTTTGTGATAATGTTTTGTTCAAACTTCACCACAAAGAGCAAAACTTTACCATAAAGAGAAGCAACTGTAGATACCCAATTTTTGCTCCTTTATTTTTATTTTTACTTTTTTTTTCTTTCTTTTCTTAATAAGTCTTAAATTAGGAAAAACAGAAAAAACTAGGAAATTAAAGAATTATAGAAAAATATGAAAAATTCAAAATTAAGAAAAAACACAAAAAAAAAAGAAATTTTAGAAAGAAACCCTAAAAGATAAAAAGTTTAGAAAATAAAGTTTAAAAATTTAGAAAATTGAAAAATTACAAAACAATTAGAAAAGTTGAAAAAATAAAATGTTTTTGGAAATAACATTTCATTAAGGTAGATTTTTTATTTTTAAATTAAATTTAGAATTTGGGCTGTTGAACTTGAGCTTAAATTTAAATCTAATCCAAACTGATCGAGTTTATATATGTAATTTAATTGCACATATAGAAAAGACATAAGCTAACGGCTTAATGGTTAACACATGGACTTGGTTTGGGTATTCAATATAAGGTCTAGGGTTCAAATCTTGGCAAAGGTAGGGAGGCCTTTTTTATTTTATGTTAACTAGCACATTGCCACGTGTTAGGATCTCACTACGCCACGTGTCCTAACAAGTGGCATTGTTAGATTAGATGACCTTGCTAATGTGACGCCATGTGGCATCCACATATTCTTGCTACGTCAGTTGCCACATGTCATGTGATGACATGTAGCAGGTCAGGATTGGTTGAGTTGGCTGACGTGGTGCCAGGTTAGCACTTTCCCTCTCTTTCCCTCTGTTTTCCGCCATTTTCTCCCAATTTTCCTCCTTTTTCCTTCTCAAGAATAGCCTACTTCCCCTATTTTGGCTTTAATTTTCGCATAGATTTCATACATTAGTGCCCAATTTCTTGGTTTGATTTTATTTACTGTGTAGCATACTATGAATCGAACCCATTAACACATCCAAATTTGATCAAAAACAAATTTCCAAAATAGTGGAAAAAAACTGAAAATCTGGAATTCTCCATTAACTCCAATCCTAGCTTTCCTTTGTTTTTAGGCTAATTTCAAGTATATAAAGGGTGTTGGGGTGATCATGGAACATACATAACCTCATACGAATAGCAGAAAACACCCTCTCTCTCTTATGATCACTTTCTCACTCTAGCTCCACCACCAAACCACCTTCTCTCTCTTTGAATCCCTTTCCCTAGCCACCTTCGACTAAGCTTACCACTACAGCTAAGTACCTCTAAGCATAGGCATCTGAACCAACCACCCTCGACCACCGCTGTAGTTCTTAGCCACAAGACCAAACACCCACCAACAAAACCCTAACCCATGGCTACCTTCTTCTTAAATCGCCACCTCTTACCACTTTCGACCCAAAATAATCCTACAACTGAACTCAACACGCTCCAAAAACCACCGACCCAACACCTCTCTTATACCCAACAACTCTAAATCTCATCGCCTAAACACCACTTCCAGCCACTACCATCGAACAACTGCCAAACAACAACCCTAAGCTACGATACTCTCTTTAACCCTACTAATCCCAATCCGAAACTCATGAAAATAATTTCCCTCCCTCAATTTGCTGCTGGAATTGCTTAGAGTCGCTCTCTACAAATGCTTACCAACTATAACCCAAATCTATTGGAGCGACTCGACCCAATCCGACCTGAGATTCGAGATCCGCTCCGATTTGACCCATCCCGTATCACTCCTAGTCCGAACTAGCTTTGATCCTCTTTTTGTTTTATTTTTTTTATTCATTTCTTTTTCTTAGTTATTATTGTTTTTTTTTTTCTATGTAAATGTAATAACACCAAAAAAAAAAAAAGAAAGAAAAGAAAAAGAAGAAAGAAAGAAAAGAAAAGAGTAATCGTATTTTATTTTATTTTATTTTTTTTAGTTTAATAAAAATAGATAAAATATAATTAAAATAAAATAAATAGGATAGGGAATAAATTTGTTTTATTACTTAGAAAAATTGATTTTCCACAAAATAAAATAAAATAAATCAATCATTTTTCAAATTAGGATCATTTAGAATTTCCATAAGTAAAATCCGTTTTAGGACCCTTTTTTTTTTCAATTTTCTTAAATAAATCAAATTAACTAAAAACATAAATCTGGCCTTTTTCAAAAATTAAAATCAAATAACCCACTAAAGTTTTACATAAAAAACTACGTATGTTTGATCCCAAATAGTAAGTACGTAAGCACCTATGAGGTAACAATAAAAATTAAAAAAACCTAATTTCCCTTTTTCTTTAGTTTAGATTATTTTTTATCTGATTATAGTAACTAACAACCAAGTTCTATCTTTCAAAATTAAAAGGTGATTTTTAAGTATAATTTAAAATTTTGAAAAGTCAATGGTACTCATAAAGGTTTAAAATTTCTATACCCCAGATTCATGATTTCTGGTTTCAAAAACCGTTTTACAAAATTGGTTTTTCTCATTAGATTAGTAGCTAAGTTATAACTAATCTACCCAATTGGTTATAACTCAACTATTTTTCCTGACTCCGATTAAGAGGTAACTCCAAAGTTGTTTTCAAAATAAAAGGATTGGTTTTCTTTAAACCCTAATCAAGAGCCAGTATTAAACGAGTAGGGTTTAATACTAGTTGGTTTAAAGTAGGCCTATCTTATAAAAAGAACCAGGAGGGTAAAAATCCTAGCTCGACACTATACTTATGTTCTGAATTCTTGATAAGGTCTTTGAATTAGAGTACGATGCTTCTAAAGTAAGAGTTGGAGTTGTACTCTTTAGTAAGAAGCTCACTGGTGATGTTTTGAATCATTTCATGCATAAGGAGTTTTATTCCCCTGTCCAAGCTCTCATTATGTGCCAACATTACTTGCTACCTTTTGAGTTTGTGATCTTTACTAATCATAAATCATTAAAGCACCTTGGGGGATAACAAAAGTTATAATGGCTTGAATTCTTGAAGACCATTTCATACATGGTTAATTGCATGAAGAGTAATGCGAATTCTATTGTTAATGCTTTATGGAGAAGGCATGTAAGGATCTCAGACTTGGGTTATTGATTAGGCTAAATGTATAAGACAAGTAATTTGGCCTAATTGTGTCAAATAGTAAGGATAGATTAAGTGTTAATGGATATTATCAAGCTAATGGTTATCTGTTTAAGAAAAGTCGTCTATGTATTCCAAACAACTCTATGTACAAGCTACTTGTTTGGGAAGCCCATGTTAACAGCTTAGCCAACTATTTTAGAGAAAAGAGGATATACAAGTTGTTAAAGGAGCACTTCATATAGTCAGGGATAATGAAGGGTGTACATTATGTTCTAAAGAGGTGTTCCATATGCAAGAAGGCCAAGGGAAAGAAAGATACCTATAGAGCGTATACACCTCTACCCATTTCTAGTTAGCCTTGCATCATCCTAAACATAAACTTTGTGCTCATGCTACCCTAAACTACCTGATGACATAATTTAATTATGGTGGCAGTAAATTAGTTTAGCAAGATTACCTACTTTATTCCTTATTAGAAGATTAAAGATGCTTTATCTATTGCTAACCTTTTTTTTATAAGAGATCATGCAGCTACATGGAGTTCTTCATAGCATTTTTCAGATCAAGATTTAAAGTTCATTAGCTTTTTCTAAGAGGCATTATGGTGGAGACTTAGACGAAGCTAATGTTTAGCACCTCCTGTCATCCCTTAAGTAGATGGACAGAAAGTAGCAAACCAAACTCTTAAGTCATTGTTGTGAGCTATAGTAGAAAAGAACATACACAATTGGGATTTATGTTTTCCTATTGTGGAATTCTCCTACAACAAGTCAACTCATAATATCAGCACCCAGTTATTATCTAAGGTTGTCTATAGCATCAAGCTGACCTTACTTATGGGAATGATTTCAATCTAAATTGTTGAAGAAGAGAGTCTTGAAGCAATGAGGCAAGCCAAGGAGTTCAAAAAGCTACAACAAAAAGTCATCAAGTATCTCTCTTAGATTGTCGCTAAGTAGAGAGAGACCGGAAACAAGGGATGGAAAGCCATAAGCTTTCAACTTGGAGACTAAGTATAGATACACCTCAGTAAGGAGAGGCTTCTCGATTGTAGAAGTAGTAAGCAATCAACCTAAGTTGATGGTTTATTCAAAATTATGAAGAAGATCAATGAAAACGCCTATGAGCTAGAATTGCTAAAAAGGTATGGTATGTCTTCAACATTTAATGCAACTTATTTGATCTTATATATCCCAAATGAAGTCAAACTTGATGATTTGAGGAGAAATCTTCAACATCTGTATGTAGTTGATGTGAATGCACCCTTCTACAATGCAAGTATGATATGTTCTTAGCCTTCATTAACCTCTTTGTCACCCTTACCAACACTAGGCAACATTTACTAAACTTTAAGCTAATCACTCAAGGCCATCCTCAATGACTTTAAGGCTTTGTCTCTCGAGCCCTTAACGGCCAAATGTTTGGAGACAAGTAGGCCTATGTCTGAGGTGTCCTTTCCCATCACTTGCTAAGTTGTTTTTCTCTTATATAACCCATTAACCCTACTCCCAAAGACTACCTAAACCTACTTTGAGGATGAGGATAACTTGAGCCATTTAGTCAATCTTTGATTTGTCTAGTTTTTGAGCTACCTAGCTCGATTTTTAACCTATTTGAGGAACCTTACCAGACTAGTTCTAGAAGTAGTAACCTATTTGTTTGTTTGTTTTCGCTAGATGATCCAACCAATGCCCAAGCACCATGTAGTTTGACAAATCGTTAGTGTATAAGGTTAATGGATACTCTTTCTACATCTTTTTTATTTTTCCCAATGTACATTTATTATTCTTTCTATATTTGATGTAACCTTTTTATTCTTTTTCCTCTTGTAGAAGAATGGTAAGTATAAAAGGGCATACCATACAAGCCAAAGGCATCACTTACCTTCCTAATTAATAAATACATATTTCTTGAGTTTTCTTGCAAGCTTATGTTTAGAGCCTTCCTTTTTTTAACTTTTATGTAGTTCCCTAGTAAGGATTTAATGGCAAATGCCCTTGCTTCATCCTTAGTAAGTCATATTGAGTGGTCAGAGTAAGTTTGTAAGTAAGTCAAGGCATTATATCCAAGGCTTATCTTTTTGGTTTTGCTATTTTCATTTCATCTTCTTCTTTATAAGAACAACATACCTTTGAACTATTAGTAAGCCTTAGTGATAACTTAACCCCTAGGTACTTCAAATTGGAATGTTAAGATTGAAACCTGATCACCATTACATAAAATGTGCTTAATGTGATTCTTCCTATCAACCATTTCAAGGGGCAGGAAAAGGTGCTTATCTACTTAACTGCTCAATAATGCCTTCCCTATAAATGTTTTATCACTCTTATTGAAGATCAAATCAACTCAGTTATTGCCTAGGCACACTTGCATCATGTAGGTTCCTTAAATGCCAAATGTTAATTTGACTTAACACCAGAATAGCATTGTACCTAATAGCTACACACCTAAACCATAATGAATCTCATCTTACACTCAAACCTAATGTCATCTCAGTATCATAAGATACTTATAAGAGCTATAAAGAATAGCTTAAACTCCAACAGTTAGCTATATTACACTTCGAATCAAGTATCCATTCTCTGACTAAGTATTTATACAACCACATTAGGCAATAACCCTAGCTTAGCTACTTAGAAGCCTAACCTAAGTCGCCTCTCCATCTCAATTGATAATAAGAGTAGGGATAAGTGTTAAACGTACATTACCTCGTGAGCTTAAGCCTAAGCTCAACGTGAGTTTTACACATTTGAAGAATGGTGGGAAGAGCATTAGAGGAAGATGGCAACAGATTATACCTCCACATTCCTCTCCATGTTCAACTCCACTACAACTAAAGATCTAAATAGTTGAGTAGAAGAATCCATTATGCCACATCTATCCTTCCAAACCTTTAAATATCCCTACTAATGTAAAGGATCTAAAACCCTAGACTCCTTAGGTATTCTTGTTGTCATTCTTAACCTTATTACCAACTTAAGCATCGAGGTGGATATGCTAAAGTAACCTCCAATGTCCCTGATAGCCTATGTTTTCTGGCCTCCAGATCTCTAGGAGTGTACACAACTCACCTCCTAGCAAAATCTTACAATTTTCGAGACTTTACCAACAATCATTGATCTTTAAGTTTTATGCATTATATAAATTATCTCACTCCTAAATTCTAAGGAAACGAACATGAACTTAAAGATGATCCTTGAAGGTCATGTTACACTAGCAGTAACTCCAAACTCCACTTGATCTTGATATATCTCTTAAATTTAAGTAAATTGCAATACAGAATTACTAAACTTATCAATTACAAGAGATCAAGTCCTAAATTAAACTATAGATTGAGGATTCTTACCTAAATTACTTATATAGCTTGATGCAATATTTTCTAAACACCTTAAATTAAACTTAAAATGACTAGTTGAGCTTAATTAAATTGAATTAAGAGCTCATTTCTATCTACAGCTCACAATTCTAAAGGGAGAAGAGGGAGAAAGTTTACTAAATTTTTCCTCAAATTATAATATAGTTAATCGATGAAGCTCTCTCTCAAAATAGATTCACTCCCAAATTATTGAAACATTCCTAATTAAAGACAGTTTAAAACCAAATGTAGTATAAGAAATTCTAGAAAACCCTTTTAAGAAGCTAGCTAAAGCTTGATATGTCTCCAAGGTCTTATATACAAAGAAACACCACAACAAAAGAGAACAAAAAGGGAAAACAAAAGGTTCGCAAAATCTGAGCAACTATCAATCGGATTTAATATAGCAATTGATCCTACTCGGCCTACAGTTCGCCAAATGTGACTCACTAGTCTAAACTATAAGGTCATTGGTCTAAACTATAGGGTCACTCACCACTATTTTTTATTAAAGGGAGTAGATAAGAGTTAAGAGATAAACAAGAACACTAAGGTTACTCAAGAAAGGAAACTTATAATAATCAATAATGCAACATGTTATCTACGTATAAGGAAGCGAGGTATTTATATGACCTCAACTAAGGTTATACAAAATAAGGAAAAGACAAAAGAGATAATATATAAAAGATTCCTAAAACATTCTTAAAAGGAGTAAAAATGACAAATGATACATTGTACAATAAAGTAAGGAGTCATTATAGAATATCATGCCAAAAGATACGTATCAAGAGGTAATTAAAGGCTTGTAGTCGGTTGGTTAAGCTGAAATGAATCCTAAAGCCACTTAGCAATTGCAAGATTCTACTCAGTTGAGGTCAAAAGAAAATCAACAATCAGAGTTGACCTAACCTAGTTCAAGTCAAAGCTCGAGCATTGAAAAGCATGATGATCCTCTATGGGTCAAGTATCTCTACAACTCGGCTTGGACAAAGGTTAGATGCTAGTCAGCTTAGAAGCTGCCTGGATCATGATATGAGCTTAACAATAGGCATAGCTGCTTAGTTGGTCAACGTACATGCTTGGTAGGTCAGCATGACTACTTAGTAGGTCAAAAACTATATTGGTACTTATGAGAGCTTGACACTCAGGTTAGCAGTAGTGTAAAAGATGGAGATCAGAATAGGAACCTTCGTTTTAAATGGGGTTTCAAGCTAGCATTCTCTATGTAAGTCCTTACAGTCCCCTAGCTCGGTTGTGTATTGCTGGTCTGAGGAGTTAATTCCTGTCATCTACCTAGGAGTCGAAAGGATTTGTCCTCAAATCCGAAGAGGTTTCTAGCTCTTGATTTGTCTTAGTATCTATTACGTCTTCTTTTAGTCAGTAGGGAATCAGGTTGGATACATTAAAAGTGGAGGAAACACCATAGTTCTCGGATAATTCAATCTGGTGGGCATTGCGGTTGATTTTCTTCAAGACTTTGAATGGACTATCAACTTATGGAGATAACTTACTCTATCTTAGGTACGGAAATCTTTCTCGGCTAAGGTAAATCCTTACTAAGTCCCCTAGTCTTAAAGAAATGATTCAGTAACCATGATTATCGATCTCTTGCTATCTCTGATCGAACTTGGCAATCTTCCTTACTATACACCAATACAGTTCATGTAATTATTAGGCTCAGGCAACTTTAGGTTAACTTTCTTTAGCAATTGTAGGGGCACCAATCAGATCTAAGGTATAGATACCCTAATTTTACCCTCTTATAGTTTTAGAATTTTTAGAATGCGGAAAATGATCCTAATTTAGGAAAAAAAAGCACAAAAAAAATAATAATTAGAAAAATACAAAAAAGTAGAAAATTTAGAAAAAAAATTGAAAAATTTAGGAAGAATTACAAAAAAAATAAAAAATAAAAAAGGAGATAGTTTAAATAGAATAGGATTTTTTTTTTTTAATTTAGCCTTAAAACTTTTCTTTTAGACCTTGAATAATAAAAAAGGAAGAGGGATATTAGGCCTAAGCTTAGATTTAAATCTAGCGTAGACCAATTAAGTCCATATATGCAATTTGATTGCATGTATAGACAAGGTATAGGCTAAAAGCTTAATGGTAACATACTCTGCCTAAACTTAGCATTGGAACTAAAGGTCTTGGGTTCGAATCTTGCAACAGGCACAAAGTGCCTTTTATTTTTCTAAAACCTTACCTGCTAAATGTCAACTTATTATTGAGCCATGTATTTGGTGTTGACACATGGCACCACTTGTGGTGATCATGGCTAACATAGCACCATGTGGGACCATATCAACATCCCTTGACATGTGGTATAATGATACGTCAGCCCCTACCACATGTTTGACATGTGGTACGACATCATTGAGTCACTTGGTTAACAAGGCGCCACATCAGTAGCTCTTTCTTTCTCTTTCTTTTCTTTTCTTTCCCTTTCCCTCCTTTTCCTTAACAAAACCAATCTGTACCCCCCACTTTGCCTCAATTTTTCACACAAATTCCATACACAAGCATACTTTTTTTTTTGTTCAACCTCGCACTCCACATGGTCCTCTGCATATTAAATCTAAGAACATGGTCAGATTCATTTATTTGACCATTCAAATCAAGGGTGGAAAATAGGAAAAAAAAAAACTGAAATTTTAGGATTTAGCATTAATGGTGAATTGGCCATTAATGGCATTTCCTTGCATATTTGAAATCTAGAACTTAGGATTAGCTTTGACTCTTCACTACAATCACGTCACGATCTAATTCAATGGCCATTATTTTCCTTCACTAACCACTACATAAAAAACATCCAATGACCATACCACTTTCAATTCTATGCAACCAAGCATGCCCAACATCTAAGCACAACTCACATTTGCCTATTCCATCCTTAACCCACCATCTTCTTTACCTTTCAATCCATAACCACCCACTGTGGTATGCTTAGGAGCTCAGTTATCATTAGGACTTACCAAGGCGGATTTGAACTAAAATGGGTCCTTTGAGATATCAAAGAAAATTAGAGGGAAATGGTCCACAACCAAACTAGAGTAGTTGAAATGAAGCTACTCGGAGGATGTGACTCGCCAATGAACACAACACGACTTAACACCATACTTGATATGACGCACAAGCTAAGGTCAAGGTCTACTTGCCACTAATCCTAAGCTACTCAACAAGATTAGATAAGAGTATTTGAAATATAGACTCGGAGAGGGTTGTCTCATAAGAACAGAATATTTAGTATTAAAATGTAACTTATCTTTTGGCTTATAAAAGAAAAGGACTATTTATAGTAAGTCCCTAAAGCAGCATTACCAATAATGAAATTACAAGAAAGTATATATAAAAAGGGGATTCCTAGTACATACCAAAAAGGAAAAAAGACAAAAAATGAATAAAGACCAAAAATGAAAATGTAGTACAATATTAGATAAGGTGGACAGCTGGCTATACAACATTGGTCCCATACGAATATTTTATGAGTGCAACAAGCAAGAGAGGTCAAAATGTTGTGGCATTGAAGGGGCTGTGATGAGAGGGATGATGGCATATTGAAAGAAAGCTATTCAGTTGTTCAAGTGAGTATCTCATCACCTGGTAGGAACTTCTTGGTAATGGTTAGTTGGATTACTCGACATAGCGTCCTCGATAATGGAATGGTCGGCATCATCACTACCGAGTGTACAAATCAACGTATGACAATTAGGGGAGCTCAAGGAGTTCAGCTACATTCTTTCAACGTAAACTTTCTCATCATCAGTAGGTCGTCGAGAATGAATTCGTTGGGTGAGGGATTGGAATTCTCAGAGCCATGCACGAGTAATGGGACCATTAGTTGGTAGTTTATCACATTGTAGAAACAATATTTGACATTCACATCCTCTACACTCAATAAATCAATCATCAAACATCTACGTACCCTCACTATAGCAAGCAACACTCTCTTTCGACCAAACCCAGAAACTCAATTCAACTTTAGACCATACACTCACAAACGGTGGATGCACTATCACACCTTCTTCAACCAATAGTCGTTCACACACCATGCTACAAATAACACCATCGACCAATCCTCTTCACTAAACACTTCCAACAACACTACACACATATGATCACAATCAATAGCACCTACTACCAACTACTGTCAAACCCTATACTACCTACGATACATACAAACAACCAAGCTTCCCCTCACCATCGCAACGAACCTAATTGCAATAAACCTAAGCCTCGACTAACCTCTCTTCCTTAACTTATAGTAACCCTAACTATGAGCCAACATCTACACCATGCTAGTACAACTCGAACACACCACAGCCTACTCAAATCGATGCTACTGTCCCATCGTAATTGTCCAACCCCAAGCATTGCTTTGTAGCACACCGTATTCACCGTTGTAACGTACTATCCAACTCCTAACCATTGTCCTCGACCTAGTGCACACACATGTGACAATCCATACTTCATACACAAAATGAAGACACCATCATCACTTGACCGTCGATCCACACAACACCCCAATCAACCCTAATTTTCAAACACCATCAAAATGACAACGCTTTATCTAAGGTGTTGCTTCCAAACACCCTTTTGCTAATGCAAATCACATGACAATGTGATTACCCACAAGATTTGGTGCCTAAAACTTATCAAAGGAAGCCATTAAAGTGCTATTGTTATAGGAGAACTAAGATCCAAGCATAACCTGCATTGAGACCTAACTCCATAATCTCACTCATGCCATTATCCTAAGCTTAGTTTGGCCCTTATTGTAATTCCATTATTGTAATTTTGTTTTGTTTGGCTATTTTGGTTTTTTTATGTATTTCATGACATATTGTAATTATAACCAACAAATAAAATAAAATAAAATCCAAAAAAAAGAAGAAGAAAAGAACCAAGGAAAAAAAAGGAAAGAGAACAAAAAAAGAAAAAAAGGGAAAAAGCCTAAGTTTTGTTTATTTACTTTCATGCTTTAGTTAAAATAAAAAAAAATTAGAAAATAAAATAACAAAAAATAAAATATAAATTTGAAAAGACGTTTTCATCACTTAGAAAAACTGTTTTCCAAATAAATAAAAACAATAACCTTTTTTCAAAATTAGGGTTGTTTTAAAATTTTCAAAAATAAAAACAAGACACCTGGATTAGGACCCTTTTCAGAAAATTTTCTTTAAATAAAATTTAAAATAGCTAAAGAACTTATAGTCGGATGTTTTCAATATTAAAATTCACCCACTAACTAAAGTTTTTGTCAAATAAACTACGAAAGTTTAATCTTAAATAATAGGTATATAGGCATTCGTATGCAAATATAGGATGACTTAAAATATGGAAAGTTTTCTTTTTTTCTATCTATGTAAATAATAGCTTAATTGTCCTTTTTAGATGTTATTTGCTTGTTTACATGTGATTAAATGTTTTCTTTTAAAAAGGGAAATTTTGAAAAGTGAATCTAAATTCAGAAAGTTAAAGGTGGTACTCATTAAAGGTTTAATAAGATAACCTCTAGATCTAAAATCTTTGGTTTCTGAAACCTTTTTTTTAAAAAAAAAAAATAGATTTTTCAAGTAGATTAGTGTTTAGGTTAAATCAATCCACCCAATCGATTTAACCGAACCTATTCTTTTTCTTGACTCCAATCAAGTAGTGACTCCAAGAATTTTTAAAACACATTTAAAAAACTAAGTTTTTCTTAACTCTCAATTGAACGTTAGTATTAAATGGGTTAGGGTTTAATGCTAATCGGGTTAAAGAAAATATGTAAACTAGGAAAAAAATAAGCTCAACATAAGGGAATAGCGAGATTGAGGCTATAAACGACCTCAAAAGGAGTCTTTCCATTGATACCATGGATAGTTCGATTGTATGTGAACTCTACAACTAGTGGACACAGATCCCAATCTTTTAAAATCTTTCCCATGATAGCTTAGAGTAAGTTGCCTAGCATCTTGTTCACCACTTTAGTTTAGGCATCAGTATGAGAGTGGCTACTAGAATTGAATACAAGTTTAGTTCTATGTCTTCTCTAAAGTATCTTCCAGAAATATCTTAAGAATTTTTTGTCTCAATCTAAGATAATGGTTTTTGGCATTCCATGTAGTCAGACAACTTCCTACTAAAACAAATTAGCAATATATAAAGCATTGTTAGTTCGATGGCATGGGATGAAGTGTGTCATTTTGCTAAAGCAGTCCGCTACAAAAAAGATTGAATCTTTTCGCCTAGATGTCAAGAGCAATCTTAGGACAAAGTTTACACTGAGGTTAACCTAAAGTGAGGTCGATGTAGGTAAAGGTATATACTCTCCATATGGTTCTCTCTTTCCCTTGGCCCTCTTGTACACTTCACAATTACTGATTACCTTATGAATATCCTTAGTCAAACCAAGCTAGTAAAAGTTTTCTTTCAATAGATTAGCTATTTTGGTCTCTGCTAAATGACTAGATAATCTACCACTATGAGCGTCTCTCACTAATAGCTTACGTGTAGAACAACTTAGTATGCACAACCTTCTTTCCTTAAATAGATAGCCATATGTGAGGTAATATCCTCCAATAGCAACTCCTTCTTTGCACTGCTAAAGAATATGATCGAAATGTGTGTCACGAGCATATTGCTTAATGATAAGCGAAAATCCTAATAGTTTTGTTTGTAAGGTGGTCACAAGGTCTACTAATATGATAAGGCATTTATGACCACATTGGCACTACCCTTCTTATGTTGAATCATAGAAGAAAAACCTTTCATAAATTCTATCCACTTTGCTTGCCTTTTCAAAAGTTTGTTTTGACTTCCAAGATGCTTTAAGGACTCATGGTCTGTATAAATCACAAACTCTCATGAAACAAATAATGTTGCCAAACAGTAAGAGCTCGAAAACGAGAGCACAACTCTTTCTTTTACATAAAATAATTCAATGCGGCACCACTAAGCTTCTCACTATGGTAAGCAATTGATTCACATTCCTACATTAAGATTGCACTAATGCCAATGCTTAATGCATCACATTCCAATTCAAATGGCTTATCAAATTCTAGTAGAGCCAAGACAGGGGCAGTCTTGAGCTTCTCCTTCTCCTTAATTTCCTTAAAGCTCTTCTCAGCTCAGTCATTCCATCACTCTTCTTGGTGAGCTTAGTCAATGGGGCAACAATAGTACAAAAGTTCCAAATGAATCTTTTATAGAAAAAAGCAAGTCCATGAAAACTTCATACTTCAATAACATTCCTTGGCATCAGCCATTTTGAGATAGCTCAAACCTTTTTCCTTATCTACTCAAATTCCATCTCTATATACTATTTACCTAAGAAAGACAACTTAACTTTGACAAAACATACACTTCTTCAAGTTCTTATACAACTTCTTGGCTTGTAAAATGTTAAAAACAACTTAACGATGTTAAATATGGTTGTTCAATTCGACACTGTATACTAATATGTCATCAAAGTACATAAGCACACATCTTTCAATCAGAGGACACATCACATGATTCATAAACCACATAATTGAGGCTAGCGCATTTATAAGTTCAAATGGCATAACCAACTACTCATAGAAACCACACCTCATCTTGAATGTAATCTTCCATTCATCACCAAGTCTCATGCGAATTTGGTGGTAGCCTCTGGTGCCATGATGCTCATCTAATATGTCATTGAGTCTTGGTATTGGGTATTTATAATTGATAGTAATTTGGTTAATTGCTTAGTTGTTGATGTACATATGCCATGAACTATCTTTCTTTAGGACTAGCAAATTTGATACAACATAATGACTTATGCTCTCCCTTAAATATGACCATTTTATCTACTCATCCACTTGTCTTTTTAGCTTGGCAGCTAGCTTAGGATTCATTTTGTAAGTAGGTCGATTTAGCAAGGCTATGCCTGGCTGGAAATCAATACAGTGTTCTATGCTTCACATTAGGGGTAATCCTTTAGGCAACTCTTCTGAAAACAGGTCAAAAAAATCATTAATCAATCTTCGAATCTCATTAAGAGCATCTTCCAAATTTCTTATTATCAAGCCCTATTTCGAATTTTCTTAATTTAACCTATACTAATCTTAACTCGCTTAACATAAGTTACTCAACATTAAATTAAAGTAAAAAAGTATTTTAAAAAATAATTCAAAGTTGATAACTAGCAAAACTAGGAAAATGTCAAATTAGGCCTTTCGGGTGGAAAAACCCTAATTTAGCTATTAGTCTATGGATTTTGTAAAAAATTAATCTTTCAAAAAATTCAACTTGAAAATCTAAATTCAAGAGACTAGTCTATTAAGATCAAGTCACCATGTAAAACTTAAAAAAAAAAAAACTAATGGGCCTTTATTTTTTGTAATTTTTCAAAAAAATGAGAAAACATGCAAAGGATGCAAAAATGCATAAAAATGATTTTTTAATTATTTTTTATTACTAATTTTCACTAAAAGATAAAATTAAAAAAAAAAACCAAATATTTTACAAATTTTACAGTTGCCTCACTAATTGAAATCAAACTAATTGTAGGTCTAATTTTTTTTAGAAAATTTTATTATAAGGATTCATTTTATTTCATTTTATTTTTTGAAAAGTAGCCAAATTTACGTTTTTAACTAGTTTATTTTTATTAAGAAAAGACCCTAAAAAGAAACTCAAAATTTTATTATCCAATTTTGAAAAACCCAAACTTTAAAAAAATAATTAAAAAACCTAAATTAAGATTTTTATTTAGAAAAAAAAAAAAACCATTTCTATGTGATAAAACTTTTTTAGAAAAATCCTAAAGTCCTTAGATGCAATTTTCTATAAAATATGCAATTGCTATTGACAATATGCCTTGCCACGGAAAAGATACTTAAATCATAAAAAAGATTAATAGCTATAGAAAATATGCCTAAATTATGGAAAAAATACCCAACTATGGAAAAGTTACCGAAATCATATGCTATGTAATGATTCTTAATTTTATGAAAAACTAAGTGACAAGAGAATTTTCTTTTTAGAAAAATCCCTAAAATGCCTAATTTGTTAAAAAGACGTAATTTTTCTAAAAATGTAACTTCATTAAAAAGATGCAAATTTCATGAATTGCAACTATCCTAAATAATCATGGTAAAGATGTAATTTTTATCTAAAATATGCCAAAGATGTAAGGTATCTAAAAAAAATGTCATTTTTGTGAAAACTATGCAATTTATCTAAATTTATATCCTACATAACAAATGTGATAAAGATAGATTCTATATGCAATATAATCTAAGAAATATGCTAAAGCATGAAATAATGTAAGACTGATGAATAAAAACTAAGGACTAATACCTGTACAAAAACAAAAGAAGTTAGCATGTGATTTGTTAATTAAATTATACAAGAAATTGAACTAATAAAATAAAGAAGAAAAGAAGAAGGAAAAAAAATCAAAAGAAGAAAACCCACCTAACCTAATAGCTTCACGCAGGTCAGACAAGAGGGAAGAGACATTAAGTATGGGTTAGGTTAGTCAGGTCATTAGGGCTCCATTGGGTTCAGATCTAGGTAATGGATCTTCTTCAACCAATAACTCCAATGGCTTCCCACGGCATGTTTCAAGCACTGAATAGTATGGAAAATCACATTTCATGTGATTTAGACTAATGAAAATGTATTTAGGATTGATGCCTTAAAAGGAAATGGTGGTTTTATGAAGTCAGGTAATGGTTGTTAGCAATTAAGTTAGGGCTTGATGACTATGCGTGAGTGAGCATATTGTGTACATGTAGTGTAGGTCAAGAGCAACAATCATACGGTAGAGTGAAGGTGGTGCAAAGACTATTGTTATGGTGTCTAGTGCATGTATATTAGGTCTGCTGGGTTCAGGAAAGTGGAGGAGAAGCTCGAGGCATATTTAGAAAGTGGTTGTGCATTGCTGGTTCACGGCTTGATCTATTTTGGTCATATTAGTCATGCAAAAGGAGAATAGCAGAGAGAAGGTGGTCAAGTTGGGCGATAAGGGAGATTGGACAAGAGATTAGGTGAATAGGTTAGTGGTTTGCTATTAGTTAGTGTATACTTTGTGTATGTATGGATGTGTGGTCTAATATTGGACTATGTGTTCATGTATCAAGAGTGAGGGAGTAGTTTGGCTATGACAAGGACAATGTTGGATGAGACAATGGTTGAAGTAAGCTTAATAGTGGAACATGGAGTGACTATTTGCTGTTGATATTGGGCATTACATTGTTGGGTCGTGGTAGAGGATGGGGATGCTACAGTAATGAATGCGATCAGGTTAAGTTGTTAATGGAGGATGGGGATGACTATCTAATAGGTATGGAGGGTTCACAAGTGGACCATAGCATCAAGTGCTATGGCCATGAATGTAAGGATCATCGGGTTGTTTGATTTGTGTTGTGGTTGACATTGAGGATGAAGAAGGTTGTGTCAAAGTTGAGTCACGTGAGAGAAGGTCATCTTGGTGTTGTTGCTATTGGTGTATACTAGTGAGGATTGGTTCTTGAGAGTTTAACGAAGGAGAAGAAGTGGGTCAACGGTGCTGGGGCTTCATACGTAGTGTTGGTTTGTATCGATTCTATTCAAGTGAAGATCCCCCTCCAATGATATTTCAGCTTCAATCTTTATAAGATTTCAAATCAAACATGTTTAAAGCTTGAGATTATCGTGTGGCCATGGATAAGATTTAAACTAAGATCCAATTTTTTCAAATCTCTATTTTCTTAATAGTAATGCCACTCATTTGGATGTTTTGAATTTTTAACAATGATTCTTTAGATTTGCATCAATATCCATGTGAAAATTTGAGAAAATCTTGAGTAAGTTCGCATGGATGAGCATCTTCCTTCTATTTTTTGGTCTAGACATGTTTGGTCGAGGAAGGAGGTTGTTGTCACATGCAAGGAAAATGACTAATCCTAGTGTTAAAAAAATATATTACATAATCTGCACATATAAGGAGTCAAACCTGTAACCTTCCTTTTCCAAGGCTAATGCTCTAACCACTATACCATTGAATAAACCTCATTTATGTTGGCACATTTAATCATATTTAACAAATTATTCTAAGCCTATTTTTATTTGTTTTTCCTTGAGATCAAGCCTGATCCACTCCAGCTTATTTTAAAATTACCCCAAACAAATTTAAATGCCTCAAGATACACATGCCAAAGATTTACAAATTTAATTTAATAAATTCCAAATCTTAATTCTACTTTACTAGACTAAGCATATTTTTTCTAATGAAGCCCTATAGATTCAGAATTTACTAAATTGCATGTATGTTAGAACTTTCCCTAACTCAGTTCTAAATGACTAATGTTCTTAGCCTTGGACACTTATGACAACTAATGTTCTTAGCCTTGGACACTTATGACAATTTGTATTTCTTTTTTCAAATTTAAAAATTTTTTTTTTGGGTTTTTTCAATTTTTTCGTAAACCTGGCCCAAAATAATAAGAAAAAAGAAAAGAACCTAAAATAAAAGAATAACAAAAATGGAATGTCTATACTCATCTTTAACAATTTTCTAATCAATAAAAACATAGGCTTATTGGCCTTCTCAATAGCTTGGAGCTCTCTTGGGCTCATCATTAAAGCTTTCTTCTTGCTAGTTCGGGTGAGCTAATTATGGGTCTTATTCCCTTAAGTTAGGGTCATATGTTGTAGCACATTCTTAATAAAAGTATAGGTGTTCTCATATCCATCGTGAGTAACATATCAGTTAAGCAACTAAGGTCGTCCAAGTAACAGATGTAAATCTCTCATAGGGACGGTATCACACACCACTTTGTCTTTACATACAGTCCAAAAACTAAAAGCACAAATACTTGTTCAATGACGTATAAAGTACCCTAATCATGAAGCCACTATAGCTTGTAAGGTTAGAAGGGCTTGGAGGTAAGTAGCTCTAACCTCTGCACAAACAATTGTGCAACAACATTGGTATAGCTTCCTCTATCCACAATGATCGTACATAATTGTCCTTTAATGGTACACTTGTTGTGAAACAAATTTTCCCTTTAGTCTTCCTCAAAGCTTGGTAAAGGGCTCAACATGCATCATAGTACTAGTGTCATCACTTTTCCCTAGTTGTCATTGACATAGGTCTCCTCTTCCTCCTCAGCTTCAAATCTTCTAGCATTCTTCTCCTCCTCTAGCTCGCTCTCATCAATGCTATCTACTGTATCTCCTCGAATCACCATAGCACATCGATTTGGACACTCAACAGTCATGTTTCCAAAACCTAAGCACTTGAAGCATTTCCCTTCATTAGTTTTCCATTCAAAAGTTTTTCCTTTCTCATATGTCCCTAAGGTCGATCTATCCTCAACTTAGCTCTTCTAGCTAACTCGGCTATCGTCAAATCAGTCATGTTTTTCCTTAACTCAAGAAGGTTTCCATGACTCGACATGAGCAAGTCGACACGGAATAGGAATACAGGAAAAACTCGACCTAAATCTGCTCAAAGCATTTCTTCTCTACTTTTTAACCCTCTATGCTACTTTAATAACCTCTTCCAATTTATAGAACCTTTGTACTTCTACAACGTTGCGAATTTCATATTTAAGTCCAAACATGAACCTTAACACTATGTAAGCCTTTGGTTCATCTACATCTGCTTGAATCATTAGCATTTGAAATTCTCTCATATAGTCATTGACAGATTGGCTTCCTTAGCAAAGTTCTTGCAACTTTGCAAATGTGTCCTACAAGTAAGTCTCAAGTAAGAATCTTCCCTTCAACAATCTCTTCATCTCTTCCCAAGTTCACATATCTTGTCATCCATCTCTCATTCTAGTCGCATTTAGATTCTTCCACTACATGGTAACATATCCAAAAAATTCAAGTGCAACAAGTTGAACCTTAACTGCATTTGTATACCCATAATAATTAAATACCTTATCAACTTTCTCTTCCTACTCTAAATATTCATTTGCATCTCTACTTTCACTAAAGGGTGGGATTTAGACCTTGACATTATCAAGTCCTCGAGGAGCTCGATATCCTCACTCTTATGCTTAGTAATACTCAACCTCTTCTTCTTCTTTTCCATCAAGCTTTACATCTTCCTCAGTAACATCCTCCTTTATCTCCTCTAACTCCAACCTTTGTATAGTAGCTCTATCTACAACTTGTCCAACTCAATGGGGTCAAATTAAGCAATTAGCTCGGCTGCCTTAGCCATATAGTCTCTTGAGAACATTCTCAAGTAGGTTATGATGAGGTATACCTTGTGGTTGCTACCTATTGGCTTGCATCATAGTAAACAAACTCTCAACAAGATTAGTGAGTCTATCAAGCTTGTCACCAATTGAACCGGGGATATTACTATCATTTTGACTATGGCCAACATAAGCACCACTACTTAAGTCTCCAATAACACCTCAAACACTTAAATCCTACATAGTATAATACTTCTCCAGTAGGTTGACAACATAATACACAACAAACATTTCTACTTACTACCTAAAACCTTACTAATACACTCTAACAACTTCAACAACCAATACGTACTCAAATACAAAAAAAATGAACTTACTCTGTTTTTGTAGTGAAAAATAAAGTAAAACAAAGTAACAATAGGGATGACACTTACCAACCTACGAACCTCCACTTCATAGCTCATAATTGTAAAACTTACTTCACTCGAACACACTATAGCAATTACAAAAAGAACACAGTAGCTACTAACAGCAAACACGAATAAAACTTCATTGCAACTTCATACAATCCCTCTTGGAACTGTGCTCTAATGCTGGTAAAGCTAATGTGTCTCCAATAGAGGTATGTAAGCGAGTTAAATGAGCTAATCAAGCCTAACCCACTTTAGCCCATAAGCTAAATTAGGCTAGGCTGTGAGCCAAAAACCTCAACCTTAACCAGTTTAAAAAGCAAGTTAAATGGATAGATCTGTAGGCTAAAGGTGTAAATATATTAAACGAGCTAACCTAAACTAGCCCACTTTGCCCCATGGGTTAAATGGGCCAAACTTATTTGACCTACTTTTAAATGAGCTAAAATGCCTTGTCCCGCACCCATTTAAAAAACAGGTTAAAAGGGTTAGCTTGTGAGCTAAAGCCTACTTGTACACACTTAATCTCCAGCATCGTACACAAAAAGAAGCACTACAACAAAAGGGAAAATATAAGATTAGCAAAATCTGAGCAACTACCAATCGATATAACACACTAATTAATCCTACTCAACCTACAATTCGTCAGATATAACTCACTGGTCCAAACTATAAGGTTACTCACTACTACTCCTTACTAAAGGGAACAAATAAGAGTTAAGTGATAAACGAGAGTGCTATGGTTACTTAAGAGAGGAAACATGTAATAATTAATAATGCAACATGTTGTCTACATAAAACAAAGTGAGGTATTTAGATGATCTCAACTAAGGTTACATGAAATTAGGAAAAAACAAAAGGGATAATGTACAAAAGATTCTTAAAACATTCTTAAAAGGGGTAAAAATGGCAAATGATACATTGTACAAGAAAGTAAGGATTCATTATAGAATATCATGCTAGAAGATATGTATCAAGAGGCAGTTAGAGGCTTATAGTTTGGTTAGTTAAGCTAAAATGAATCCAAGGTTGCTTAGTAGCTACAAAATTCTGCTCAAACAAGGTCAAAAGAAAATTAGCAGTCAAACTTGACTTGATTTTGTTCAAGTTAAAGCTTGATAACTAAAAAGCATGCTAATCCTTTACAGGTCGTGTGATGCATCTTCGGGGTCAAACATATAAAGAGGCACCATAACAAAGCGAACCAGAAAGAAACAAAGAAAAAGCTAGCAAAGTTTGAGAAACTACCAAATGGATATGACTTACCACTCGATCCTACTCAACCTACAATCCGCTAGATATGACACACGAGTCTGAATCGAAGGCTCGCTCGCCACTTCTCCTTACTAAGGGAAATAGATAAGAGTTAAATGATAACGAGAACATTAAGGTTGCTTAAGGTAAATAATTATGTATTGAAAGCTGAATGATCTTCGTATACAAGAAAATAGGGGTTTATATACCCGTTCACTAAGGTTTCTTTACATGCATGAAAAGACAAAAGGGTATTCTACACTAGGTTACATAAGACATACTAAAAGGAATAAAAGATACAAAGAATATTTAGTACGAAAAAGAAAGAATCATTCTAGAACATTTTGTCAGAAGATACGTATTGCTTAGTGGCTAAACATCAAGGATATGATACAATGTAAGTGGAAGCAGGAATGCATTACAGTTAAGGGTCGACCTGATCTGGATCAAGTTAGGAGCCAACCAGCCTAGCAAAAGGTCAATTGTTTTGAAGTCAAATGCTAGTGAATCAGGTTAAGAGCTTGGTTTGGCTAGTTCTAGGCTATCTTCTAAATTAAGACTTTGCTGTTAGGCAAAAGCATGTTGAATATACGTGAGGATCTGACAAACACATCGGCTATAGGTCAGGTCGGGATAGGAGTCCTCATCTCAGCTATGGCTTAGAGCTAGTATTTTCCGTACGAGCCCTTGAAGTCCTCGAGCTTGACTTCTTGTGATCAGTCTAGGGGGTTGATTCCTATCATCTACTTAGGGGTCGGAAAGATTTGTCCTCAAGTCTAAAGTAGTTTCTGCTCATTCTTCTAGGGCACTAGTAGGGTTTTCTTCTATTGGTTGATGGGGAATTAGATCAGACACATTGAAGGTAAAAGAGACACCACAGTCATTAGGCAACTCAATCTGGTAGGCGTTGCGGTTGTTCTTCTTTAAGACTTTGAATGGGCCGTCAACTTAAGGAGATAGTTTGCTTTATCTTAAGTACAGGAATTGCTTTCGGTTGAGGTGAATCCATACTAAATCTCCTAGCTAAAAAGAAATAGTTCGGTGACCTTGGCTACCAATCTCTTGCTATCTCTAATTGAATTTGGCGATCTTCTTTGTTACAGACTAGTGCAATTCATGTAATTCTTGAGCTCGATCGACTCCAGATTAACTCTCTTCAGTAGCTGCTGGGGTACTGACCATGTCTAAGGGAATGGTTGGGTTAAGGCCATAGATGACCTCGAATGGGGTCTTCCATGTAATGCTATAAACAGTTCAGTTGTATGTGAACTCTACAATTAGTAAGCATAAATCCAAATCCCTTAAGTTCTTCCCTACAATAGCTCTGAACAAATTACCTAGTGTCTTATTCACTACTTCAGTTTGCCTATCAGTCTAAGAGTGGCTACTGGAGCTGAACACTAGCTTTGTCCTAAGTCTTCTCTAAAGAGTCTTCTAGAAATAGCTCAATAATTTTGTGTCCTGGTCTGAGACAATAGTTTTTAGTACTCCATGTAGTTATACAACCTCTTACAAAAACAAATTAGCAATATATAAAGCATTGTTAGTCCGATGATATGGAATGAAGTGTACCATCTTGCTAAAAGGGTCCACTACAACAAAAATAGAATCTTTCCCTTTGGAAGTTTGAGGCAACCCTAAGACAAAGTCCATGCTGAGGTCGGCCCATGGTAAGGCAAGCATTGGTAGAGGTATGTACTCTCCATGGGGTTCTCTCTTTCCCCTAACATGCTTATATACTTTATAACGACCGACTACCTTATAGACATCCTTGGCCAGACCCAACCAGTAAAAATTCTCTTTCAACAGATTGGCTATCTTAATCTCCCTAAAGTGGCCTAAAAGTCCACAATTTTGAGCTTCCCGGACCAACAGTTCACGTGTGGAGCAATTTGGAATACATAGCCTGTGGTCCTTAAATTGATAGCCATCCTTGAGATAATATCCCTTGACAACAATTTCATCCTTGCATTGTTCTATGATAGGGCTAAAATGAGAATCATGAGCATACTGCTCAATAATTAGTAAGAACCCCAATAATTTTGTTTACAAAGTGGTCAACAAAGTTTACTATCGTGACAGAGCGTCAACGACTACATTTGCACTTCCCTTCTTATGCTGAATGACATATGAGAAACTCTCTATGAACTCTAACCACTTGGCTTGCCTCTTTGAAAGCTTGTTCTGACTCCCCAGATGCTTCAATGATTCATGGTTAGTGTAAATAACAAACCCTTGAGGTTACAGGTAATGTTACCAAACGATAAGGCTCAGAAAAGGGAATATAATTCCTTTTCTTACACAAAATGGTTCAGGTTTGGGCCACTCAATTTCTCACTATGGTAAGCGACGAGCCATCATCCTTGCATCAGGACAGCATTAATTCTAACTCTTAATGCATCACACTCCAGTTTGAAGGACTTGTCAAAATTTGGTAGTGAAAGGATAAGTGCCGAGGTAAGCTTCTCCTTGATTTCCCTAAAGCTTTGCTCAGCTCAATCGTTCTACCTAAACCCTTCATTATTCTTTGTTAGCTTAGTCAATGGAGCGGCTATTGTGTTGAAGTCCTTAATAAATCACCTATAAAAAGAAGCTAGGCCATGGAAACTTTGAACTTCAGTAACATTCTTCAGCATTGGCCAATCCAGAACAGCTCAGATCTTCTCCTCATCTACTCAAATTCCTTCCCCCAATACTACAAACCCTAGGAACATCACCTCTTTCTAGTAAAACATGCATTTCTTTACATTCCCATACAACTTCTCAGCTTGCAAAACGCTAAATACTTCACCAAGATGTTAAACATGGTTGTTCAGGTTGACACTATACACCATTATGTCATCAAAGTATATAACCACATGTCTTCTAAGAAGAGAGCGCATCACATGGTTCATTAACCTCATGAATATGTTTGGCACATTAGTAAGTCTGAATGGCATAACCAACCATTCGTTGAGCCCGTACCTAGTCTTAAAGGCAATCTTCCATTCATTGCTCAGCCTCATGCGAATTTGGTGGTAGTTACTTCGCAAATCTATCTTTGAAAATATCTTTGCACCATGAAGCTCATCTAACATGTCATTGAGCCTCAATATCGGGTATCTGTACTTAACAATAATTCGGTTGATTACTCGACTGTTACAGTACATGAGCTTATGTTCTCCTTCACATACCCTCGCTCAATGAGTTCGTTTACTTATCCTTTCAACTCGGCAACTTACTCAAGTTTCATCCTGTATACAGGTCAGTTCAGTAGTGTAGCACTTGGCAATAGATCAAAATAATGCTGTATGCCTTAGATTGGTAGTAGTCCTTTAGGCTGTTCTTCTAGAAACAAGTCAGAAAACTCATTTAGTAAGCCTTGGATCTCTTTTAGAACATTTAGTAACTCCCTCATCTCCATCAATCTCCTAACCAATAGGAACATTTGTTCATCAGATTTCTTAGCAGATCGAAGCTCTCTATAGCTCATCACTAAGGCTTTCTTCTTACTAGCTCTAGTGAGCTGATTATGGGTTTCATTTACTTGGGACGAGGTTAACGGTTACAACACTATCCTCCTTCCATCCTCAATAAAGGCATAAGTGTTCTTATACCCGTCGTGCGTAACACATCAGTCAAACAATCAAGGTCATCTAAGCAGTAGGTATGAAGCTCCCATAGGAATAACATTGCACACCACTTCGTCCCTATATACATTTCCAACATTGAACGGCATGGTCACTTGTTCAATTACATACAAAGCACCCTTATAATGAAGCTAATGTAGCTTATAAGGCCAGGGATGCCTTAAGGTCGGTAGACCTAACCTTTACACAAATGATTGCGCAACCACATTAGTGTAACTTCCTCCATCCACTATAATCATGCATAATTAGCCTTCGACGATACACTTAGTATGGAACAAATTCTCCTTTTGGTCTTCTTTAGGGTTTAATAAGGAACTCAAGACTCATCTCAAGACTAGGGTCATCACTTTTCCCTAGTCAACATAGATACAGGTCTCTTTTTCCTCCTCGACTTCTACCTCTCAAACATCCTTCTCCTCCTTAGGCTTACCTTCATCAATGTTATCCATTACATTTCCTCGACGCACCATGACACATCGATCCAAACACTTAGAAGCCATGTGTCCGAAGCTTAAGTATTTAAAGCATTTCACCTCACTAGACTTCCGTTCGGAGGTCTGTCCTTTCTCATACATTCATAGGGGCGGCCTAACCTTAGCTCGGCATGGCTGTTTTGCTCAGCTATGTTGACTTGCTCAACTATTGTCAAGTCGATCATTCTTTTCCTTGACCCGGTATGGTCTCCTAAGCTTAGCTTGAACAGGTCAGCATGGTACCAAGGCCCGAGAGAATGTTGGTTTAAGTTAGCTCAGAACATTTCTCCTCTATTTTTCGATCCTCTACGCTAAGTTAATAACCTTTTCCAAATTATAAAACCTCTATATTTCTACGATAATGCAAATTTCATACTTAAGCCAAGAAATGAACCTCAATATTGTACAAGCCTCTAGCTCTTCCACGTTAGCTCAAATCATTAACATTTGGAACTCCCCTACATAGTCATTAATAGATTGGCTTCCTTGGCGTAGCTCCTATAACTTTGCAAACGTATCTTATAGATGAGTCTCGAGCACAAATCTACCTCTTAACAACCTTTTCATCTCATCCTAAGTTCTAACACCTCGTCTTTTGTCTCTTACCTTGGCTGCATTCAAATTCTTCCACCACATGATAGCATACTTAGTAAACTCCAATGCAGCAAGTTAAACTTTGACCACATCCTCATTCCCATAACATTCAAATGCTTTCTCGACCATCTCTTTCTACTCTAAGTATTCATCTACATCTCTATTTTTACCAAAAGGCGGGATTTGCACCTTGACATTGTCTAGCCCTCGAGGGACTCGGCATCCTCGTCCCTATGCTCGGTAATAATCAACTTCTTCTTCTTCACCAAACCCGTCAACATTTAGCTCCTCGTCATCCTCCGCAATCTCCTCTAACTCCAGTCTTCGTCTAATAGCTCCTCTAGCTCGAGGAGGTTGAACTGGGTGATTAGTTTGATTGACTCGACCATAGTGTCTCTTAAGGGCATCATCTTGAGGGTTTTGTTGATGTACACCATAGGGTTATTACCTATTAACTTACATTGTAGTGACTAGACTCTCAACAAGAAGCTTGAAATAAAGAAAAAAGTAAAAGAAGAAAACTTAGAATTAGAACTACCGACATGATGGTAAGCCCATCTACCATCAAGATGGTACCATGGACAAAATTGAATGAAAATGCAAAACAAGAAGGGTATATCGACATGACGGTACCCAGCTACTGTTATGATAGTATACTTGACTCCTGAAATAAAATGCATTGTTTCATTAGAAGGAAAGAGGAAAAGTACCTAACACGTAACTATCATCATGACGGTACCTTTGCTTACCATCATGATGATAATAAGCTAATATAAAAACTTCTTCTTCTTCATTTTCTACAGATTTGGCTTGGCATTTTCTATGGTTTAGGGTTCTAGTTTCTATTACTCTCTCTTCTTTTGGTTATCTTAAGTTACTTTTAGCATAGTTTTATGATTTCCATAGAGTTTTCTTGTATTTCATGCTCGTAGCATAAAATTTTAGTAAATTTTAGCTCTTTTTAAGATTTAGGTTTAGGTTTATAGATTTTCATTGCATCCATGGAGATCATTAGGAAAATCTTAAGGAACTCCATTATTGAGGTTGAGGAGCTTTGTTTTGTAATGTTTCTCATACTTTTTCCATGTTTAATGCAATGTTTATTTTCATGTTCATGTGTGTTATGTGTTGAATGCTTATTCTCCATGAGTGTGCTAAATAGAGCTTATTATGCTTCTAGGTATTGTGTGAACATAATGAAGTAGTTATGGCCATTAATGTTTTTGTATTATTATAGTATAAATTCGGAATTTTACTTAATTCTATGGTATAATTAGGTATAACTTGAGTGTTAGGTTAATGTCGAGCTAAACAGCGTTTCCCACACATTGGGCCTTTCTTAATAAGGTCTAGATATTGTAATAGGATTCGAATGCCCCAAATAGAACTTAGGATTCCTAATTTAAATGGATAATTCTTGAAAATTATGACTTAAATCCTTGTACTCACCTATAACTAAAAATTGGTTAAAATGAGAAATCAATTCTAACATAATTACTTGAGTAGTGACGAGACTTGAATAGTTAACTAATAGTGTAGATGAGATATTGATAATACAATGCTTCTACTACATGATAGAATTTACAAAATGAGAGTTTGATAAATTCTGTGAGTATGAGTAAAGTCCATGTTTAAAGTATCACAAATACTCTAATAGCATGTCACAACGATCTTAAACGATTGTTTACTCATTGCTCATATATCCTTTATAGATAAATCTACATTCCAATATCGAGAAATTGCTAAAATTAATGATATATTCAATTGTAGTTTTTACTTCTATTTAGATAACTTGCATGTTCTTTCTCTTAAAATTGCTTGATTGGTTGCCTAGATTAAAGTAAAAAATAGTATAATCTAATACTTAGTTATCTTTCTAAACTCTATTCTTTCCTTTACTGCAAAATACGACCTTGGTTATTCTCTCTATACTATCAATAAACCGATAAGCTTTTCGTTTGTTCGCAGTTTCCACTAAAATTTATTCATTTCTATCCATAAGTGAGTTACTTGATAGTATAGCATTCCACTATTCTAAAAAAGGGCAAATTCTTATTTGTGCATAACATTAGTAAAAGTGAGATCACGACATTAGTGGAAGTGAGATCACAACACCAGTATAACTACTTGGCAGCTCAAAAATTGTATTGGTACTTATAAGAGCTCAATACTCTAGTCGGTAGTAATGTAAAAGATGGAGACTAGAAGAGGAATCCTCATCTTGAATAGGGTTTCTAGCTAGTATTCTCCATGTGAGTCCTTACAGTCCCATAGCTTAACTATGTGTGACTGGTCTAAGGAGTTAATTCTTATTGAAGCTTAATTACTAAAATATTCTCTATTGATTTAATTAAACTAGCTGATTTCAATAATTAGCAACATAAGTGCATTTAAGTTTTTTCATTTTTCTCCTTTATTTTAATCCTCAAAATTATTTGATTGAAATTCGAAGTATTTTGCTCTTCGCTCCTTAAAAATAAACGTCGGCCTTGAAATTCATAAAAGTTTGGGATACTTAATTTTTATAGATTCTTTCAGTTTCCATGTCACTTCTTACTTTATTTGCCTGCTCTATTGAACATTGATAGACTTGATAACTTTCTTCCTCAAAATTGTCTAATCAATAATCTTTATCAAATACTAAGAAAAATTTAAATTCGACTATGCATCAGGCCCAGCTAACTCAACAAGTATGTCTTCATCTTATATGTACTTCCTTAACAATGAGACATGGTAAACATCATGGACATTGAATAAACTCAAGGATAAAGCCAACTAATAAGTAACTGATCCAAACTTTATGATCTCAAATGAACCAATGTATCAAATATTCAATTTTCGCTTTACTACAAAATGTGCAATCCCTTTTGTAGGAGATATTCTCAAAAATACATATCACTAACTTCAAACTTTAATGGCCTTCTTCTTTTCCTTATGTATCTCTTTTATTAATTTTGAACTACTAATTTTCTCTCTTAACTATTTCCAAAAGGTTGTTACAAATAATTCTCACAATAGGAAAAAAGAGAAAATTTTTGGACTCTATACCTACCATCATAGCTCAAATAAAAACAATTATCAAAAGGATTGTTATAAACCATCGTCGTGATAAGAGAAAAAATCTTTTTTTGCATAAAAAAAAATGCAACTATGTGAAACCCTAGTTTTCGACCAATTACCATAGATCCGCGAGGACTATGGGGATAAATTTATTAAAGAATGCTTGAGAAATGAGTTTATTATCTAATAAGACCTTATTTACTAAGAATCGATATGATTTAAGGCTCTTAGAAAGGTTTTCTGAATTGAATCAAACACTAATGTAAAATAAAAAAAATTAGAAGAAGAATCCTATTAGGATTTATTTCATGAAATAAAGTTAATATAATATTTAATTTAATAAAACAGAATTTTATAAATATCACTTGTTATGTATCGAAAACTCAAATTTTGAGTTTTGAGATATAACCAAACTTTTAGAGATAAATTATTTGATTTATAAAAATAATATTTTGGAGTTAAATATTATAACTATATACTCATGTTATATACATAATATGTACTTGATATATATGCATATTAGTATAATATACTAATAAATGGATAAAAATTGTATTAAATTACTAAAAAAATTATAAAAAAATAAAAAACCACTCCTAATATTTGGAATTAGGTATGGCGACTAAGAAACAACCTTAGGATATAGTAAGTAAGAGGTGGCCTCAAGATAACTTAATCAAATATGAAGTGTATATGTCACAATTGGGGAAAAATAACACATGGACTCTAAAGTTGATTCTAGCTTATCAAGCCAAGTATAAAATGGCTAGAGCACCATTCTACAATCTTTTAGTAGCTTAGACACTCCAAAACCTTCTCTAGAAAATTTAGTTTGTATATTACTAAAAAAAAAAAATGAAATTCTAGTCAAGGGTAGGGGATATAGGGTTTCCATATCAAACGAAGAAGACCTGACAACATGTTGTTAGGGGTTTGAAGCAAAATGGACAGAAAGGAGCTATCAACACATGGTGTTAGTCGAAGGGTGGCCAAACAGCCGTATGCCAACAGGTCCAATAATTACACTCGACCTTCATTTATTTATTAAAAGTAGCAAATCAAGTTAGAAAATTATGAAAATTTGTTTTCTAGAGTTATTTTATATGTACTTTCTTGTAGTAATTTTATTTTGTCAACATAATGATGATTTATACTATTTACTTAAGAAAATGCTTTGTTCCAACGAATTTCAGAATAACTTTTCAAAATATTAAGCAATATTGTTTCGAGCTGAATAATTTTGTATTAAATAATGGTATCAAGAATTTCTAAAAGTCTATACTTTTATTATTTATTATAATTTATTTGGTTATTGCTAGAAATTTTCCAAATTAAGGGAAATAAATGGTTTTTGACATAATTTGTGATTAGAACCAACATGTGACAATTTTTAGTAAATAGTGATCATAATATATATATAATAATTTGATCTTAGGATTAAGTTTAATTATTTCCCTATTTTTAGCTAATTTTTAGCTAAATTGAGTTAAAATAAGTATTTTTGGAAATATTATGTATTATACTAATATGGTACTTTTCTTGATCAAAACTTAACAAGTATAATTTTGTGAGTTTAGGATGTTTTTCATGGAATTAATCAGGTATATATACTAATTATTGAGTAATATCTTACTATCTATATATATTTTAATAATATGATTCATAAGGTAATTTATATTAGCAACACTATGGTAAAAGAAGTCCTTGATAACATTACTTCTGATATATCCTTATTGATTTTAACTAAGGTTGATTGAGAAATGGGGAATTTTACAAGTAAATATAATGATTTGGCCAAATCAAAGGACAAATTAGAGGAAGAATAAAAGAGTAAACATAGAGGCATTTGTATAAGTTAAGCTTAGAGATTGAGTCAAATGAGATACTTGAGATTCTTAATTAGTTAAGACTAAGGAAATATGTCAAATACTATTCATTTGGAAACTTAGAATCAACTTGATCCATAAGATAATATAAGGGATAGGTCAAAGGATAAATCAAAGGCTAAATCAGGGGATGAATTAAAGGAAGTTAAGGATGAATATTTTTCTAAAGAATAACCTTCACTCATAAACTCAAAGTAGAAGTAAGCTATTAATGATCCAGATTATAAACACAAACTATAATTGACTTCCGTACTATGTATCCTTACTAGATGAAATAGTTGAAGAGGAATCCCATTTTGATATATAGCATTGAAACGATCAGCAAGTCTAGGTAAATTGATATTTATGTGCCTTAAGTAGACTTATGTCTACTCTTAACTTTTTATGCCTTTTTAGTGTTCTAGCTTAGTTGAGCTTGGTTGCAAGTTTTGAATATGTTTCTTAACAAGTTGTATAATGCTTCTTTTTGTATAATCAATGCTAATTGAAACATGTTCTAATGTTAAACTTAGTTATTGTATCTATGATGTTTGTTGGTTGTGTAGTGTTTGCTATGATATATACTAAACTAGATGAAAAGTTAGGTATTAACATTGCTTCCTAAGGTATTTACTTACGTGAATGTAATACCAAAGTTTCAAGATAAGAAAGAAATAAGAAACTAAAGTAATGGCTAGGTTAAACTTAATGAAGTTTCTTAGGTAATTGGGAAATTGTGCTTAGTACTATTTGATACTCTGCTTGTTACATTCATGGCATGGCACAACATAAAAAAGGACCTTCAAGTCAGGTTTTACTTGAAAAGCTAGGTTTTTTAAGTAAAGACTTGGGTTTTAGAGTTTGGTTTTTAAAGCATATAGAATTGCATTACTCAAACAACCTAGTCACTCCTTGTGGTGTGTTGAGTAATATTAGATTTTGGGGGTCTTATTTTGAGATAGCTCCTTATTGCCTTATAGGTTCTTAAACATAGTATCCAGATGTCCGAGGATGTCAAATAATTGGATGTGCACTAAGACAGGTTAGGATATGGTACAGATGCATGTTACATGCATGAGCATGTCATATATTATATGTATTGATTGCTTGATTGGGAAATGATAAGTTAATATGAATTGATTAACTACTTGCTAGTATGTAGTAATATTGGTTTTACTTGTGTTATTGTTTATTTATCCACTATCATTTAACTTACAATAATTTGAGTAAATAAGTTGTCTTATTCTCATGTTAGAAAGAAGCTTAGTGAGGGCATTACAATAGAAGGATAGGAAGACTTTGATAATTCTAGTTAGAGTCAAGTTCCTTAAGAAGAAGTGATCAACTATAGAGTTAGTTATCAAGTTTGAAGATGCTATTTAAGATAGAATCATAGTGTTGTATTGTAAGAATCCTAGAATGAAAGTTATCAATGTATTTGCATACCTTTTAATTGAACATTATATTGATTTGCAATATTCTGAGTATAGCCCACTTGTATAAAAGTTTCATTGTGGTGTGTTCTATGGTCTAAGACAAATCATAGCAACTTCATGTGCTTAAGTTAAGTTGATAGGTTGATAAGCTAAGTTAACAGGTTGGATACTGGCCTCGCCTTATCCTTAACTCAAGAATGGCATAAAAAATTGTCCACAAAAACCAAAAGTTTGAGAAAAACTTTTAAGCAGACACTTAAAAAATGAGGCATTGCAGACTATATTAGGTCAAGAATATTAAATCTCTTTTTAGTTAAGCATTTAGAAGAAGTTGTAATAAAAGGGTGTTTATATCATTTGGATTGATGATTAGTGTTGTTGTTAATTCATGGATTTCATAGTGATTTTAGAGAGTATGTAGATGGGTTTATATTAATTGTTAGGTTTGGTTTACCAATAATTTCAAGCATGCACATGAAATTGCATAAAAGCTACTTATTATGTTTAAATCATCTTCATTTGCTTATATTTCTTCATTTTACATAGTTCATGAATAGATTCTTCTTCCCAAACATTAACAGTACATTATATCCCAAATCGATCGTTTTAGCTTTTCAATTTTTTAAAATTTGGGGTTTTTTTTTTCTTTTACACCCCTTTTTCTTTTATAAGGAGAAAAGGAAGATGAGGGCCTTAAAACCCATTATTTTTCATGTAAATTTCGTAATTTTTATTATATTATGTAATTCAATATAGTTGATAGTATGCTTGTATTATTAAATTAATTATTGAGGCTTGTTGACAATGTGTTCAAGGGTTACAACTTATGTGAATAATACGAATTAACTATATATAGAAAAACTTGGGAAGATTATTTATAAAAAATTAGAATGTAAATCAACAACTTTTTTATAAGCAATTTGATCAACAAAATCAAAATACAAACAACAAAATTAATAAGCGGATGAACCCGTATAGTTTGCCTAATAATTGTCTTGTATTAAGGGTTCCTAACTCCTACCATGTTTATAAAATGGATGCCTATACAAATCTACGTTTCTTAGATGAACACCTTTTACAACCTTGATCCAAAAAAAAAGAGTCAACACCCGATTACTAGCCAATGCTTTCCTACCAAATCCCCGTCTGTCTTACGCTTCAAGCACATGATGACCTAGGAGCTCTCTGACCTCTTTTCTGTCCTCAGAGAAGAGAGAGAAACCCACTATACAGGAGCCATGTACAGACCAGTTCTGATGCATCCTAGCCACTATGGATATTACTCCCACCGGTGGCAACAGACCTGGGCTCGTTTGTTCGTTCCTCTTACTCTTTGGATATGTTTTTCAGTGATTTTAAGGTACGGTTACTATGGGGACCGCCGAATTCTGCTCGGACCAAACCCTTCGAGACTAATGGTGGCCAATTCCGTCTTTGTAGATCAAGTTGAAGTCAGAGAAGATGTAGGAAGGAGGTTATTCTTTATGGTTTTGATTAGAAGCCTGAATTGAGTCATGAAACAAATTGGACAGTGTCCAATTACTTGATTGTGGGATCATTCGGCAGAAAGGGATTCACCTTACGGTTGAATAAGGGCTCCAGAATTCGAATGCGGTGGGAGGCTCATACTAGCCATTTGAATCATCTGGAGTTGTATGTGATCAAAGGGGAGAGAAACTATGAAACAGCAACTCCCAAGTTTCACTGGTTTGGCTGAGACCAAGGTTTTGGAAGGATCAATTAACGGTAAAGAAGCTGAATACATGATCGAAGAAGATGATAAGTATTATGTTGGGTTCGTGAACACTAACTCTAGAAGCATAATGATGTCTGTAAAAGCAAGGAAGGCATGTTCAACATCAAGTGGTTCCCTGTCAGCTAAAACTTTCATTCCCAAATACTCGCTACGTCCTCCTAACAACACCAGAAAATGCCTAATCTAGGGGATGATTGGGATATTGAGCTTTCTTTTATTGCCCGCGTTATAACCTACATAACAATTTTAGGATTCATTGTGGTTATCGTTTTCTTGATACTGAAGTGAAGTACCTTGGAGTAGGTGATGGTGAAAATGAGAGTCATGTAGAGGACCGATATGATCCTCCACCAATGCAATCAGTTCAACAGCCAACCGAGTCCTAGAAGAACGAAGTCCAATTATTCCTCTCGATCCTGAGTCACCATATTGAATTTCCGAAACGCAACTACTATAAACTTTCTTGAGGATTGATGGCGTGGGCAGTGGGCTCACGTTACGTATTGAAGACGTGTATCATACGTGTCCATGGCTCATTTTTTGTCTTGGTTACTGTTTTTGCACATTCATAAATTTTAAAGTATATTACTGGCATCATCATCCTGGAGTCTGATCCCAACATTTCGTCAGAATTCTCTCGCTCTCTCTCTTGCCCATTACTTTACATTTACATGAACACAACTGACAGCAGTAAAGTCGTATCCATTTTTGGGACTATTAATTTCATGGTCCTGCTGATTAATCATGCTTTCATTATTTCACATGGCCTTTTAAGTTCTGTAATATGTGATCGGTGCATTACCATTCAAGTATGCAATTTATTAGCTGTTCAAAAATAAACACGTCAGAGGGTTTCAAAAGCCAAGAGTCACGAAATATCTAAGCTTCTTTGATACGTAAAATATTAAATTTAGTTCGTGAAACAAGAAATTTATTAGACGAAGGAAGGAGGAGGAGTTAATAAAGTAATCTAGGGTGAATTAGGATTCGAGTACTTGTTTTTCCTGTTTTTTACTCTGAGTATCTGTGTTATTTTTTTTTTATTAATTAAGTGATTTGTATTTTATTAAACAGTGAAAAGCAATCACCGTAAAAAAATACTGTTAGTTTTAAAATGAAAAAGAGCCATTTTCTTTATATCAACAAGTCTAAAACATATCCGGAAAAACGATGAAATTATAAAGAAGCATTTTTCTTTATTTGAACAAATTCTATGTCTCACTTAAGAAATAATTTCTTTCTTTACTATTATAAAACTGGTAAAAAGTTTCCGCAAATCAAAGTGAATCCTTGCAGTCTAGATTTGAGCATAGACATTAAGAATGGTTTGCATCAAAATTTCCGGTTTACTTCTGAGTGTGGACTTCGACAGACTTTTTCATTATATAAGCAAAACTTGAGTAATCTATTCAATCAGGCAAGCAATGGCCTATTTTGGTTGTTGGTTTGGAGTCAGTTAGGTCTTCTTTTAAATGTAGAAAAATTAAATGAAACAATCAGGTTCTAAAGAAGCTAAAAAGAACAAATGCATTAGATCATGAACAAAACTTTGAACAATAGTCTCCTTCAATTTTATTGATATTCAAACTTTGGTTTGGAGGACTTGTTTGTTTGTATGTATTTACTTTTTGTCAATTATATATTATTAAAGAAAGAAAAATTATGTTCTGGACCAAGCATCGAATTTGTTCAAACAAAAAAAATTCTTTATGATTTCATTTTTTTTTTTTTCAGCTATGTTTTATACTTGTTGATAGAATTAAGATGGCTTTTTGTTTCTTACGTTATTTTAAAATTAACAGTTTTTTTAACGGTGCTTATTTTTCACTATTTAATAAATCATAGATCACTCAATTGATAAAAAAATATATATATAACATAAGTATCCAATATGAAAAAAAGTGAAAATACAAATATCCACAGTATAATTTACTCAATAATCTAACATAAGACGCAGTCGCCTCTACTTTAACATTCATTAGTATGGATCACCTGCATTAGCTATATGAGAGCAAAACTAAATTATAGTAAGATTATATGAATTCTAAAAATGATTATTTTTTAAAAAACACACGTCAAGACATCGAGATCATAAAAAAAAATGTCTCGATTTTAGTTCCCTTTGCCATTGATGTTGAACTGCACAAGCTAGATTTTTTTTTTTTTTTTTCCAAGTTATTCACTAAGATTTCATGGTATGCAATAAATATGTGACATTATAGTTCATTGATGATTTATCATAGAAGTGTTTCCAGGTACGTCTCAATTGCAAGTAATTGTTTTGTCATTCTTTAGTTATCTTTTATTTACTTTTTTCACTTTTCTTTGCTTGACGTTTGCCTAATGCATTTCTTTTTATTGTTTTACTTTTGTTGTTGAACCATGGTCAATAAAAATAAGGTTAGCATGTAGATTTGAGATTTATATAGATATTTTTAAAAAGTATAATATCAAGAAATTTGATAGATTGACGAATTTTAATTTGTGACAAGTGTGAAATTGTATAAGGCTATGGTGCAATCAATCTTGAAGAAGGCATTGGATGAAAAGTTAGACTCCATGGAGGATGTTGTGTCCTTAGAGATCTTGATGAGATGCACAAATTTATAAAAATTTGGTAATTAGTGTATCTTAGGAGTTACTACTTGAAAAGATGTATATAATCTTTTTTTTTTAAATGTTTTTTGAGAAAATTAAAATTGTTGTACACTATTAAATTTCTTACAATTTCATCAATCTTAGAAAAATAGAGGTTGCCTTTACTACATATGATTGAGAGGTTGTCAACAATATCTTTGACTTTATGTCTTTAAAGCAACAACCTTATTTTTCAGTTGGATAATGTATTAGTTAAAGATATGTACACAAGATTGGCATGCTAGCTACAAAAGATGAAGGTTATAGCTCTTAAAATCTCATGCCAACTAGGTGTTCACCATCTAAACGAAAAGCAAAATATAGGAGTTTTTATCTCCTTATACAAACTAAAAGATAATAAGTCTTTTTTAAGAGAGAAAAACAAAATGAAGGAGAATAAGAGAAGTCAGCATCATCATAATCTTCATCTTAAGCCCAACTAGCAAGGGCATATGCCCATAAGTTTAGATCCCTAAGGATACTTTCAATCTTCCACTATTGGAGGTAGCAAAGCTTTTCCCTCCATGCACGAATGAGATTGTGGTAACAAAAGTGATAATTTGCATTATCATTAATAAAAAAAACAACCGCAATTGAATCAAGTTGAATATGAACTTTAAGTAAGTTTAATTGAACACAATTATGTAGCCTCTAATAAAGGACCCAAAGTTAAGCTATAAGGATATCAAGAGAGCCAACTTTGTTTGTAAATCCATAAATCCATTTGCCTCTTAAATCTCTTAAAACTTCTCTAATCACTGCTTGAATTTTAGAAGCTAGGAAAAAGCCATCTATATATAGATTGATCCAATCTGAATTGGGTAGATTCTAATAAGTTTAATGGTCTCAATTCTATATAGTTTCCTAGTAGCCTTTAATGTGCCCAGTTTTTATTGGCTAATACTCTAATAGACTATGGATGTTCTGTTAAGCTTCATTTTGGTTAAACAAAAGCTAATTTCTTTGGTGCCACACTTTCCACAATATAAAAGCAAAATAAAATGAAAGAAGGAGATGTAGATTGGTTAAGTCCTCTTTCTTAAGTGGCTGTTTCATTTGATCCAATCTAAAAAAGAGCCTTTAGTGATTGGTTGTTGGCAAGGTGAAGATTACCTGCAATTTATGATATTAGATAGACTAAGGCAAAGCAAGAAGCATGAATGTGCAATTCTCTTTGCTTTCTAGATCTTAGGCAAGATGCTAATTGTGTAATGCCCTTAGAAGAGAGATTTGATGCAATTGACAAAGAAAAGTGTGCTAATCTTTATTTAAAAAAAAAAGTTTGATTTTTGGTAGAAAGTTTGATTTCCAAATCCAGGTACAGTTATTGTTTACTTAGTTGTGGTTAGCAAAGGCCTTGTGAATATCTTGTATAGCTGGGAGCTTTCTAAAGTTGGCATCCAAAATCCTTTCATCCTCTTCCTCAAGGTTTAGGTCAAATGGCCCTATTATTTAAAAAAGAATGTTTGGAAAGAAAAATCTAATTTTATTGTTGCTCCAACTGGTAAGAGAAGTCTCACAATTCCAAACGGTGAGTTGAGTACTTACTTGACTAAGTGGATTATAAACGATTGCTCTAACTTGCCCTATTTAGCTCAAAGAATCAAACAAAAAATTTTTCCTTTCTCCCATTCCCAATTAGTATTGCTTGTGATGATTGCACTAATGCTATTAATTGAACAATATCCTTAGTAGTATGGGATAAGCTTTATGGGTTTCTAGTGTTTGGTGCTTTTTTGATATTCTTATGCTTTGCTTTTAATAATAGAACCTAAAGAACTTTTTTAAATTCCACTTAAAAATGTCATTTTATCATGCATGCCTTACTCCTAATTTGGAGATTCAGGAGCCCCAATCTTCATTCTTTAATGGGTTTAGCAACTTTTTTTTTAACTTAACCAATGAATTTTTAATCTATCCTTGTTACCTAACCGCAAGAATTTATTAATAGTTTGAGTGAGCTTCTTAACTATAGAAGATGGCAATTTAGCCATTTGCACATAATAGGCTTGTAGGCTTTATAGTATTAATCTTATTAGAACTATTCTTCTAACCATACTAAGGCATCTTACTTACCATCCACTTACTTTGCTTTGTGCTTTTCCAATAAAGAAGTTTAGTTTAATAGCTTTTTGTTTGAAACCCTTATCTAAGAGGAATTAAAGATATTTCCTAAAGGATGGTAACTCCTTTATCCCTATAAAGTGAATGATTTGTTGTTTGGCTAAGAATGAAACATTTTTTGAAAAGAATATATCAAACTTTGATTTATTAACCTATAAACAAAAAATTTTAGCAAACCATTGAAGCACCTTAGTGATTGCGTAAGCATTTTAGGTATCAGATTGAACATACAAAATTGTATCATCGACAAAACAATGTATGAAATTTCAAATTGAGAGTGTTTGACTTTAAAAGGAGCCCAATTCCTTTTTGTGATTTCCTCTTCAATAGTAGAAAGTTCATAAATAGATGAAAGATAAGGTTACAATGGATCACCCAGTCTAATCCCTCTTAAAGGTGTAATTAATGGGGAAAGACTTACCATTCAATATTACTTTTGACTTAATTGAAGTAACATAGCTCTTTATCAACTTTATCCACTAACATGGGAATTCATAGCTTTGTAGAGTCCAAAAAAGGAAATGCCATTCAAGGGTATCAAAAGCTTTAGCTAAGCCTAACTTGATCATTTCACCCTTTTTTTTTTTTCCTTTCCTTTTGTTATAAGAGTAAAGGATTTCATTTAACAAAAGGACATTGTCAACTACTTTCTTTCCAAGAATGAAAGTAATTAGATTAGATGGATAAGAATGTCTAAAAAAGGTCTCAATTTGTGAGAAAGAACCTTTGTTACAACCTTATAAAGAGTGAAATATAGGCTAATTGGACTATATTTAGAGATGGTAGATGTTTGACTACTTTTAGGGATGAGACAAATAAGGGTTTGGTTCAAGTATTCAAGGATAGAGCAAGATGTGAAGATACTTCTCAAAAAGGAAGTAAATGAGCCTCTTATAATATTCTAACTTTTCTTAAAGAAAAGGAATGTAACTTGTCCCTTCCTAGAGCTTTTGAAGAACCAATTGAAAATATTATTTTCTTAATCTTCTAATGGGCCACTAAATAAGCCAATTTCTACTTACACTTAATAGTTAAAGTCAAAACATCCAAATGGGATAGGAAGTCATCCTTTCAATTGGGAACTTTTGAAGAGGATAGTAGATTTTAAAAGTAGAAGTTTATCAACTAGCCAATTTGCACAAGATTGAAAATCTAGTTTCTTCATTATCCTTCAATACTAGAATTCAATTTTTTGCTCTTCTAACTAACACCAAAGCTCGATAGTATTTGGTGTTACTTTCTCTTTCTAAGATCCATTTTGTTTTAGCTTTCATTTTCTATAAATTTTCTTCTCTATTCAAAATTTTCTCTAAACATTGTTTTAATTGTTACCTCATATCAATAAGTTAGTAGGAAGGATTTTCTATGATATGCGCATCTATCTTTTGCAATTGGTTTTGGAGTTCTCTTTTCTATACTTGTATTAGGCATAAGCATACTTTATTTGATTGTTTAAACTTCCTTGGTATTTTCTTTATGACTCTTAGGCAATTGAAGTCACATTCTTACTAAGTATGCTTTATAAGCCCTGTATAGTCAGGATATAAAAACCACATAGGTTGAAATTTGAATAACCTATTTTTAAAGGAAGAATTTGTAAGGGGATGAGTGTTAAGCAAGTTGGCATAATGATCTTAAGGCCATTTCTAAATATGAAAGACCTTAGATTCAAGAAATAACTCCTTCTACTTAATACTACACTATGCCTTATCTAATCTTCTTTGAATGAGAGAGGTTAGTTTTTGTTTATTAGACCAAGTAAACTTTGGTCCAACAAACCCCATATCACTTAACACATGGTTATTCATATAATTTAAGTAGTTAAAAGCCCTTATCTTGTTGAAGTTCCTTGATCCCCACTATTCGCGAGGATAAACAATATCATTAAAATATCCCAATGAAACTAAGGAAGAGATTAAAAAGAGGAGGATATTTCTCTAAAGCTTTGATAGAAATCAACTTCTCGAATTGATCATGTACAATCGATCTAGAGGACTCTAAGGCCTCATATGTAGAATACTAGCTCAAAGCCCCATCTAAGACAAGAATTCTTACTATAAACTCTATGTTTTACTCTACTATTGACCTAAATGTTGAGCTCTCACGTATGCTAACATGGTTTTTGAAGCTATCAAGCAAACATGTGAATCTACTAAGCCTACATTTCGATGTGTCGAACTGTCATACCAATTGCCAAACTCTTTCCAAGACCCAAACAGTATCCAAACAGACCAACCCAAAGCTTCTATCGAGTCAAGCTTCTAAGCCAACCAGCATTTGACACCAATCCAAGCAAAACTATGAGATACCTGACTTGAAGGGGATTTGACTCCCTTGCTTAACCAAGCTCTAACCTGAACTAAATCAGGTCAGCTTTGACTGTAGATCAGCTCTGACTATAAATCCTTTTCCTTTACTTGTTTGAACTGTATTCCAAGTTGTAAACTACTATACAATACATATCTTTTGACACACAACATTCTAGAATGATTCTTTACTTTTCCATACAGGATATTTTTTGTCTCTTTTACCATTTTTAGTATATTTCATGTATCTTATTTATAAATTACCCTTTTAGTCTTTTCCATATGTATTATAACCTTAGTAGGGCTAGTATGAATACCCTCATTTGTTGTACACAAACATCATCCATCACATTACCAAATTAATACAAGTTTTCTTGTGAGCAACCCTAGTATTCTTGTTATCATTTCAACTCTTATCTATTCCCTTTAGCAAGAGTAGTTGTGAGCGATTCTATAATTCAAACAGGTGAGTCATATTAAGTAGATTGTAAGCCGAGTATAATCGATTGGTTTGTTATATCTAGTTAATAGTTATCCAAGCTTTGCTAATCTCTTTGTTTTCTTTTGGTTCCTTCCCATCGTGGTGCTCCTTCGTATATCAAACATCGGAGAGTCATCAAGCTTTCTTAAAGCCAAGGTTTAAATGCAAGCTTAGAGGAACAATAAATAACAAAAATAGCTAAAGTTAAGTTATTTGATTTGACATTGCAAATGAGGTAAAATTCCTAAACAATTTCTTTAATAATATCTACATTAAGTACATCATTATTCCACATCAAGAGATTATTGCCACTATGGCCTTTAGCTTCTTCTAGTACAAAGCCAAGTATGATTAGTGGGAAAATGTGTAGGCACTCAAGGTGTTGAGTTTTGTTTCCATTAGAACCTCCAGAACAAACATGTGCTCATTTATGATTTCTATGATAATGTCTTGCTTAACTATAGAGTTCATACCTCTTACATTCCAAGCTAGTATTTTCATGGTTTTAATAGATGAAGGAAGCCTTTCTTCATCCATTCGTAATGCCATGACTCTCTACCAAACAATTTCAAGTCTTACGTTACCCGTACCCTTGACTTTAAATGAGAACTTACTCGGATTTTCCTCCATGTCCAAAATTACTATTGTCTCCTTTATGTTTGTGAATGTAATAGGGACAGTTTCCTTCTTCTTCTTTTTTTTCTCTTTTTTTTTTCATTAGGAACGGCATTGGTAGTATCCAGTTGGGGTGTTCTAAGTTTGGCTTCCAAAGCACTTGTTCCAGGATTTACTTTATTATCCTTTCCTATTTGATCGTTAACTTTGCTAGTTTTGGATTGTTCCCTTACACTATAGTATGTATTTGAATGGAGTAGTCTCTACTTAAGTTTATTGTCAACCTTAATCTAGTTAAGTATATTTCCCTTTGTGGTAGGAGCATAATGCTCGTGATCCCAAGCATAATATGTAAGATTACTTTATGATAGGAATCAACCTATGACAATCTCTAAGCTAAGGCCAACCTCACCCAAACTGTTATAGGCCTGTTCTTAATCTAAGCTGACCTGCCCCATCAAAGGTCGAGATTATATCAAACAATTGAGAGAAGAGAGAAAAATAGCTCAATAACATCTCTACCGAGCTAACAAAAGTCATGGGACCAAACAGTCGAGGTCCCAAGTCTATAGATCAATTTGGTATGGCACTAGGGATCTAGTATTAAGTAACCCATGAGTTCAATAACTATAAGTCGATCTCACAAACAACTTAGCCAAACACTCTAGGATTTTGGCGACTTTGAACCAAACCAGGACATCCAACTATCGACTTCAACCAGTTTGGATCCCACTTAATCTGGGATAACTCAAATAACCCACATGACTAACCTCCCTATTAAACGTATAGTTTTGTACACTTTATACATATTTTCCTTAACTTTAGTTGTGGGCTTACTTTAAAGTTTAAGGCCTTATACTTTATTTACATTTTTGCTACTAGGCTTTTAGGATGTACTATACATAGTAACTTTTGTAAGTAGTAGACAACATATTATGAACCAACATTAGGAATATTTTCCAAGAAACTCCTCTCATAAGCCTACTTTAAGCTTATCTCCTTTTAAGTGATTATTGAATGCTGTTTTACTCCTTAATATTTCTTATGTTTTTATCAATCTTCTTCTTAAGATTGCGGTGAACCCCTCATTTAAACGAGTTAGTGAGTCGTATTTAACCCTCATTTGGAACCTGAGTATTGATTTTGTGTTTATGAACACATCAAGCCCTATTTCGAGCTCAAACCCAATTATGTTTGTGTCTTGGTGCATGATATTCATCTATATTCACATTCAAAACCCCAATCCACTTGTTAATTTCTCATTCCCATTTAACCTCGAATACCAATTCTTGATTCATGTTTGCTATGTACTCCAAATCATATCAACTTTATGTCCTAGAATCTTCCTTACTTCAACTAATTCTACTTAGACCCCATACACATGATTGTCCCATTCTAATATTAAAATCTTACTATGATCCTCTAGCCATGGGTGATCCAAATGATGCTTAAGCATCTTAACATAGAAGGTTATAGTGTAGCAATGTTCCATTTTCTTTTACTAAAGGTTTGTTTGCAGAGTTTATTGTAGAAATTTCTTTTATTTTTAAGTTTAGTCTTAGACGAGGAAGGGTTGCTTTTTATATCGCAAGCCTTAGATGTAAAGCAATCATCCTCTACATTAAGTCCAAGTTTAAAGCTATCATTACTTTCAATAATAGCTAAGGGAGAATTATTATTCTCTACCCTCCACTTCCTTCTCAAAAGAACTAAGGCCATGTCTAATTTAACAATTATCTCCATTCCCTTTTCCTTCTTAACTATTTCATCTTTTATTTCCTTAGCATTAGTTATATTTGGCAAATCTAAAACAACTTTAAGGCTTCCTCTATTTATAGCTTATGGAACTAATTCCTTTGACTTGTTAACTTTTTATGAGGATTTTGTTGGGGGTTTATTTTGTTTGGATTCAGCCTTTTTCTTAAGGATTTCCATTCACTAAATCTTTCATATCTCTCTAGTAGGATTTTTTCCTTGCTCTATGGGTGAAAATTCCATTCTTTAATTATCTATCCCTTTAACCTCATTAAAACCAAAGCTCTGTTGACTTTATATTTTTAGGTGTTTGTGTCTATTTTTTAGGAACTATATTGGGTAAGTATGCCTTTTAGCCACATCAATGAGCTTAGAATAGACTTTTTCAATGTAGCCAATACTCCTACAGTTATAATAGAGTAATTTTATTCCCTCATATTAAAGCTCATGGAGACAATCATCTAACTAAATAGAGTAAACCAAAGGCTAATGAAAGTTTACTTATATACATATACAAGCAAACCTCCCTCTTTCAACATGAGCTATATATGTTTCTATCCTAAAAATTGGACTTATAAGGGATCCTAGGGATTCTAAAAGCTTAATATCATGATATTCAAGAGGTAATTCACATATCCTCACCCAAACAACTACTAGACTAAAAGGAGAAGAAGAAGCCCTAAAATTTAGCTCCTATCTTCTAATGGTCCAAAAGCAGCCTTTAAGTCTTGATCAAAGCAAATGTAACCACATAAAAGCCAGAACCTACACTAATCAAGGGGAAATTCTAGGCAACACCCTACATAATTTTTAACTTTTGGTATAATAATTTGTATCCAAAAGATAATCCATGCAATTTAATTATGATGGAATTTCTCCATCTTACTTTAATTCTCATTTTTTTTTATCAATGGAAATTGAGAGTTGTTTGATACCTTAACCAAGGGAGGTTCTTCCCTCAAAATTGGGGATTGCGAATCATCCTTGCATTCGTCCATCTCTTCTATCTTATTAAGGGAAAAAACTTCGGCATAAGTTATAACAGCCTGACTGAAACTCCTTTCACCAAGATATTGTCTACTTTAGTGTAGTATGCCTCATAGTTTTGTCCCTTAATATAGCATCTTCCTGGTGTGTTCTGATGTGTTCTAAGCCGTTATACCAAAAAGTACTTAGATGATTTGAGTTTTGTTAACCTGTATTTGAGGAATACTACATTATGGTTTTGAACATAAATTCAAATCAATCAGGCATCATGAATTAGGACAATGAACATTAAGTAAGAACATGATGAATCAAGATGATGAAGGTTTGGTATTACTTTTGAAGTTAGATTGAATTTAGAGATCCACTAGAAGGTGAAATTGAAGAGATGCTATGTTGTAAGGGCAGTATTTCTAATAATTTGTGAGAATGTGATAAAAAGGTTGTCTCTTCTTCATTTGATTTGCTTCATCTTCTTTAATGATTTTGATTTATAGTGTAGTTGGTTAGTTGTTCATAAAGTTATGGAGTTTTTAGGTTTTTCCTTTATTTATTGATGATGAAGATGAAGCTAGCTTATTTCAACATATCAAATTTTATTGTTCTAATTATTTTGATTGATTTTAAATTAGTGGTTATGTTTTAATAATATATATTGTGTGATTATTAGCATACTTTATCTTATCTTAATTATTGTGTTTTGACTAGATGGTGTGTGTTTACTTCCCATTCACACCCCTTACCCCTACCCCCCACAAAACCAAAAAAAGCCCAAAAATTAAACAAAGTGTTTACTTCTTATTTATTTTAAGACCACATGTCTTGCTAAGTAAGTATCATACAACATACATACCATTAAGAGATGTTTCAGTGGCATTTTAACATTTATTTTAACATCACACACTACATGTCGAATCCTTATTTATTGCAAGTTCTTATATGATAGGTGTAACTAATCGAGATAGGCAAAAGTACGAGTGCCTGACATAGAAAAGTTCAATTGGGCACCAAAATTAACAATTGAAAACTCATATGCTTAATTAAAGAACTACCCAAAGTTTAAATATCAAATGTAGCATTATCTCCAATTATTATTGTCCAGTCCATGATTTAGATAATTGAAATAAGTACACTTGCATCAAATATAAAGGAAGCATTTGTAATTTTCTGTTTTTTTTTAATCAACTATTAAATTATAATTTGAAATAAAAGAAAATCAAACTTGATTCATTTTATTTGATTTGAGGACAATATGTATGCTATTAACCTATAATGCTTCGGCCTCTAACCCGATTGTTTTTTGTGTGAAGACAACAAGGTTATTTTTGTCAAGTAACTATAGCCATGCAACGTGACACGAATTTATTTCTTTGTAGCAATAATGTCGCTGACCTTTCTTACACAGCCATCCCCTTCATAACTTACAATCCCAGTTCTTTTTCCATCCATCTTACTCCTCTCTCTCTCTCTCACTCTCCCACACCCACACACCCAACCCTCTGTCTCTCTCTCTTCGACGGATATATGATCAAGTCTTAGTCATTATTAATATTATATAAAGAGATAAAAACCTACACCTTCTTTGGTGATCATCCATCGCAAATGGGTCGATCACCTTGTTGTGACAAAGTAGGGTTGAAGAAAGGACCATGGACACCTGAAGAAGACCAGAAACTCCTTGCTTATATTGAAGAACATGGCCATGGAAGTTGGCGTGCCTTGCCTGCCAAAGCTGGTGATGTTTTATATTCATTCTGTCGTTTCGTCTTCATCACTCATCCTACAAAATTACGCTCATTATTTATTTATAGAGCAAATACATAAAATTTTAAGGGGAGCGAGGGTGGTGTGGGGGGGGCCGCGGGCACGGGTGGGGGTGGCGGTGAAAAGGAAAAAAAAAAAAAAAGCGTCAATTTTTATTGCTACACTCCATTTGTCGGGATAAAGTATTGTGGTTATTTCTTTCTCTGTGATACAGGTCTTCAGAGATGTGGCAAAAGTTGTAGACTTAGATGGACCAATTATCTCCGACCAGATATCAAGAGAGGAAAGTTCAGTTTCCAAGAAGAACAAACCATTATTCAACTCCATGCTCTTCTTGGGAACAGGTGATGTCCTCTCATTTTTAAATATTTTTTAGTTTTTGTATGGCTTCAACTCATATGTTACTCAACTTGCCAGTAAAAAATTTTCTAAAGATAAGCCTGTGATTTTTTACTTTTTATGTCTTTGTCTAGAAAGTTCTTCATTACGTACTCTCAAAATTATATTTCCATATATTTATTTTTGGTTTAAGCATTGCAGATGCTGATTCCGAGGAATTCAGGTGTCGGGGTTTTTCTTAACTAGAGAAGTTTGACGTTATTCTTGTTTTGTCATCTTAGGTGGTCGGCTATAGCAACACATTTGCCGAAAAGAACGGACAACGAAATCAAGAATTATTGGAATACACACCTAAAGAAGAGGCTGACGAAAATGGGCATAGATCCAGTTACTCATAAACCAAAAAATGACTCGCTTCTTTCTAGTGATGGTCAGACCAAAAATAGTGCAAAACTCAGTCATATGGCTCAGTGGGAAAGTGCTAGACTTGAAGCTGAAGCCAGATTGGCTAGGGAATCAAAGCTCAGGTCACAATCCTTTCAGAGTCAACCAGCTCCTGCAGGTTCAGGCCACCCGGGTTCTCCCACTGCGGTTCTGGCTCCAGCTTCAGCACCACTACGTCAGTCAGCTGCCCCGGCCTCCCCATCGCGGTCCCTAGACGTATTAAGAACATGGAGTGGTGCATGGCCTAAGTCTAGTGAAGGAAGTGGAAACTTTCCTGGAAATGGAATCGGAAGCGATCTGGAATCTCCAACATCAACACTTACCGAGTGTGCACCACCTTTAGTGAGTTGTGGAATTCAAGAGCACTCGAAACAAATGATCGATTTTGTTCCGACGTCAGGATTGGGGTCAGGTTCAGGTTCCTCTGAGCCTGGGTTGATCAAAGAGGAAGGTGAAAATGGTTGGAAGGGGATCTCGAATTCGGTCAATTTGCCGGATTACAAAGAGGGTATGGCGAATTCAGTATCTTTTACTAGCACATTTCATGACATGACAATGTCAGTAGAGGGAGCATGGACTCCCGATTCAATAAGGCCAGGTAGTGCACATGGTCATGTGGAAAATGAAGTGGAAGAGGGGTTCACTGATCTTTTGCTCAATGGCTCTAGTGACAATAGTTTGGACGATGGAAGTGGTGACTCAGATAATGGCGGCGATGGTGGAAATGGCAGCGACTCCTATGAAGATAACAAGAACTATTGGAATAGTATCCTTAACTTGGTGAATTCTTCTCCATCTCAATCCTCAATGTTCTAGGTCGGATGACCTTCGTGTAAGTGAAGTTACAACTAGCGTTTCATGGGAAAAAAATGAAGGCGCCGGGATAAAAAAATTTGTGTGTGTGTGTTTTTTTTTTTTTTTTTTTTTTTTCATCATGGGAAGAAACATTGATAGCTAGCTTTGTGTATGTTGGATAATTTAATATGTCGTATTTAGTTTCAATATTTCATAAATCAGCAATTTAACTCAAGCGAAAACCGACTTATTGATTAAACTCGATTTTCAGATATGCTTATTGATATCATTTTTCTTGTGGATCTCATCCAGATCTAGGTTGTTCTCAAATGTTCTTTCATGTGCTTTGTGGTCCTAAAATAACCGATACTAAGTAAGATGTATGAAGTGAATAACTCTTATGTAACTTCGTAAATTTAATAATGTCCCTCTTGTATTCAATGGTCCATTGTGTTAGCCTTGTCCCATAAGTATTTATGGTGAGAGACTTCAATTTATTTGTGTTGGTTATACGTCACATTCTGGTTGTGAATGTGGAAGAGATATTATTTTGGCTATTTTTCTAGGTTTTCCTGAAATTCAGTCAGGACAAGTAATATAATATGAAGTAGATAAATGAGGTATTGACGCGTGTACATAAACGTCGAATAGTTATGAAATGTTTGTAAGAAGGAAGAGACTTATCAGAAAATTATGTCCAGATAATGACATAGCCATACTGCAAATACTCGAGGGAAAGATGGAAAATCTGGCTCTGAGAAGGGTGTACAAGCTTGTAATAATTGTATAATTGTGATTATTTTACATAAAGTAATACATGATTATACATTCAAAAGGATTAGATTTGTATAATCCTAATATAAAGAATGAAAAAGACTGTTCTGCCCTCTACACACCAAAGATATAATATTGTACACCTTTATTGATGAAAAATCAACGTGAAGTTAGCAAAATGATTAAAAAAAAAAAGAAAAGAAAAATGCATAGCTAAACAGGCTCTTGATACAGTTATCTGTATACTGATGGTGGGTGCAAAAATAATGAACGTGAACATAACCATAAACAATTATTTCTCATACAAAATGATAATCAATATTTACACATTTTTAGTATATTGGTGTTACAAACAATCTTCGGACAAGTAGAGAGTGGTAAGATTGTCATAGCACAAGATGATGGGATGCTGAATGGGGACTCCTATTTCGCAAGCAAGACAATAGATCGAGGTTGATTTAGCAACAATATATGTAGGCAAGGGCTTGATAATGGACTACAATTGAAATAATTAAGTTGTTACAATAAAAATTGTTAGATGCGAGAACCTTAAAATTCTCTCTAAGAGGATTCTTGGAGTGAAGGAACGCACTATAAACATGGGCTATAAGAGCCTCGCTGACTTAGAGCAGTGAAGCAAAATCTTTACAGCAAGAAATAGGTTATAGCGAGTAGCTTGTCGAAAATGCTACACTTCTTAAGGCTAATTCCTTGCCACTGAAAGAGCTCTCTAAGCTATCTTACTAGGATCTAATTTACGTGCAGTCACTATTAGCAAAATTGTAGAAAGTTAATTTAAAAAAAAAAAAAAAGGTTTTCAGGGAGAGCCGCCACCGCATGGTGCATGACACATGTGCGTGGGAGCACTGCTAGAAGTCTGTGATTTATTTTGCGGGAGATCAAATCCTTCACAAATACATATAATCAACCTTTAAATGGCATTTTTTTTTTCTATTAAATGTATGTTGTGCTGGATTTAAAACAATTAGTAAAAGTTATTTTCGTAAAAGGGTTGTTGGCCATGATTTATTAGGCCAATAGGCCCTTTTTCTTACAGTGGACATTGATCAGTTAATGTAGTTAGCATTCATAGTGTAGTGGCCATTCATAATGCTTGTAACTCATACATTATTTAGTAATAAGTCTCATAACAACGGATGTGAAAATATCTTAGATAAAGTTACGTGTGCTTATTATAAAACAAGTTCACTAAGCTAATATGCCTAACGACACCATTGGCAATCCTGTATCGCATGCATCAAAGGACAAGTCCAAAATAGATAGTAGTGCATCAATGATCCGCCAACTAAAGATAGCAATCACATCTTGTGTATGGAGTTTGATACTTTGATATCATTTCCTAAAGGAAGGGTCTGAAGATAACGTCATTAGATGTCTTATAAAGCGTGTGAATACAAAGAGATATATTGAAATTAATCCATCGCCATAGAGAGATAAAATATCCTAAAAGTACTATCTAAGATGATATCATAATTAGCTCATCAATTTTTACAAATACTTATGCAATAAATATGTAAGAATCACGTGTCTTCTCTAGTGAACTAGATACGAGATTACTATACTGAGAGTGAAATATTCTTGACCAACAAATTGTCCCTCGAGCCTATACCCTATTTCAAGGTTTTTAATAATGTCTTATGATAAAAACATTTAATTACTACGATATGTATCAGTATAAAAGAGGTAGGCAAGGGTTTAAACTATTCCAAGAATTTTACAGTATTTTATGTATTAGTAAAATCTATTAGTCTTACTTATTTAAATATATATATATATATATATTTGTTTGTGGAGATAGAGACATCCAATTATAGTAGTCATATGCATGCTACATAAATTTCATGCTAAGCTTAGTCTTATAGGAGTGATGTTGTAATAGCATGTGCAAATGACTTGGAGAGAAAAGATAAAGAAGATGAACAAGCAATCTCATGGAGCTCAAATACACATATGACATATGAAGAAACTGTATATGTCTCATGTTACACGTAATTTTAGAGCAGTGACATGGAAATAATTTGCAATGAAAGAATAAGGAGGATGACTGATGAAGGAGCTATAAAGTATCAACCTCGCTATTCTTGATGGGAGATGGTTTCTTCTTCATTTGATCTTTAGAGATAGTAAGTTGATAGTGTATGCCATTTCTCTAAGCATATGCTAACTGACTACTCTATAGTGAAACTAACTAGGCTCTAACTTGATCCCGATTAAGTTGACCCTTAATTGTAAATTATTTTTCTCATTTACTTTATACCATATTTCTAATGCCCTTTATACCATATTTCTAATGCTTAACCACTAAGTGATACATGTCTTTTGGTACGATATTCAAAAAGGATTCTTTACTTCCATACTAAATATTATTTATCTCTTTTATCCTTTTTAGTATGTATTACATAACCTAATACATGTAAAATAACCCTACTGGATATGTATATAAACCCTTACTTAATTGTATGCAGGAATCAAATCCTTAACATCAGAATTTAATCAAGTTTCCTTTAAGCAACTCTAGTATTCTTATTACCCTTCAACTCTTATCTACTCCCTTTAGTAAGGAATAGTAGTAAGTTACCCTTCAAATCGAATTAGTGAGTCATATCCAACGGATTGTAGGTCGAGTTGGATCAATTGGTGTGTTATACCCAATTGGTAACTGCTTAGACTTTGCTAGCTTTTTCTTTGTTTTCTTTTCTGCTCACTTTGTTACAGCCTTTCTCCATGTGTCCGACCTAGACACATCAGCTTTGTTGGTATCAGAGCCCAATTCTAAGATAGACTATGTGAAGTTTAGCTTGCTATACTATTAGTGGCTATTATGTTCCTTCTATAACTATTGTAATGTATTTGTGTAGAGTAAGTTTGGTGTTATAAATTGTGTAGTAAAGATTTATGTGTTAATAAGTGTGGTTTCATTATTACTCTATTCTTACTCTGTTTTTCACTATGAAAGTAGAGCAAGTTCATTTCTATTCTATTTGAGTGATTATTAGGCATCAAAGTTGTTAGTGTATTAGTCAAAGTTTTGGGTAGTACGATAGCATTGTTTTTCCCATGTATTGTATTATTAATTTGTTTGAAAGTACTATATGATGTCAAACTCTAATATTTAACGTGTTATTGGAGACCAAAGTAGTGGCGCTCAACCTAATTATGGTTATAATGGAAGTAACACTCTTGGGTTAGTTGATGACAAACTTAATAAACTCACTAATCTTATTGAGAACCTAGTCACCACAATGTAAGTTAATAAGCAATAACCCCAAGGTATGCCGCAGTGTAACCTACCTAAGAACGTTTTAGAGAGAAGCTATGGCTAAGGCAATTGAGCTAATTGCCCAGTTCAACGCCCTCAAGCTAGAGGAGTTGTAGACTAAGTTCCTAGATGAAGACTGGAGTTGAAGGAGATTGAGGAAGATGATGTCGAAGAGTATGGAGAGGAAGAGGAAAAGGCCGATTATTACCAAGCATAGGAGCTAAAATGCCAAGCTCCTCAAAGACTACACAATGTTAAGGTCTAAATCCCACCCTTAAGCAGAAGTGGAGATGTAGATTAATATTTAGAGTAGGAAGAGAAGGTATTTGATTGTTATAGATATATAGAAGTTGTAAAGGTCTGACTTGCTACATTAAGTTCTCTGAATATGTCACTGTGGTAGAAAAATCTAAATATAGCTAGAGTAAGGAATGGAAGACAAAGAGTAAGAACTTTGGATGAGATGAAGAGGTTGTTAAGGAATAGATTTGTGCTCGAGACTTACTTACAAGATACATTTGCAAAGTTGCAAGAACTTTGCCAAGAAGGCCGATTTGTTGATGACTATGTAAAGGAGTTCTAAATACTTATGATCCGAACTGACGTAGAAGAACTAGAAGCCTGCATAGTATTAAGGTTCATTTCTAGGCTCAAGTATGAGATTCGCAACATTATGAAAGTGTAGAGGTTCTGATAAAGACCATGACTAAGAACAGACAAGGCCGGTCACTAGGTAAGTCAAAGCTTGTAAAAAACTCAAAAGGAAAGTGATAGGGAAGGTGCGAAAAGGACTAATGCGAAAGAAAAAGTAAGCAAAAACCCACAAATAGTTTTAGAGGATATTACACACCAATGAAACTTCCGAAAACTCACGACACAATTTGATACGACGTACAAATCAGTTCGATGAGATTACTCGTTACCTAACCTTGCTCAAGGCTTTAGGATAAGAGTAATGCTAAGAGTAAACAAGTAGTGTTTACTTAAGAAAGAAAAATACATAAAAGTGTATTAATGTTTAATCTCCATTTGATATAAGTACAAGGAATATTTATATCCATAAGTTAGGGCAACTTGCCCAAAAAGGAAAAGACAAAAAAAGCATTTCCTAAAGAAGTAATATATAAGATACAAAGGGTAAAAATGAACATACAAAAAAAACAATCATTGGTGCAAGAAATTCTACGCATGATTCTGTACATATGATGATGCCATACTAATGATACCGTTGGAAGATGTGGATAAAAAGTACGACTAACTTGCTTATTTAAGCAAAAGTAGCATAGTTAGTCTAGAGTCTTATTATCTCGGCTTCTCGACAAGGGAGGTACCGAGTCATTAGTTAGCCCAAGTGCAAGTGAGTAATCTGCAACTCAATTCATTACAAAGAGATGGGCAATCATTCGGCTTGGCATAAAGAGTAACTTGGCAAAGGAAAGAGATACTTAACCTCAATAAAAGTCGGCTGGAGTAAAAGAATCCACCTTGCCAAACCTTCCAACCCTTAGGCTCGATTGCGAGTCAAAGACTAAGAAGCCTGATTCCTATTAGGTTCTATACCTTAGAAGAGGTGATTAAGATAGCGTAGATAGTTGAAAAGTAGATGAGAAGTGCTTTGAGCCAACTTGGGCTAACATTCTCCCATACCCTTATTTCGCACTAACTTATTCAAACCAAGCCAAGGAAAAGAATGACCAACCTAACGATAGCTCAACAAGTCAGCAAGATAGCTAAGCCAAACCAAGGTTAGGCTGACCCTAAAAACATATGAGAGAAGATAAACCTTCGGGCTGAAGACCAGCTAAATAAAGTGCTTTAAATGCTTAAGCTTCAAACATATGACTATTGAGTATCTAAACCAACGTATCATGGTACTTCGAGGAGATATGGTGGATAACACTGATGTAAGTGAGTTCGTAGAGGATAAGGACGTTGGAAAAGCTAAAGTCAAGGAGGAAGAGGAGACCTATGTCTATATCGACTAGGGAGAAGTAATGATCCTAGTCTTGAGACGAATACTAAGTTCCCTACCGAACTTTGAGGAAGATTAAAGAGAAAATTTGTTCCATACTAAATGTATCATCAAAGGACAATTGTGCACCATCATAGTAGACAGAGGAAGTTATACCAATGTAGTTACATAATCCTTTATGTAGAGGTTAAGTTTGCCGACCTCAAAGCATCCCTAACCTTACAAGTTACATTAGCTTCATGATTATACGTGACTAAACAAGTAACCATACCGTTTAGTGTTGGAAATATGTATAGGGATGAGATAGTGTACAATGTCATCCCCATGGGAGCTTCACATCTATTACTTAGAAGATCTTGGTTGTTTGATTGATATGTTACTCACAACAGATATAAGAACACCTATGCTTTTGTTAAGGATGAAAAGAAGATTATGCTGTAACCCATGACCCCATCCTAAGCAAATGAGACCTATAATCAGCTCACCCATGCTAATAAGAAGGCCTTGGTGATGAGTCGAAAAGAGCTCCAAGCTGCTGAGAAGGCCAAAGAGCCTATGTTTCTATTTATTAGAAGATTGTTATCACGCCCCGAACAAGAAGAGTCATAACAATCCTGCCGTGTAAACTAATCTAAGATAGAAGCTGACCTCACAGCTGCTATCATAGACGCAGTTTACATAAGGCGCATAACTCAACCAGCTTGAAACGTCTGTTCTGACATCTATTATTAACCAAACATGTGATAAAGCTTTTACAAGTTACTTATTCTATACAACCTACTGTTTAGTATTATAACAGTATTTAAACAAACATTTCACATCCAAAAGTAAAGTTTACAATCAGAGTTTGTTAAAAACGACGGGTTTTACGGTCTATATACAATAAGTTAGAAAACTAGTGGGCTCCTAGGGAATTCCTATTTAGTTTTCCTAAAAACTTAAAGACAAAGCCAAAAGCTCAGGTTTAGTTAAATTCCTCGATCCTCACTTTCCCACATAGCAGCACACTAACCTGGGAACGGTGGTACCTGAAGATCTTGCCTTCACTCAACACCTGTAAAAAAGTCTATAGGGATGTGAGCACAACTAGCTCAGTAAGTGGGGCAGAGTTAGAAGAGTACTATATAATCACAATTAAGGTTAATAATCATGATGAAATGCAATATAATCACTCAAATGAAACATCGTACGGTGTTAACCGGTCTACTGTGAGGTTAGAGAAATTTCATCCGCTCTAACCTAGATTGAGGAGTTTCATCGCGATTCAAGTTAGACCAAACCCGGGCTTGTACAATGGAGAACACTCTCCTCCTATGACCGCCTTCGAACCACGGCCCCCAACCTTGCCGCAACCCCCTCGCTTGTCACTTAGTTCGACTAAGGATGGGGAAAGGATCGTTTCAGCTATCTTCATCGAAGGAAGTCGGTATTTGGCCTGACACTCTTAATCATTTTCCCCTAACGAGTGATTATGCATGTCCAATTATATTTTAGTCGAATAACCATTAGTGTTAATCAAGGGTGACCAACAAGTTCACACAATATAGAATCCATGCAAATATGTAGAACAGCACACCAAAGAGTTGAACTCTTGTCACAACTGAGTATCATTCACACACATAGCATGCGCATAATCATCTAACTACAAACACAACTAGAAGTACTCTAGGGTCTCCGGATACTTTAAATAGCACCCAAACAGCGGTAAAGCCACAACCCCAACTTACTTGTTTAGACGTTCACTATTGCTAACTTGAATTATCAACCGTCTTTATATTGGAAGGTCCTAATTATATAAAAGGCCCAAATTCAGTTTTCGTAATAATTACAAAAACATTAGAGTTTTATCCAAAATGGTTATATATATATATATTATTTACATAATATACCGTTATGTTATCACTATATATCGAATTAAATTATTAATTATTGATACTATAAATCATATATACTATTACGTATTATATATCATTTCGATCGTATCGAAACGTACTTTTTATTTATTAATTCACGTTTTAATTCTAGTAAGGTTATCGAAATATGTATATTCTTGAATATGATATAGTCTT